>JAENHJ010000154.1:5125924-5725924 GCA_025330945.1 Mucuna pruriens
AAGATCACATGAGTTTTGAATCTGGTGTGATTCTTCCCTTTTAATCATAAAATACTCAAAATTTATAAAGGATTACACAAAATTTGTCATACAAAAATAATATACGATGTTAATTTTAATTTGATAATTATAATTAAATGTTATAATTTTTTACAATATTATAAGTTATTGTGAGATACTATCCTTATATATATTGAGTGCATTATTTTAAACTTTTGGTTATGACAACAAAAATAATTAATACAAATCATTATATTATAATCCTAAAAGATAGATACACATTTTTTGTTAAATGATCATATTATTAACTTATTTTTAAATTTATACACCACTTAAATTTATAATTTTTATATTATTAAAAAATATATTTTTTTAATATGTCACACATGTACTTAATTAAATTTCACTCAATGTATTTAAAAAGATAAAATTAAACCTAATTAATTTTTAAGTTAAGATTTATTAAATATTTATAGAAGGACATATTATATTTTATTTAAATTTATTTATTTTTATAGTCTATTTAATATTTTTATTATTTTTTTAATGTGTTTTCTTTAACATACGTGACAATAATTATTTTATTTAATATTTATACTTGTTATTTTTAGTATTTTATAGTATTGTTTTTTCCATCTCACATCACATCAATTTTTCTATTCATTCTCCCCTCTCTCCTTTTTTATTTATCGTTTATTGTAAAAATATAAATATATTTCTCAAAAAGTAAAATTTAGTTGAAAATTAATTAATAAAATTTAAAATAAACCACTAATTTGATCCTACCATCACTCATAAATAATACTTAAAATAATAAATATTAATAATTTTTAACCTATTGAATTTCTATTAATTTAGTACTCACTTCTAAAAAATTATTTAATATGATTTTTAATTATTAATATATTATTTAGGAGAAAAAATAACACTCTAGGACAAAATTAATAGTTTATTATAGATTTTAAGTGTAAAAAAAGGAAGGCAGAGAAAAAAAAATCCACATTCCGTGAATGGATCGAGTCGCTCCTGGTTTCATTTGATTGTAAAGAAATCACAAGCTTTTAAAAGGAAACATTTTTTGATTTTTGTATCTTTTCTCTCCCTCTCCCTCTCCCTCCTTCAATTCACGGCGGGTCAGGATGCTTCTTCAAATTTCGCCCAAAACACAGAAACAGCGTGAGAGCACACACTACACAACTCATATATAAATCTCTTCCTTTCCGTGCCCTTATTCGGAAAAAAAAGGAAAGAAAATATCGAATCTTCGCGATTCTCGAAGGAGGTTGCTACCGAAGTCCTTTTCTCTCATTTTCTATGCAAACGTAGAGATCCAGAAGCCATTACCACAACCGCATCCCTATTTTCCTCTGTTTCCACGATTAAGGTAGTACGCTTCGTTTTTAGCTTGTTTCAGAATATTTGCTTTTAATCAATAAATTGCATTGCGCAAATGCTGGTTCTGTTGATTGCTGCAGTGTAAGATATTTTCCGTTACTTAACTAGGTTTAGTATTTATTCCCAACCACTGAACTGTTATTGTTTAACATTAGAGTGGAATTGTAGATGGAGAGAACTTTTTCATGTGTAACGTATTGAGACAAATTTTGTAATTGAATCTTTTGCTCTTTTAATGTTTACCTTAGGGCTTGGGCGCTATTGGTGCACTGCTTATTTAACATTTCACTATACTTTTTACTCAAATTTGATATGGTTCTATTTCATTTTAGTTTTCTCGTCTGTATTTCATTTTTCGTGGCATATTTTATAAAAAGCCAAGTGAATTGTATGGATGTAGCCTAAAACATTAACATTAGTTGTTGAAATCAAGGTGGTGGTATTTATTAGAAGTTCGTCTTTTCCGGGACAGTGAGTTCATATTTATGGTTCCCATCTCCGACAAAGAATACAGGAACTGCAAATTCTAATTTAGAAACATTGGGTGGAGTTTATGGTTTTCAATATTCATCACAAAGAATGCTAGTAATTTAGATGGCTAAGGTGATTTGAATCTTGTTGCTAAACACAATTAATTTTTTTTTGGCTGTATCTCATTCTTCGTGGCAGATTTTACAAAAAGCCAGGTAAATTGTACGGATTTAGCGTTAAACATTAACATTAGTTTTTGAAATCAAGATGGTGGTATTTATTAGAAGTCCGTCTTTTCCGGGACAGTGAGTTCATATTTACGGTTCCTATCTTGGACATGGAAGATAGAAACTGCCAATTCTAAATTAGAAAATTTGGATGGAGCTTGATGGTTTTCAATATTCATCCCAAGGAATGCTAGTAAATTAGATGGTTAAGATGATTTGAGTCTTGTTGCTAAACACTCAATTTTCTTGGCTGTTTCTCATTTTTCGTGGCAGATTTTACAAAAAAGTCATCTGAATTGTGCAGATTTAGCGTTAAACATTAACATTGGTTTTTGAAATCAAGGTGGTGGTATTTATTAGAAGTCCATCTTTTCCGGGATAGTGAGTTCATATTTATGGTTCCTATCTCGGACAGGAATTATAGAAACTGCCAATTCTAATTTAGAAAATTTGGATGGAGCTTGATGGTTTTCAATATTCATCACAAGGAATGCTAGTAAATTAGATGGCTAAGATGATTTGGATCTTGTTGCTAAACACTCAATTAATTTTCTTGGCTGTATATCATTTTTTGCGGCAGATTTTACAAAAAGCCAAGTGAATTGTATGGATTCAGCATTAAACATTAACATTAGTTTTTGAAATCAAGGTGGTGATATTTATTCGAAGTCCGCCTTTTCTGGGATAATGAGTTCATATTTATGGTTCCTACCTTGGACAGGGAAGATGTTAACTGCCAATTCTAATTTAGAAAATTTGGATGGAGCTTGATGGTTTTCAATATTCATCACAAGGAATGCTAGTAAATTAGATGGCTAAGATGATTTGAGTCTTGTTTCTAAACACTCAATTAATTTTCTTGGCTGTATCTCATTTTTCGTGGCAGATTTTACAAAATCCCAAATGAATTGTAAGGATTTAGTTTTAAGCATTAACATTAGTTTTTGAACAAAGGTGGTGGTATTTATTAGAAGTCCATCTTTTCTGGGACAGTGAGTTCATATTTATGGTTCTACCTCTGACAGGGAAGATAGAAAGTGCCAATTCTAATTTAGAATGGTTTTCAATATTCATCATAAGAAATGCTAGTAAATTAGATGGCTAAGGTGATTTGGATCTTGTTGCTAAACGCTCAATTAATTTTCTTGGCTGTATCTCATTTTTCGTGGCAGATTTTACAAAAAAGCCAAATGAATTGTATGGAGTTAGCGTTAAACATTAACATTAGTTTTTGAAATCAAGGTGGTGGTATTTATTATAAGTCCGCCTTTTCTGGGACAGTGAGTTCCTATTTATGGTTCCTATCTCGGACAAGGAAGATAGAAACTGCCAATTCTAATTTAGAAAATTTGGATGGAGCTTGATGGTTTTCAATATTCATCATAAGGAATGCTAGTAAATTAGATGGCTAAGATGATTTGAATCTTGTTGCTAAATGCTCAATTAATTTTCTTGGCCGTATCTCATTTATCGTGGCAGATTTTACAAAAAGCCAAATGAATTGTACGGATTTAGCGTTAAACATTAACATTAGTTTTTGAAATCAAGGTGGTGGTATTTATTAGAAGTCCATCTTTTCCATGACAGTGAGTTCATATTTATGGTTCCTATCACAGACAAGGGAGGTAGAAATTGTCAATTCTAATTTAGAAAATTTGGAGGGAGCTTGATGGTTTTCAGTATTCATCATAAGGAATGCTAGTAAATTAGATGGCTAAGGTGATTTGAATCTTGTTGCTAAACACTCAATTAATCAAGTCCTGTTGGGTCCTTTTCTTTATAAAATGCTTTCTAGTAATATTGGAAATAACTTTTTATGGGTTTGTGGGCACTGAGGGATAGATGACTTGCACAGATGTTGTCTAGATTCTGTTTGAAAGCTTGTTTAGGTACTACTCCAGCATTGGTGGAGTTGTGTGTGAAGAATATTTTCCTGTTTTCAGGCTGTGTAATTCAAAATTAGTAAATGGCTTTTTTATGTGTCAATAAAGTCTATGACGCAGTTGTTGTTTGTGAACATGATTATTTGTGACTTCCGCCTTGTCCTTTTTAAAGAATAAGTACAGTGGTTGAAATAATGGGTTCAAAACCCATTGGGATAATGTATCTGGCTCATCTATCCTGGGAAGATAAATTACTATCTTTGGACACACAATTATTATTTCAAAATATTTTTGAATACTGTTTGTTGTTCTGGCATTTGCCACTGTTGTGCTTTTCCTTCACATTGTAGTTGGCCTCTTTGTCATTCTTTGAGAAGGTTGTAATGTTAGATGTTACATATATAGTTCATCCTATTTAATCATGCAGTCTTGTATGTTTTTTTGTGTCCTCATGATGTAACCTTTGCTAGAGATGGAGGGAAAAAATGAGGATGAAGTCGTGGATATTGAGAGTGCTTCTAGTGGTTCTTTCAATGATGATTCAGATGATGAGGAATCTTTAGTTCCTGAAATAGATGAAGTGCATCTTGAGGTCAGTCATGTGGATATTTTTCTTCCACCCTATCTCTTTGTTTATTGATGATAATTTTCTTTGAACTCATAAAAACCTATCTGCCTATATTTGCTTTTTTGATATATAAATTTTAGTAGTGTGCTTTATTTCCATTTTTATGTGTATCATGCAGGAGCCATTAACAGAAGAAGAAATACAAGATCTTATTTCTGAGTTGTTAGAAGTGGAGAGTAAGGTACTATAATTATGCAAACACAAGCATGCAATGTGCTAGATAGTTACCCCCCTACACACACAAACACACTATTTAAGCTTTTCATGATCTCTTTTCAGGTATCTTCTCTTTATGCTTTTTAATTACAATTTAATTATTATCTCTTTCCTGCTTTATAATGACTGCCAACTTATTGATTTTTTTGTTTATTTAATTGTTTATGGAACTTACAAAAAAAAACTAATATTTCTAGTTTATGAATTTATGAATAACTAATCAACTGAGTGGTTGCTTGATAACTCCTCTTTGAACATTATCTAGTTGAGATGTTATTTTTTTTCTAAATATGTAAATATTTTACCAACAATTTTTTTTTTTAGTTGTTAGAATATTAACATTTATGTTAGTTAGAAAGTTGACTACATTGTTTATGTTCACTAAATATTAGATCATTAGAATAATCAATCATTGATTGTTAGTTTGATTTTTTTTTTTTGTCAGCTGAGATTACCTTCTAAGTGATTCTAAATATAGGAATAAATACCAGAACATGCATGCACCTACCAGGGTAATCAGTAGCCCACAATCGTGCTACTATAATGGTGTGTTGTGGTCTCTGACAGCTACCTGCATACATACAAAATAGTATTGCATTTTTGCATGGTGGGAGTTGCACCCATGAAACATGCCCTCTATCCTGGAAAAATTCGGGCCATTCTAGCCGCTATACCTCACTGAAAACCCATCACCATTTTGTATGAGGCTGAACCTATTTTTGTGAATTTTTCTCTAGATCAGAAACTTAGTATTTCTTGTTTCTGGTGTGATTTCTGGCAAACTCATGCATGCAGGCATCATTTCCTGTGAAGTGTGAACCCACATTCTGTTCTGCCCCTTCTGTTCAGTTTCTCCAACACTTCATTGTTTTCAGCAAAAACAGCTCTGTTCTCTCTGAGAATGTTCTGGTCATTCTTTTTGTTGCAACAGACACAATTTTGCAACACAGATCTCTCATCTTTGTTCTCTCATATCTTCGTTGTCTGTTTTCTTTCGTCCTTTAATTTAACAGACTTTTGATATATTAATTATGAATATCTTCAATTTTGCATAAGTTATTATTTGAGCATTTATGTATGTGTAGTATCAATTACTTAATTTGTATCTTGAAACTTTAGTATAGTGGCCATCCTGCTACCTGCTATTCTGCTATAGCAGTTTCAGTGTTGGTTGCTCCATGCTGCATCTGGGATTGATAGCTATGTATCCAACACAAATTCCCTTAACCATTCTGTTTCAACATGGTATTAAAATGGTACAATTTTTTGTGACCTAATATTTCATTATTTTTCTATGGAGTTCTTGGAACACCTTTTTTTATTTTATGTTTTCTCCATTATAGTTTCTATTGGCTATGTTCAATTTTCTTGGCATTAGTTATGGTTATCATTAACCATTTATTCTCCTTTTACTTCCTCTGTTGTGTCTCGGTTCCAGAAGCCCTCTCCCTTCGATTTTTTTTTGTGTTTCTATTCTTGTAGCTTTTGTTGTCTCCAAGCTGTTGATGGTATTTTTGCCTGTGTTTGTGGCTGAGACAAACCTAATTTCTTCTGCTGTGCTTTCTCCCTCTGTTATTTCTCCATGGTGTCTTTATACTCAGTTAAAAACAGTAGGCAAGGGCTGCACCGAGGGGGAGGACTCAGTCCTCTTTAGTAAAGACACATGAAAAACTGGGTGAATTCTACTGCCAGCAGGTAATTCCAACTTATATGCTGTCCCACCCGCTCTATTATCTGAAGTGGGTAGAAGTGGGTACTCAACTTTTGATTGGGTCACTTGGCTGGAGAGCAGAATTTGTATGGTTGCAGCTAGAGATAAACCCAACTGCCAACATCAAACTCAATCCACCTTCTATGTTTATTTGCATGAACCTTCACTTGTGCCTTCGGTAAGTGTGGCCTTAGCTCCTCTAATAACTCATCCCAACTGACTCAGTCAATTGACCTCTTTTACTTTGGAAGGAATTGCAATTCCTTTCAAAATCTAGTAGGCCTGTCAAATGGATGAATTGGATAATTTTTTGTTTGAATTATAATGGATGGATTAAAACAATCCATTACTCCATTTTTAATTCATTAAAAAATCCAACCATCCATGATCCATTTAATAAAATCCATCCATTAAATTTTTTTTATGAATATCGGATATCCAATCCATCCATACAATTATTTTTAAAAATTTTAATTTTTTTGTGATGATTTCGAAATACTCTCATTTATCCACAAAAATAATTTAAAAAATTAAAAAAATATTTTAACTTATTTTGTTTAATTCACTTTAAAGAAATGATTATTTGTTTTACTGATTTTTAAGATAACTTTTTTTTTTTTTTAAATAAGTAGTTATTTTTTAGAATTTAAACTATTATGAATAAGTCATACAATCAAATATGATTCTTTTTTTTTTATGTTGGATTGGTTTTGATTCATAAAGTATTAATTAGATAGTCCATTGGATTTAAAAATAAGATAGGATGGGTCGTGGATTGTTCCATCCATTTAATTATATGATCTGTCCAATCTGATGCAAGTTTTTTTTTTTTTAAACAATTGGATGGATTAAACTGGATTTTACATGGATGAACTGGATGGATCATGGACAAGTGGATTTTTTGCCACTCCTAAAACCAAGGTAGGGCCTCAGCCATATCCTAGAACTTCAGGCCAAGCCTTGAGTTTAGTTGAGGCAACACAAGTAGGTCTCCAAGGCACCTATTCACAACTTTCATTTGTCCATCTAGTTGAGGATGATATACTGATTACTGAACTAAATTTCAATTGAGTGCGAGCTCTCTTAAAGAGCTCCTTCCAAAACTGGCTCATGAAAATTGTGTCTTGGTTGGAGACTAAAGTTAAAGGGAAACCTTGTGTATGAACCACCTCTTGGATAAAGATATCCACCACCTCAGCTGCTGAAATGGATGGCTAAGAGTAAGGAAATGAACATATTTGGTGAGCTGGTCTACCACTACCCAAATGTGTCCATTCCTTTCGCATTAGGTAATCCTTTAATAAAATCCAAGTCGATGTTCAACCACATTTGAGAAGGAATAGGCAGGGGTTGCAGCTGCCAGCTGGTGATAAAGCTTCATATTTATTCCTCTGGCAGACTACACAACTGCTCAAATAATCTTTGATATCCCTTCTCATGCCCTCCCTATGGATCACCAAGGCTAATCTTTTAAAGGTTCTAAAGAAACCCGAATGGCACCACTAGGGTAACTATGAAAGTCAGCCAACAGGATAGGAATCTGGGCAGAGCCTTTAGTTAGCACCAACTAGCCCTGAAAAAAAAGCAAAATGCCCCCCCTCAAGGAATACCCTGATGTGAATTTGGATCCCTAATTAGGTCGTGCATTGTAGTTCTAAATTTATCATCTCTTTTGCACTTCCTCATCCCATTGCTCCAACTTGTCCAATTGAGACCAACTAATAGCAGCCAAGGGCATTCTCTGAGAGAGCGTGTCAGCCACCACATTGTGCTGTCCTGCTCCATATTTAATATCAAAATCATTCTCAATCAACTTGGTGTTGGTGGCCCATTTAAATGGATAATCTGTTAAGAGTCTCTGGTCTTGCAAAAATTTGAGGAGCATTTGGTCAGTTATAATAGTGAAATGGCTTGGTCATGCATGCTATCAGCCTTCAGAAATTGCCTAAATTAGCTGGTGAGACCAAGGAAACCACTCAAACCTTTTAGATCCTTGGGAGTGGGCCTCAACCACATGGCTTCCAGCTTCAGGTTTGCGGCAACTTCCTAAGAGAAATAATATGGCCTAGATATTCTAGGGAGCGTTGGCCAAAAGTTCACTTCTTTTTGTTGATTTTCAAATCATGTTCCCTCAAGACCGTCAGTACTTGGTACAAATGATCCATATTAGCCGCCAAATCCTTGCTATATAGACTAAAATGTCTTCAAAGTGCACCCTTGTGCTTTGGTTCCACAACACCAAGGGTTTTTGGCTGTGTATCCACTGTGGTTTATCCTCTGTGTGAAGCTGCTGCTGTTAGGTTGTGTGATCATGACATTTTTACTGCTGCTTGGCTTTTATTTAGCCTATTTTGTCTTATTCATACATAGGTTGCTGAGTTCTTGGGGACTATTGGGGTAGATTTAGCTGTGTTTGTGACTGTTTGGCTTGGTTTATTGGTAACGAGCTGAGAGCTTAATTGCTTTATCTTGAGAAGGGGTGTTAGAATATTAACATTTATGTTAGAGTATATAGTAAACTATATTTATGCTGATTTGAATAGAAAAATAATATACTGATTATTAGGCTGGAGATTAATTTTTTATCAGCGGAGGCTACCTTAACTAATTGTAAATCATTCAATAAATATTGAAACTTGTGTGTAGCTGAAAGTCATTTCCGTCAATAATTCAACAGTAATTTTCTTCTTAATTATCAAGGAAGAAATTATAGAGAATAGTGAAATAAAACAGCAGAGTTTTTGTGGTTAAATTTGTGAGATAAGTTTTCATGTGATAATAGCTTATTAAATAAGCTCTTAAGGTGATTATGTAGACACACTCAAATGATGAATGACTCTCAGATGCATTCAAATAAAATATTAGCTGAGTGTTGTGTGTGGTATGTAAAATTGCAATAAATCAGATATATTTTTATTTTCCACATGCATTAAAATGTTTAAATGGAGGTTCTCTAACATTTTTTTTAGGCTGCAGAGGCTCAAGAAGCTCTTGAAGAGGAGTCTCTTTCTAAAGTGGAGAGTGAAGTTAGACAAGAATTGAAGCAAACTCTTCAGGGGGATGATGTTGGTTTCTCTCTTTGTCCCTGGGTGTTTTTATCTTTCTGTTTTTTTACTTATGATCTGTGTGTCTTGTCTGTAGTTGGAAACTGCTGTTGCTGATGAGATGACTACTCTTAAAGAAGAGTGGGAAGCTGTTCTGGATGACCTTGAAACTGAAAGTGCCCACTTACTGGTTTGATTTTATCTTCAATTTTCTCTATTTTGGTTTGTAATATTTGCTTGTCTCTTTGTGCTGTTATCAGTTATCACTAAAATTGGTCTCATCTGTATTGTTCTGCTTCTTATGATATTGATTTGTGTCTTGCTATTTATTTCTTTTTGGCTATGATATTTAAATAGTAAAGTAGCCCACATAAATAATTTCACACCGAACTTGTTTATAATGTCTGAATAAGCAATAGCCCAGATCACTGGTGATAGATTGAGCTGTGATCTTAAACTTGCCATACTCACCTTTTATTTTAGCTGGGGGTGAGCAGGAGCTTGGGAGTTTTAAAAATGCTGGTGATTACCTTTGCTTTATAGTTTTACATATAAAGTACCATGCTTCAAATGAGAGTATGAATAAATTTGATATTTTGGAGTATTCAGCAGTGTGGTATGGTATGGTTTAGTAACTTTGTTACTTATAGAAGTCTATGATTTTTATCTCACCCTTTGTGCCTTGTATTTGAGATTAATTGACATAATACATGCTGAAATTTATTCATAGCCATGATTAATTATTATTATTAGGCCTTGGCACAATGGCGTATTGTTTCCTTGTGACCTGTGGTAATTGCAACACAAGTTCTAGCTGCAGAAATAGCATCTCTGATATGGGTAAAGTGCCAAAACGGAGCAAACCACAGATTGAAATATAAGGCTGACTATGTATGAGCAAAGCTTCTGAACCCATTGTTGGGAATTTTTGCAACTGTGATGTCAAAGGAGGGGAATATAGCACAAGAATTTGCACATACTTCTTGATACTGTTTTAGTAGAGGATTGTACCACCCCTAGGAAGAAAGGATTCTCTCGCTTTGGAGAAGATAAGTTGAAATATTCTTATTCAAAATAATGATCAACTCCAAAGTCACAATGTCCTTCCCACCATATAAAAGCAGAAAATTATTGAATACGATTGGGTCTTAAGTACAACCCAAAAATATGTAAAAAACTAGCATAAAATTCACAATCAAATAATAAAATTGGCTCTTAACTATTACAAGCCTAATTTAGGCCTTATTGACCATATAATTTCCATATTAATGCCAACTCATTATTAAGATTTGTGGCACTTTTTAGTTGACCAAAAGGCTCCATTTATTTCTCCAAAGGTTCATTGAAGTAGACTGTTGGAAATAGGAATATTTTAGGAGATTCTATGGCCTGTTTACTTGTTTTGAATTCCTTTTCCGTTTTCACTTTTAATTACAAAATTGCCACCTTCGCCATTGTGCCATTGTGAACCACCAACGTATCACTTGTATTCAACTTTGGTTGGCTTCCATCCTTGATCTCTATTACTCTCCATTCACCCTATGAAGGCTGCATACATTTGACCTTCCCCAGAACCCACAATGGGTCAAAGCTTCTTGTAATTGGCTGCCCTTTATTTGCCTGCTTGTGTGCTTTTCTTTTCTTTTTTTGTTTAATTTTGTAAATTGTGCTAGATTCTAACATTCCAAGACCAAGTTACTAAGATTTTTGTTTGTTTGGTGTGGCAATTTTTTTGTAGCTGTTATAAATTCTGCCTTTGTTGAAATGTGCTTTTGTTTTTCTTCTGCTATTTATTGATATGATCTTGAGTAGGAACAACTTGATGGGGCTGGCATTGAGCTTCCTAGCCTTTACAAGTGGATTGAAAGAGAAGCTCCTAATGTTTGCTCCACTGAAGCATGGAAAAAGAGGAATCATTGGGCTGGGTCTTTGGCAACTGCTGAAATTGCTGAGTCAATTGCTGATGCTGAGAAACATCTACAAGTAAACAGACCTGTTAGAAGGTATGGTTCTTATATGGAATTGAATCTGGCAGCAATCAAATATGTTCTCTTAAAGGTTTTTTATGTTGGTTCAGGCGACATGGTAAGTTACTGGAAGAGGGTGCTAGTGGCTTTCTCCAAAAAAAATTTTGTGATGAAACCCAGGAGCCAGTAAAGAAAGAAACTGAGGGGGATTGGGATCTGTTCAATAAAATAGTTTCTGATGGGAGTGGAGTTGATACTTCATTTGGCAGTAAGCATTGGGCTTCTGTTTATTTGGCCAGCACTCCACAGCAAGCTGCCTTGATGGGACTCAAATTTCCTGGAGTTGATGAGGTAGAACACATGTTTTTGACTGTGTTAACTGCTTTTTTTTTATTGGATGTATATGTCAAAGGAATCAAATGAAGGGGAAGAAAGAATAATTACTGGAGCTAGCTGTTAATAGTTTATTCTATTCATCATTCCTTTTCCCTCCCTACCCTTGAATTTGGATTCTTGATGATTTGAACTATATGTAGTGCTGTACAAATATATATAAATAGGCAACAGGAAATTGCTGGGGTAGTGTTAGTGGTTTATCCAATGAAAAAATTGCACTACTAATTCATTGGTTCTCTTGTTTCCTCATAAAAATCAATTGTTAGGTTTTACTCAGTTACTGTCCCTTACATTGTAGAATGTATAGCATGCACTACCTTTTCTTTCCCTGCTAGTTACCTTGGATACTGGTTTAAATTTGTTAATTTGCCTCATAATTTGTCATTGCCATTGTGTGCATGGATCGTATGATTGTTGAATTGTTGTTTGAGGATTCACAAATTATCTGTAGTCCTGTTTGTATGGTTTTGTTCTAGATGTAGACAATTGGTTAATTTTTGGTATTTGGAAATTTGATCTTTTCAATGCATTCTTAAATTCTAGGCTTTTACATAATTTAATACATTATGACAGCTGTTTCGTATAAGCATGTTCTTCACCATAGATGTTGTTTGTTCTCTTAGTTACCTTTTCTTTTTGAAAAATTCTTTTTCTTTAGGTGGAGGAGATTGATGATGTTGATGGCAATTCTACGGATCCATTTATTGCAGCTGCCATTGCAAATGAAAGAGAACTAGATCTTTCTGAGGAGCAAAAAAGACAATTTAAAAAGGTTAGTACATTATTTATTTATTGAGTAAAATGGGATGCTGGTCCTTGACTGTGTTCTACATTGACAAATTCCTTGATTTTAATGAAGTGTATGATTTGGTGTCTATTTGGATTAGCATAATTTGAAGATATAATCGTTTTTCTCTTGTTAGCCTCCTAAGAGAGCTTTTGAAAAAATGATTATTTTCCTAAAATTAAGTTGTTGGCAAAATGTTTAGCTTTATATTGTGGAAACATGTTTCATGTTAGTCTTCTTGCTATGAGTTTTGATGAACAACATGAAACGAGTTTGAGTAATTTGAGGACTAAATCGTATAATTAAGTACATGAGAGATTAAATTGTAAATGTAGTACATTTTCAAGGACCAATATTGACTGTTTAATACTCCTTGTTTATTGATAATCGATGTTTCTGAAACTAAAATGTTTGTTTTAGATATATTGTTTGACAGCATTGTTGATTTTCCTTTATCTGTTACAAAGTGGGATGTCCTATAATTTCCATTGTATCTAGTATAGTAATCATGCATTTAGATGAAAAGCTTTTTATCCTTGAGAAAGATGTATCAAATAAGCCAGCCATATATTTTTGTGTATTTGAATAGCAGAAAGTTCAACTCTGATAGTCATGGACTTGGATGCTAATTTACTGGTTAACTTTATGTTTTCTTTCCTATTTTTCTTAACTTGTTTCTTGAATAATTCAATTTGAGATTTTATTAATGAATTTAGACTCTTAGCTTTGGTTTCATTGTAGACACCATTTTTAGTTGTCAAGTTCTTTTGAACTTGGTACTTACTGAGCAGCCTGGAATTTTTTTTTTTATATTTCCGATTTGGAATGAACTAATTATTGAGTTCTATATCGATTTATTTGTTTGGTTTAGTATGGCCTGTTTCAGGTAAGTATTTATGATACCATTTTTTGGGATTACTATTAATTCTCTTGCTCTTTATTTCTCTGCTTTCTCAATATAGTCTTAAAGGAATAAAGTGTCTATTCTTATCCTTGTTTCATGTCCTCTTTGTGCTCTCAAAATTATCCTTACGGTGTGAGCCTATGACGTTATTGATATCATGTGATAGAGGTGCTATGGTAGCATAGAGGTGTGGAGTGGCAATGTGTATGTGCCGCAAAAATATTTGAATAGTTGTGTGTTTTCGCATGGCAGCCCTTGTGGTGCTATAGCAGTGCTAGAGTGAGATGTTTTGACCCTCCCCCTTTCATAACTTAGACAAATCCTAATCGGATGCTAGTTTGCTACGCCTCTCTCAACTGTGTGACACCCACACTGTTTGACCAACACCCAGCCATCTCTGGCAGTATTTCTGGTGATGATACTCACTCCATTCTTTACTCTGTTCTGATTTTTGAACTCTAAACTACCTTTCTTTTGAATTTTGACTTTTTTTAAAATTTTTTTGAGCATTTATGTGGGTATATTATTATTATTATTATTTAATTTGTATAAATATTTTTAGAATAGCGGCCATCTTGCTATGCAATACCCCAATAATAATATAGTATGTTTGGGGTCAGCTGCTATGTTCTGCTATGTGAGATTGATAACTATTGAAATGACTACAAAATTGGCATATGTTCTTGCAGTCATCTCCAAGGTTTTAAAGTGGTTGCGATCACATTAAGGTTTTCTCACTATTATGGGTATTGTGGATTCTACAATGTAGATTGTGGTCGTTGCAGCATGAATTGCTCACAACTTACCACAATTATATTAAATTTTCTATATTATTATATAATATATCCATAATAAATTTTAATTAATATTTTGAAAGTTAAAAAATTAAAATATGGCCAAGTGATGATAAATATTCAACCATGGAATTTATATACTAACATAAAAAAACTAATAAAAAATAATTAATTTTTCATTACTGAAAAATAATTTTTTACCGCTCAACCAATTAGTTTTTCCACCAAATTATCATTTCATTTCACCAATTTCCACCCCGCACAAAGCCACAACATACACACACACACACATATATATATATATATATATATCCCACCTACCCTGCACAATCCCATTCCCCCCCTCCCCCCTCCCTCACAACCCCAATCAACTACGCACACAATCAATCAACCCACCCTAATTCCCAAATTCTCACCCTCACAATCCCTTTGCCTACACAACCAAACCCTAGTCACGCCCATACGCAATCAATCTCCCCCACCAAATTTCCTTGCCAATAGCCACAAGGCCGCATTCAGAGGAATCGGTCAACTGCATTCACAAACGGGCTACTGGTTACAAATTACTTGAGTGGTTGAATAGAAATTGCAAAGCTGCGAATGGTGGTGGGTGAACGGTGATACTGTACTTTTTATGTATTGTGCATGTGAAATCGGATTTTTTGGGGGAAAAAACCCTTCATTGCAGTAAAACCTTGTTTTTTGAACTCTGTTGCAGTTGCAACACCGTTTTGTTGTGGCTGAGACATGCAATTTTTGTTCAATTCGCAATATCTTTCTGTTTCAGTGTCATCGTGCACCGAAACTGTTTTGTTGCAGACAATTTTTGCGTAGAACAATTTTTAAAACCTTGGTCATCTCTTAATTGACAAATTAGTTATGATGTTTGACATTTGGCCTTTTGAATAATCATGCATACTCCAAACAGATGCACAAACTAATATGCTAACAAGTACCAAATCAGGGTATGATACATCAGTACATATAGGTTTGTTGGGGGAGGCAAAACCCACTTCGGTGATTTCTATGCCTTGAAAGAAATTAGTTTCCAATTATTGGTTGGGAGATATCCTTAGTGCAAACAAAATAAAAATAAAAATAGGGGCTTTCCATGTTAATAAATGTTCTGCATATCTATATATTTTCTTCTTCGTTTCAATATGTTTGCCTATGTTTAAGAAGTTGATTATATTCATGCACTTTTTTTACAGGTCAAAGAAGAGGATGATGCAGTTGTTGATAGAAAACTTCAAATCCGTTTGAAACATAGGAGGCATCAAAAGAAAAGTAAACAGGTGCGTTTTAGAAATTTATTCTTTTTATTTTTGCTTGACCTAGAAATTGTCTGACATTACTTTTGTGTCTTTTTGTTAAGGATGTTATTTTTGAGATCTCTTATGCAAATGATTATTTCAGTATCATTTACCCAAATCAATGATCTTGTGTATAGGTTAAATAAAAAGTGGTTCTTGGTATTCATAATTGAGTATTGGCACCTAATTGTAGGAAATCATATGGCTTATTGATGATTGAATTGATTTGGTTTTGTTCCTTTGACGTGTCATATCCTGTTACTAAATCTGAATTTAATTCAGTGAGAAATGACACAACTATCCTGTTGACAGAGATCCACGTACAGAAGCCTTTTCATCTGTTGATCATTTAATAATCCTTGTTATGCAGGAAGGAACTAGCGATGGTGGGAAAATTGTGTCTGACAATGGCAAAGATACACGTGTGCTTATGGAGACTGATAAAATTGAAGATTTTGATGCCAGTCATCATCTTGACAAAGAAAAGCCTATGAGTACCGGTGATTTGTCAGATCCTCCCAAATCTTCATCAGATGATGTTATTGAACATAGAGGAACCAAACGTGTAAACAGTGGTGAGCTTGATGCTGATAATAAAAAGTGTCGGATTGTTATTATTGACAGTGATAATGAAGCAGATGTCACTGAAGAGAAATTAGATTGCAATACTCAAAATGTAAAAGAAGATTTATGTAACAATGGTGCTGATTCACTTCCTTCAGAGCGTCTGGATGAAAAATTTTGGTGCACAGTTTGTGATAAAGTGGCTCTTGAAGTGCATCCACACCCTTTCTTGGAAGTAATTACTTGTGGAGATTGCAATTGCTTATTAAAAGAAAAGACATGTAAAAAGGTATGAGCAGCCTTAATCTACTAATGTTTTGCTTGGAAATTGTTCTGGAATTTTGAGATATTTGGTGCATAATGCATACTTCTGTTTTAGTATATTATTAAAGCAGAGCTTTACTGTTAATAAAATTCAGTAACAGTTTTTTCATTATGCAAATTGGTAAATATTGTTCTGTTTGTGTTTGCTATGGAGGAGGAAGAAGCTATTCATTTTTGTGACCTGAAAAAAATATTGTTGTTTAAAGTAATGTGTTTTATTAAATATTAATTGATGGTATTTCCCTCATTTGATCTAGGCTGATCTTCTGCAGCATCTCAATCTTAAGTTAATATTTCTATATCCATAAAGGAGGCTCAAAACTCAATTTAAATGCTTACTTGTCACAGGATATGGGACTGGGACAGGATTGTTCAGAGGGTTACTGTACATGGTGTGGAGGAAACAATGAATTAGTTAGTTGTAAATTATGCAAGACTTTATTCTGCACCAAATGTTTAAAGAAGAATCTTGGTGTAGAATTGGTTCCTGAAGCTCAGGCCAGTAGCTGGCATTGTTGTTGTTGCCATCCAAATCTTTTGCAAAGATTGTCCTTGCAACTAAAGAAAGCTATGGGGTCTACTGATATGATAGTTTCCAGTTCTAGCAGTGATTCAGATAATTCGGATGATTCCGACGATTCAGATGATTCAGATGCAGAGGTTAATGCTACAATCAGGTGAAGTAATTGTTACAGGCTTAATTAATTGACTGCACTCAGTGTGCTCTTTTGATCCAAATTCCTATGTCTCAGTCATATTCTTGAATATCTGATTAGCAATCATGACATGTTGTATACTCTATGCTCATGCTTCTTATCCTGAGATTGCTGACTTTCTTCTTGAGCTGCATATGACTATTTGATTTCCTCCAACATCCTGTCTTATGTGTATTTTTTTTTTTAATTCTTTTATTGATTATCCTACACAAACTTTGTAATTATTGACATTTTTATAGTTGAGACTTAGTAATTAATGCCATTGGCTGATGGTTAATGATGCTTACATCTCTACATACTTCTTCCCTATGGTCATCTTGTCTTAATATGTTCTGGTGATGATTGAGAAAATAGAGGTGGTTTGAAAAACATTTTACTTTCTGTTTTCTCTTGATTTTTGGAATGTGTATCTAAATTTGGCAAATTTATTTGATGATTTGGCAACTTCACTGTTGTTTCATCTTGGATCTTCTTTTAGTCATTCCTAATAAGAATTCAGGTAGCTGTCTCATTTGATATGAAATCATGTGCATCACATTATCAGGTTCACATGCATTTTTTTGTTGTGATAAACTAACTTTGCACTTCACTACAAGTTATCATATCATCAATAATCTCCATATTTGAATTGCTGAGATGTCCATTAGCAGAACTTATCTTTTTTTTTTTTTTGACAGCTCCAAGCGAAGACACAAAAAGAAGATTCGGAGGATTCTTGATGATGCTGAATTAGGAGAAGAGACAAAAAGGAAAATAGCAATTGAAAAGGTGAGATTTTTATGGGAGTTTTTGTTTTGCCAAAATTGGTTTTGCTGGCCCAAATTGTTCATTATCATCCCCACTACTGTAGGAACGTCAGGAACGCCTGAAGTCTTTGCGAGTGCAGTTTTCTGCCTCATCAATTGAGATGAGCTCTGACGGCTGTAATGGGAATTTATCTGAAGGTGCAAGTGTTGAAGTTCTTGGTGATGCACTAGCAGGTTACATAGTGAATGTTGTGAGGGAGAAAGGTGAAGAAGCTGTTAGAATTCCTCCTAGCATCTCAGCTAAATTAAAGGCCCATCAGGTTTTTGAATTTTTATACAGTTGCTTCTCTGGATATAAATTCCAATTCCTCCTTTGGAATTTTCATCGTACGTAGTTTTTTATTTAGCTTAGATCCTGAACAAGATTATCCCCATTTATTTATTTTGATATAACTAACCTTAATAGGATTCACTTTAGGTCATAAGTACACGTTTCTCTTTGAACATTCAACTGTGTTATTTGCTTATTGCGTAGCAATGGAATAAAAGGAACAAAAAAAATAAAGCTGTATGTTGCATGTCAGTTTAGTACTTCTGTATGTTAGATTGGCAGCTTTTTGTCCGTTGTTCTAACTGGAGGATTTTAGGAAATTCTGAATACCTGTTTTGGACTTTAACTTTTTATTGGCACCATGCCAAACAATTATAATCAGACAACATGGACACTCTTCATCTTGGAAGCTGATATGCCTTCATTTGCTACTAGAGTAAGCGCATGTTTGGGGAAAGCATATTTTTCAAGAAATAACCATTTTTAATTTCTCTCATGATCATGGCAAAGAGAAGACATTGTTTCTTTAAAATAATCCTAATCAAACATGCACAAAAGGAGGTGTAATTGCTAAATAAGCAAACTGGGGATAGCATAGTAGTAAGGAGTATGAATAAGTTGTACCCTTCACCAGTCTTACATCTTCTATTTCTTCATTTGGATTTTTTATTGCTATTTATTCAAGCATCTTTTAAGTTTTTACGTGGAATTTGTTGGTCTTTCTGGATTTTTTTTTCCTGCAATTTAATTTGTTTCACATTTGCAGATTGCTGGAATAAGATTCATGTGGGAAAATATAATACAGTCAATCAGAAAAGTGAAGTCTGGGGATAAAGGTCTTGGATGCATTCTAGCTCATACCATGGGCCTTGGTAAAACTTTTCAGGTATTGTACTCATTATGTAGATATAACTGATGAGTAAATTCTGTTTTGTTGAAAATACATGTGACAGATCAGTGTTTTTTCTGTGAAATTGCACTCTTTTGAGTACATCTTTCATATTTTTTTTTCATTCACTTTTTTAAAGTTATCATCATTGACCTTTTGCAACATTTGATCATGATAATCTGTTCTTTTCTGAATTGGACTGTAAATCATTGAACAAATTACTGTACAATGTGACTCTTTGTTTAGTCTAATGTAAGTAGGATTTGTAGTTGTTTACTGATTGTTAGTCTTCAATTATTAGCTATTATTCTTATTGTTTCTTCCTTGTCATCAATCCTATTTTTGTAATTCTAGTAAATTGTTTCTTATAATGTCTAATGGATAAATATAAAAAGACAAGAAAGAAAAAACTATAAATCTAATCACAAATTCAAATGTGATAATTTATTCTAGCTCTGTGTATTTTGTTCATCTGTTGTGAATAATTTACAACATTTTCAAATAGGTTCTCTTTTCTTTTGCTGTTTGATGGTTTTGCTCTGATGACTGATTATGCTGAAACTTTCAGGTGATAGCTTTTTTGTACACTGCAATGAGATGTGTTGATTTGGGGTTAAGAACTGCACTTATAGTCACGCCTGTAAACGTGCTACATAATTGGCGGCAGGAGTTCATCAAGTGGAGACCTTCTGAGTTAAAGCCACTCAGGGTCTTCATGCTGGAAGACGTATCAAGGTTTGCTTATTATTTTTGTTGACATCATCTTGTTATTCATAAGAGTTAAGACCTGTAACAGCATACTAGCCCATCCAAGTTAAAATGTTACCATACATACTTACCTTGCATTTTTAACACTTCTTAAGTGCCATCCTGTGTAAATTTGGCTGTTTTTTTCCCCCATCAAATATTTCAGTTTTAATTTGCATATTTTTCAAAACAACCTCAATTCTTGAATTGGTAATTGGTGGCTCTCTCAGATCTGTCTATTTGTTGGAATTAATCTTGATAAAAAATCTTTCAGTTTTGTGTTTGTATCTTGAAATTTGTAGGACCTGTCAATCAACAAATTTGGTGAGTGTATGTTTTATATGACTTGTACTGTGTAGTGCTGTATGAGTACTGCATTTGGCTCTGTTGTTTGGGATTTTCTTTCTTTTCTGGTTGCTCTAGGTGGATTCTTATCCTCCTTTTTTGTCTGTGTCCTATCTCTTAATTCTTTTTTTTAGTTTATCAAAAGATATAAAGGTATTCATCTTTTTACTATTTCACAAGGTTAATTCTCACAATTAGACATTGATGAGTACCCTCCTATTGCTAAAATCAGTCTATAAAGGAAAAAAATTAAGGGGAGAGCATGTGCGTGTTGAAGGCACGCATGTGGAGGGGACGGAGAATGTGCTGGTAACTCACTGCATGCATGTGTCGGTGTAGGTGTGCCATTGCCAGAGTCTGTTAGTGAACAGGAAGGGGATATACTGTAATCGGTATGATGGAAAATTGATAGCTAAGAATTGAGTGGTAAGGTCTGGAAGGAGAGAGATCCTTAGACTTTTCTTTCTTATGGTTTCTATTATTTTCTACTGTTTTTCTGCTCTACAGTTTCTGGTGGTTTTTAAAACCGGATCGGTCATTGAACCAGTGAAAGTCATTCAAGGTTCAATGGTCTAACTGCAGTTGAACTAGTAATAATTAAATAATATTATTTTAATTTTTAATATAATATATATGATATATTAAGTAATATTAAACAAAAAATAGCATAATATTCATAATCAGTGTTTAAATTGTGCACTATATAGCAGTTGAGCGACCCCTGCCCATTATAAAGGCTGCTGTAGTGGAGTTAGTTTGCGGTCTGAATAAAGGCTGTAGCGGCACTGTGTTGATTCCAAAAAAGCCCTCTAAATAAAGACATTAGGGCTTTTGGGAGGCTATTTTTGAGATTTCAATTTCCAAAAATGAAATTTATAGCTGTAATAGTGGTGAAAATGATAAAGAAAAAGACTTAGATTTATATGATGACTGGTGATTCTTATCTAGAAAATTTGTTTTTGACTTTTGTTATTATTTACTTGTCTGTTTTGTTTAAGACACCTATGATTTTTTATTATTAATTATTGATGTAATTAATTTTGAGTAATTTTTATCATTTTTGAGAATTTATATCTATATAGATAGTATCCGATATATAAACTATATAAAATTTTTCAAAATAGTGGATATTGGGGATTTAAAACATTGTTCATGACGTAATAGTATTAAAAATTAGTTCAATTATATAAGTTGTTACTCTGTTACTCATAAGTCATAACTCATAGAATATAATATTTAAAGTTAAAAATGAAACCAAATTAAATATGTTATAACATTTATGTTTAACAATGAACGATAATATTCACATCTTCAATTAAAAACTAAATAAATATAATTGATATATTCGTCAATCATCATAATATTAGGCTAAAATTGTATCAATATATTAGAATGTGGATTTGGATCTAGGGGGAGAATCGCTCTTCACTTGTATACACTATTTAGATATTATCTTTAGTTAATGTATGACTTGGAATTTTTTCAATACAATCCCTCACGTCCAATACTATTGGGCTTGGTGTGTGGATTCTCTCACTTATATACATTATTCATACACTATTTCTAGTCAATGTGAAGCTTGGGTTTTTCCCAATACACCCCTTCCCTCACATTTAGCACTATTGGGCTTGATGTGTGGATAATATGGTAGGTGGCACAATTAGAGATCTAGGATAGGCTTTGATATTCATATTAGGTTGTGGGTTTGAGCCCAACTTAACTCCAAAACCTAGCTCATAGGGTGAAGATTTCCCCCCAGTCCCCACTTATATATAGGCACCATCTCTAGTTAATGTGAGACTTGGGTTTTTCCAATACCATCATCATAATATTGAGTTTTTTTAATAAAAAAAGAGTTTTCCCACCCGTTGAACAGGTTCAAACCGATTTTAGCCTGTTTGGCTGGTATAACTGTTCTTTTACTGGTTCTTTGCACAACCAGTTTTGAAGGTTGACCGAACCAGTCCGGTGGCCAGTTTGCAGTTGAATTGGTTGGACCGGCTGGTTCGGTCTAACTATGCCTATTAGACCTCAACAAACCTGTAATAACCTTAATTGCAAGATTCATGTTGCTATAGCTCCCTTCAGTTTTTAATATTTTCCACAGAGCCACTTTTATACTCATCATCTTATTAGTACAATTTCCTTTTCCCAGAGATAGAAGGGCAGAATTGCTTGCAAAATGGAGAGCTAAAGGTGGTGTCTTTTTGATTGGTTATACTGCTTTCCGAAATTTGTCTTTTGGGAAGCATGTGAAAGATCGGCACATGGCCAGAGAAATTTGCCATGCTTTGCAGGTAAAATTCTTGAAATAGCATCTCTGCAAATGGTATTTGAAAGAATCTGAGTATCTATATTACGCATAATTGGCCTATTAATATTTGTATTATGAGTGCCTTAATGACATAGCTAATCAAGGACTAATGACATAGCTAATTTTTAGATATTAACTACAATAATAACTATATTTAATTTAAATATATGCTAGTGAATCTAGGCTCCAATTGTTTGTGTTTTTTTAATAAAATTATCTTTTTAAATTAAAAAAATTTTACAAAATTTTATGATAAAATTTCTTTAAAAAATTGCAAATTCATTTAAAAAAATGATTTTCTCAAAAATATGAAAAAGAATAGCTCATGAAAGAATCTATATCATAACAGGGTTTTTTGAAAGGGTTATCAAAATACAGTCTAGACAAATTTTGAAAACATTGAGAAAAAGTGATTTTCTCAAAAAGTAGAAAAAGAATAGCTCATGTATATCTTAAAAGTGTTTTGAAAAGTTATTTTTTAAATTTTAAATCGAAGTTGAGGGGAGATTAAGTGATGCAGAAAGACATGCAGGGGAGTTATTTGAAAAAGTGCAAAAACAGAGGCAATTGTGTAATATAGCTTAAAATTTAAGTGTCATAAACTATATAGCACTGCTAGAGAGACAGCACAACTAAATAAGGTATCCGAAACATTGAATGACTGCTGGAGAGACAAAGGAGCACTGTGTTGGAAGGATAACACATCCAAAAAGAGACAAATAGCAACCACCAAACTTGGACAATCATTTCTAACAGCTTGGACTGAAAAACAGCTCAGAATGAGCTGTTGCCATGTGAGTAGGTTTTTGGTAAAAATTTTGATGGCCTGCAACCCTGATGTCAATGCCTGTTTTTGATGAACTATTTGGAAAAGTGAAACATAGACGGTAGCTGCAGATGAACTTTCCAGCAAATGAAGCTGGTGAATTTCTGGTTAGTGGTTAGAAAAAGAGGCTTGACCAAAATGAGCCAGTAGACCAGAAATAGTGTAGATGTGCCAGCATGTCACCAGAAGGATGCTGGAGATGGGTTATGTAGGTAGCATGTAAAAAGTAACGACTTAAAACTTCAAGGTCCTACAGATCTAAAAGACAAGCAGATATGGCAGCCACATCAGAGAGGACAAGGACGCTGAAAGGAGACCGTCACTGGACACTGGGTGAAAACAGGGGACACTAAATATTGTAGAAATGTAGTTGTATATTTTGGGCATGCAGCAGTGGAATAATAAACGGATTAGGACTCCTAAAACTTGAATAATCCTACTATTATAATTTGCAATTGCATTATTTGACATTGTTGATATGTTGCTGCAGGATGGGCCTGACATTCTTGTTTGTGATGAAGCCCATATGATAAAAAATACTAAGGCTGACACAACTCAAGCTTTGAAACAAGTAAAATGCCAGAGAAGAATTGCGCTTACTGGATCACCCCTTCAAAACAATCTCATGGAATATTACTGTGTAAGTTTGTGTTGAAGTTACAAATTGGATTAAGTTATTACATGCAGTCTTTGACTCTTTTGCATTTTATCTGAAATAGATGGTTGATTTTGTAAGAGAAGGTTTTCTTGGAAGCAGCCACGAATTTCGGAACCGGCAAGGCTTTCTTTTCTCTTCTTGTTCTGATTTTTACTATGATTTAAATGTACGTCTCCAAGAAAATATTGTTATTTATGTGCAGCTACCAAAATCCTATAGAGAATGGACAACACACCAATTCAACTCTTACGGATGTGAAAATTATGAACCAAAGGTCTCATATCCTCTATGAACAGTTAAAAGGCTTTGTTCAAAGAATGGATATGAATGTGGTGAAGAAGGATCTACCACCCAAAACTGTCTTCGTGATAACTGTCAAGCTTTCACCCTTGCAGAGAAAATTGTACAAGAGATTCCTTGATGTGCATGGGTTCACTACCCAGGAGCATCCTGACATGTTAAGGAAGAGATGTTTTTTTGCTGGGTACCAGGCATTAGCTCGGGTAAGTATGACTTTGGGGAACTTGGTGGTCAATTTAATTGTCTGAGCAATATTAGTATATATTATAATTATAATAACCTGAAGAGAAAAAAGAAGGTGGTTCCAAGGGATAGGAGCAATTTAGTACAAGGGAAAAGGTAGGAGTTAAGGAAGCCAAGGTGTTTCTTATTACAATCTTTTGTTGTCTTGTTGAAGATAAGATTTTTTTCAGTAAGAGAGTTATTAATTTGGGTAATATTTGGATAAATATAACATTTTGCGTAGGTTAGTTTGCACATATCTCCTCCTAATTATCAATCAGTCCTTCTGTATATATTATTTAAAAACAACTGCTTTTGATGTACATAAATTCATAGGTGTTATTTTCCAAAATTGCTGTTTTTTTCTTGTTGTTAGTTCTTTAAAAGGATCTTAACTCTTAAGCTTTACTGTTTTGTCAAAAGTATCATTCATTATTTATTAGTTTCTTGAATTCATTAGAAGCTAAAAATATTTAAATAATATTGTGTAATATCAGAAGTATGTTAATTTCTACTATAGTACTATACAAAACTGTGTATATGGCTTTTAACATTTTTTTCTTCTTCTAAATACAGCCTTCTTCTAAAAGCTTGCTTATATACTAGAAGTGATACATATGCTCTGAATGTAATGTAGTTTTTATTTGATATATGATGGCATCACAATTTTCATGTTTTATACTTAAAGAATTGATGTGTGTACACACACACACTCTAAGTTGTGGACATCTGTGATTGATTTGAAATAAAGATTTTCTCCTAACTTTTATAAGATTTTAGAGAAGTTAAAAATGGACATCAAATGTGGGAACCGCCTTCCTATGGAGTATATATTCATTACCAAGCTTCTTTTGGACTGGAGTTTATGCAGCCAATAATTTACTAAATCTTAGTCTGAATTTTGTAACAATTTTATGAATGGATTTTGTTGATTAGGATACCAGTTAGTAACTTAGCTTATGGCACACTATTTCTTGGGAAGAGTTGATACTTTATTTGATAAGTCACTCATCTTACTGCAGAACATCGCTCCCAATGATAATTATTTGATTTGTTGATTAATTTTGTATTCGACCATTTTAAAATGCGAGGTGAAAATTGAAATAACTATCAGAAAAGAATGTATTGATGATATTTCACATTTGTCAAATTTGCCTATTTATATTCTATTAATTTTAATATGACTTTCTTAAATTTATTAAATGTTGACTTTTGAGCTGAAAATGATTTGTCACTAATTCTTGTACATTTTATAATTATAGTTGCTTCTTGTTTTAGTATATGATGGTGATAAATAATTTTTTGTCTGTAGTAGATATGGAACCACCCTGGGATCTTGCAGTTAACAAAAGAAGTCAAGGACTACGTAAAACACGAAGATGCCGTTGAGAATTTTCTTGTGGATGATAGTTCCAGTGATGAAAATTCTGATTATAATGTGCTTGCTGGAGGTAAGTCTTCATGTATAGGATATATATAGGCACCTATTCTTGTCTGCTTCAAATATTTGTTTTTGTTATTGATTGATATAGTTATTATTGTTTTCTTTTTTTTTTTTATGTTTGTTTGTACTTGCACAATCAATTATTATTGTTAGTTTGCCATTTGTATGCTTTGAATCTCTAGAAACTTGTTTTTCATGTTGTATGACATGTTATATTATAAATAAGATTAATTTATCATTTTAAGTTGTGCATTTGTTTTGTTGTAAGTGCTGACTCCATATTTATTTCTGTATAAATATTGAGATTTGAGATAATACACTTAGCGGGGTCTTATATTGAGGAACTACTGGTTCTGAAATGTGTGAACATAGTTCAGTTGTCTTTAGTGCCATCAATTTTATGATAGAGCAAAAATGTTCTCTCTGTTTTGGATGCACAATAAGAACGGGTCAAATTTCCCTTGTGATGGATGACCAATTTTTTTTTTTTTTTTTTAAAGTTTGTGTTGTGGGGGTACAAATGAGAAAATGGTATAAAGCAGCACTGGTGTATCTTAATAGGAACTTTTAAATAAATAAGTGAACTAATTTAAAGCACTGCTTTTGTGTGCTTAGACTATATTTGATCCGCCATTTCAACTAGTTTTTGGATTTTTTTACTAGCTAAAAAGCTTATTTGACCTTACAAGCAGCGATCGATAAACAAATTTATTTTTAGGAGTTTGTAGTGTTTTTTGATATGCTACTTCAAGTATCGATTATTAAAACATTAGCTTCTAGCCTTTTATTTTTATTTTCTTTTTATCTTTAAAATATTTATTAAATTTTTTTTACCCTTTTCTATATAAGACTATTTTATTATATATTTTTTTTGTTTTTCTTCTTCCACTCATAAGGTATTGCTTTATTATTTTATCTTTTTTTACATAAGGAAGAGTTTTATTATTTTTACCATTTTATTGCATGATATATTGATAATGATAAATAATAGGTTTATTTTATTTTATTTTTTTTTAGATATTTTTATATTATACTATTTATTTAAACCATTATACTATTTACTTCACCAAAAAAAACATTATACTATTAATATTTATTTTATTATTTCAGCATTATACTTCAAGATATTGATATTGATAGATTATATGTTTATTTTATTTTCTTATGCTTTTTGAATATTTTTATATTACACTTTATTTTAACCATTATAGTATTTATATTATTTATTCTATTATTTTAACATTATACACATTTTTTATGGTACACTATATTTTCCTTTTGGTACAAATACTTCACAATATTTCAATCACTGCACTAATTAATATAAAATAAAATAAAACAAATATAAAAATATCATATAAATGTCTATTTCTATCATTTCACATTTATTAAAGTATAATTTTGCCAAACCTTATAATTTAGCAAGCTACCTTTCCAGCCTCCAACTAGCTTTTCAGCCTCCAACTAGCTTTTCAGCTAGTTCTGTCAAATATAGCCTTAGTGTGTGAGGAGCTTGGGATTTGGTAATCTTTTGATATTATTCCTGCATGTCTCATAATGATATTTTTAAGCTTTATATTTTAACTTACTGTCAATTTGTAGAATTTGTCAGCAACTAGTTTCCTGTTTTTCAAATATTATTATATTGCTTCCTTTGCCATTTTATGAGTGGTTATTTTGAGTAGTTATTTTGAGTAGTAAAGGACATTTAAAAGCTTAGAAAACATAGTTCCAGTGGCAATATGTGAACAACAAAATTTGGTGTCCAAGCTTAGTCTCGGCTTTACCCTAGAGCACTTCAAAAAGACTGGATAGCATGATGAATGTGAATGCTGTTTTTATATCCTCATGCTTGATGCTTAAAAAAAAGTGTGTTTTTGACCTTAGAATTCAGTTAGTTTTTAACAAAGAAAAAAAGGCTATGAATTTTGATTGTTCAATGATAAGGTAGTTCAACATATATATATATATATATATATATATATATATATATATATATATATATATATATATATATTCATTTGGCTGTTTTGAGTTTTATTTATTCATTTTATTGCTGTCATTTGTTCTTCATATCATGAATTTAATTCTCTTTGGTATTTTTTAATAACTCATTACCTTGCAGAGAAGATGAGGTATGCAAATGACTTGCTGCCAAGGAAAGATGATAATGGCTTTTTTCTGAAGGTATGAAAAGAAGCAAAATAAATTAATGAATGATATAAATTTTGTTTAATCCTTTGAATTTGAATTTCAAGAAAAGAGATTCAGTGTTGGTTGTGTTGGTTGTACTCCTGATATAGTGATATTACTTTGCATGAACCGTAAACTAGATCACTTGGTATGAATTGTGCTTTTAACAAACATGCTTTCAGTGATGATGCTTTTTGTTTTTCACTTTCCAGGGTTGGTGGAATGATCTTCTTCATGGAAAAATTTATAAAGAGCTTGATCACAGTGGCAAAATGGTTTTGCTTATGGAGATACTAACCATGAGTTCTGATGTGGGTGATAAGGTGTTAGTTTTTAGTCAGAGCATACCAACCCTAGACCTCATTGAACTTTATCTCTCAAGGATACCTCGACGTGGCAACCGAGGGAAGTTTTGGAAGAAGGGAAAAGATTGGTATAGGTGAGTCCTGATTTTTTAAAACCTGTTCAACTTGATGCTACACTAACACACTCTTCTGAAGGCATTATTGTTTTAACAGGGGATGACCTGTCTTTTTCTGTATTAATTCTGCTTAGACATTCTAAATTATTTTGGATTAATGTTTTACTTTGTAACACCCTTCTATTGATCTTTCTATTGGCTTGCTCAAATTATTCTTGATAGTTTGCAAAGTTTCTCATATATCATAGAGACAACTTGGTGAAAAAATTCTGATAAAACCACAAATATAATTTTCACTAGATATATCATAAATAAGTTGGTTAATAGTTCTGTAATGTGTTTCGAAAGGCATACAATTTTATTTCTGACCAGCTTATAAACAAACAATAAATTAGTAAGAATACTTACCAATCATCTTTTGGTTTAAATAATGTTTTAGTCCTTGTGTCTTGTTTACCTCAATTTTCCTGTCTATAAAAATTTTGTTCTTGGACACTGTAGTTACTAATTTCACAAGTTTAGGTTTTTGGTCCCCATAGTTTGCACTCAATTTAGGTTTTGGTTCCTATAATTTTATTGGTTAGGTTTAAATATCTTTTAAAGTAACGGGAACCAAAGCCAAAATCAAGTTTAAGTCAACTAGACCAGAAATGTATTTAAATCTTATTTTTGTCCCACAAAAGGAGACAAGAGCTAGTCGTTGGATTTAATGTATAATTTTTCCCTGGAGTTCTTATTTAAGCATAATTTGGGATTTTGGATCCAATGTTTCTGCACGTTAGATTTTTTGTTACTTTTGGTTATTCATGAATTTTGTTTGAGTTATTTAGGACTTATATAATCTTTATGCTTTTCACTGTTTCATATGTTCCTTCTCTCTTGTATTGCTTTCATCTCCAAATGCAATATGATTTTCTATCTAGAAACTTTCCATTATCTTAATACTTTGAAATTTAGATGGCTCCAATTTTGAATAGTTTTTTTAATTTTATTCATTATTTTCTGAATTTTTTTGTATGATCTAACCTCTAGGTTGGATGGAAGGACAGAGGGTTCCGAGAGGCAGAAGCTTGTTGAGAGATTTAATGAGCCTTTGAATAAGAGGGTAAAGTGCACTCTGATTTCAACCAGAGCAGGCTCTTTGGGTATTAATCTTCATGCAGCTAATCGTGTTGTTATAGTTGATGGTTCTTGGAATCCAACGTATGATCTCCAGGCTATCTATCGATCATGGAGGTAAGCTCCTGTTAATTTTTCCCTCAATCAAAATGAGCAATCACAGTAGGAATAAAATTTTGGGAGAATGGGGATAATGGAAAAGTTTACAATTTGATGCGATGCTACCTTTAGGAAGAACTCTTCAAGTGAGCAGCATCTTTGGGAAGATAAGGTGCTTGGCTTCGACTTGGTATAAAGCTCATTGTCTTTTGAGAGGGGTTTCCCTTACAAATATAAGGGATTGGGTATATTTGCTTCCTTAATGTATTTTGTTTTCTTCTGTTTGTATCTTTTTGGTTTTTTTAAGGAGGGTCTCTTATCCTCTTTTTTGCATTCATCTTCATTTTATCTCCATAGAATTGAAAATCAATAAAAAATAAGAGCTGTCATGTAGACTGTAGAGTTCTTATCTAATAGTTAATGCTAATTGTCACAAAGCAACTCTCCTAAAAGCATAAGCTGTAAGGCGAAAGCACGGGAATGGTTTTTCTCATATCATTAACATAATCCTTCATGCAAGAGCCTATGTGGCTTGAAGTGTGCACAATACTCAATGCATATGCCCACCCACTTTATGCTTAAACAAACTTAATTATGGTCACCTACATTTTCTAACTTTGCAAAAGTATTTGCTCATAGTGCGGGGAATTTGGTGCATTGTTGATACAGTACACAATTGATACCACAATATTTGTAAATCAAGATCTTCTTGATTTCAAATAGTTTGGCTGGTTTCACTCTGGATAGATCCTTAAAAGTTAAAAGTATACATATTTTATGTTGATCATTTACAAATTATTTGATTTGTATCAATTGACAAACAATTTAGTTGAAATCAAAATAATTTTCATGTTTGCAGGTATGGGCAGACAAAGCCTGTGTTTGCTTATCGATTGCTGGCTCATGGAACAATGGAAGAGAAGATATATAAGCGCCAGGTAATACAACATGATGTGCTTCTATTGTTCATTTGTCAATTTTATCTAACTCTGGAAATGATTTCAATAGGTAACAAAGGAGGGGCTTGCTGCTAGGGTGGTTGATAGACAACAGGTGCATAGGACCATATCTAAAGAAGAAATGCTGCATCTCTTTGAGTTAGGTGATGATGACAACCCTGAGACTTTGGCTGATCTAAGTCAAGAAAATGGGCATCAAGACAACCCAATTTTGGTTGGGCATTCACTGAAACATGCAGTACCGCATTCAAATGGAAGTAGTTATTCTGATAAGTTAATGGAAAGCTTACTTAGCAAACATCATCCACGGTAGGTTCTCTTGACTTACAGCCATTCTTTCAGTTGAGACTCTTCTCATGACTATGGTGTCTTTCTCAGTTTGACTTTTTGGTATCTTTGTATGTTATGCTTCAACATTCTTTTCCATTTTTAACCCTGGATCTTGTTTAGTAGGGAATCTACATGTGGAAATGAAGTGCACGAGAATTTTTATTTTGTCAACATCATACTTTTTCGTAGACAACAAAAATGGAAGACAATGTCCTATTCTAAATATTGTTAGATTAGATATAAAATCCATTCAGAAGCCTATGTCCAACAACTTGCTTTTGGTTCATGATGTGATATTAGAGCTTATATGACCAAGTAGTCAAGATTTGATCATTGCTGCCCCATTTTTCTAGATAAAAAAGTTGAATCTTAGCTTAAGGTACAATTAACTTGTACTTTATCCATGCTTCAAGCCCAATAGGTTGTTAAATGAGGAGGCATGTTAGATATAACATCATTAATGAGCCTTCCCCAAAGAGCTTAAGCTCTTGGGGATAGTTGGTCCGTGACAAATATAATTGACAAACTAATGCAAGGTACGTGCATGTACAAATTAATATAGAAAAGTTTATCAAATTTTTTTTCCCTATGAACAAAAATGATATGGAGAAAGCCAATTTTTGTGGTCAATAAGGGTTGCTCAATTAGTAGGATCAAAAAGGTTTTGGGTTCAGTTCTACTGGTCGTCTTTCTTTAGTAGGTCATATTGTGGCATTCCTCAAGTATCCCAAACTTTCATGTTTTTGAGATGCATTTATATTATATATTATTTTATTTTTTTGTGGAAGAGTTGCATTTTTTTCTTTTCATCTCTGACTAAATAGTGGACAAGGTTATTTAAAATCATAGTTTCTTTATATTTCATTATCTCCACTTTTTTCATGGCTTGCAATTTTTATTCTAAGTTTGTACGAGTATTGATTTTAAATTGGGGTGTGATAAAAGGAATAAGCGAGTCGTTGATTCTGGTGGTATAATATTTTATTCACCTTAAGCAAAATCTTGGATTTTAGTCTTGCATGTAGAAAAAATCTCTGATAGGAGAGCTAGCTTCACTATGTTGGGGATGTTCCTAGTATGAAAGATATTGTTTCTCGTAAAAGATACACGTGTTCCTAGAGCAGAAAAACATTGGATAAAGTAACTTCTAATTTTTAATTTTGTGCAATTTTTGAGGTAAACTAGAATGTGTTGAAAATAATTTTCTTAAATGTCTTGCCCAACATCTATTAGCTAACTCGGGATTTCACTGTACAAAGCCATATTTTACTGCAAGTTATAGATTTGTCAACTAACAGATAATCTAGAAGTTTGAATTAGAGGTATCGTTGAGTCAGTTCTGTTACTGAATCCTCCTATTCTTTTGGTTGCAATTTATTTTTCTGCAAATCTGATGCAGTTATATTTCCCTGACCGATTATTCTGTAACACTGGTGAAAATGATGTATAATTAGTTTAGTTATTGGGTTATTTAAGTTGAGATGGATAGTTAAGCCCGTATTTTTTAATTTTAAATTGCAAACAAATCTTCATTACAAAGGTTTTTGTTAAGTCTCGTTTAAGTTGTTTTTGGTTAAATGGACAAATGGAAAATTGGATGTTAATTTTGTTTAGTTACCCTTTTAGTTTCAACAATTGGGACTGAGAGTCAGAAAGTTGGAGATGGATGCAATAAGCATCTAAATGATTTAATTGGTATTGCTGTTGACGGTCCTTCACCGGAGCCAACTGAAAATTATGTCTGTTTCAGTTATTCATTCATTTGTTCCTAAATAATCCGAATTGTATTTTTCTGGACATATTTTTGCATATGAAGCCAGGTCACGTGTGCTGGCTGGATCTTGAGTTTAGCACGATTAGGACACTAGTTGAACCAGTTTTTTGATTGACTAGATTTATGTTATGCTAGTAGCAGTAGTATATGTACATAGACTTTTACAATTGTGCTAGAGTCAGATCTGTAAAAGATGTGGACGATTGTATTTAATATCTCTTAATTTTTTTAGAATATGTAGGATGCATCTGACGCATCAGCTAATATAATTTTTTATAACAGGTGGATTGCCAATTATCATGAACATGAGTCTCTGTTACAAGAAAATGAAGAGGAAAAACTATCAAAAGAGGAGCAAGATATGGCTTGGGAGGTTTACCAGAAATCGTTGGAATGGGAAGAAGTGCAGAGAGTACCACTTGGTGAGTCTATTATACCTGATCAAAAGCCAGAAATGCCAAATGCAATGCCCCAAGTATCAGAAACCCGCAGCATCTTGCCAAGTAAGCTAAGCAGACGTTTCATGACAAGGAAATGCACCAACCTTGCGCACATGTTGACACTTAGAAGCCAGGGAACAAAATTTGGTTGCAGTACCGTCTGTGGGGAATGTGCCCAGGAGATAAGGTGGGAAGACTTGAAGAAGAGATAGGAATGTAGCAACATGAAGGATGACAGAATATGATCTGTTTATATATAAATAATCAAATCTATTTTTTTTGTCGTAAATGGTTATGTCCCATTTTCATTTCTTTTGTGGATGAAACAGAAATGTTCCTCCCATAAAAATTAAATAGAAATGTTTCTTTTGTTGCTGTGAGCAGTTAATGACTCCTTTAGCTAGGCATGTGGAAAATATTGATCACAGTAGGAGGATTTATCAAAATTCTAGGATTATATCTTGGTCTGTGGGGGGTTACTTTTCGTTATTAAATTAGCAATAATGCAATATCAATAGAAAAATGTTTCTTAGGCAACATTGGGGCTCTTCTTGACTTTAATTAAAACAATACTTTCCTTTAATCAAATCATGGAAACAGCCGCTCTTATTGTATATCTACTCTTTCCAAACAAAACATGGTTTGAATTTCGAGCATTGAGTTGCTTTTTTGATTCGTTAAGCACTATTACAGTCGGGTTGATTTTTAAATTGGAATATACAAACTGTAAGATTTAGACGAACTATCGGAATAAGGCACATACATTTATATAGTTTTTTTTTTTTTAACGTTATTCTACTTCTGACTATCCTTTGTATCCTAAAATACATTTGTATGGAAAAGCTATCAAATAAAAGTTATGTAATTGTCATTATTGGATACGGTAGTCACATGAAAAAAATTCCCAAATGCAGAAATTAGATGGTTTAATTGTATTTGTTACATTTGGAATCATAATTTATTGACGAGTAAATAATTCATACACTAATAGTATAAAATAAATTTATATGGTCATCTAATCATAAATTTTATATAATAAATTTATTAACTTTTGTATTACATATTCTAAAATTAATACTATATAATTTTTTATTAGTTAATTATGTTATATTTTTTTTTTACATCGATGAATATTGAATTTCAATTTGTTTTTTATGTACATTGTTTGCCTAAAATGAATTCAATGTTCATCCATGTACTTTTTTTGAATTTGAATTAAAGTGAGGAATCACAATCTTCTATTAAAAAATAATCTAATTTACCTTTTTTTTCAACAAAGTCTTTTTATACACGTGTAGTAAAAGGAATTGATTATTATAATTTAAAAAGAAACAAAAATTATAATTGGAAGTTAAATTTATTTAGTTATGTAAATTGTTAAATGATGGTAGTCATGATAAAATTATCTTTTATTCTTAATGTATTTTCTTTAAAATATAAAAGAGGTTTAGGATTTAATGTGAAAAGTTAAAAATGCAAAACATAGTTTAGATAGAAACCTAATTTTGCAATCAAACAATTCTTGTAGCGACAAGGAGAAATAATTTTAAGTTAGGTTATTTAGCTATGATATATATTTTTAATATATCAATCATGGTTCACCTTTTCACTTGTTTGATTTGTAAATAAAAGAAATTTTAAAAAAAATATTAGATTTATGTATTTATAATAGCTTAATATGAAAGAAAGAGACTTTCACTTATCCTTATTTATTTAAAATATTTTCACGAGAGTAAGCTCCCTATTATTATAAAATGTAAAAAAATTTGATTAATAAAACTTAAAAAATTGCCCACTACTACCTAAAAGATGCATAATTTTTTTTAAAAATAAAATATATAATAACAATAATAAGATTAGAGTTTAGAACATTGTATATACTATCCAAAGTCTTTACCATTGAAAAAACAGTTTATTATTTCACTTTTGATTATCTCCCAATAATTATGATGTTGTATAAAGTTATATAAGGATTATGAAAGTAGTTGTCCTAACAAGTCATTTCCTCACTTTTCTCTCACATTTTCCATTGTCATAATTATTTTGTTTTTAAAACACCCTACAAAATTAACAATTTCTTTCAATAATAAACTTATTTATTGTGACATGGTTAGACAGTTAAAAACGCATTGAGCATATTGGCTTGTCCTTCGGTAATCGTCTTGTTTTGAAGTTATGGCTTGACAGGTAAACATCCCAAAGTTGAACAGATCAGGCAAAAATTTCACGATTCCAATCAAACGGGCGCAAGTGAATTAATAATATTAAACCAGAGTAAAATATATTCCTATTCCATGACCAGCAATATTTGGAATACTAGCAAAAAAAGTAATAACCTAGCTTGTACATGTTCTAGTTTAAGAAATGCTGGAAGTACACTCTTTCCAACACACTGTGTCACTGATTAAAGTTGATCAATAATCACAACATAATAAGAAAAACTCGTTAAATAGGGAGAGAGTCTCGTATCATTTGGAGTCTAAATAATTCTCAACCAATAACAAAGATTGCTACAATTTTCTCATGGATTTTGTGTAGTTATGTATATTCATTCTTTTAAGCAACTGGAACATTAGAGAACTGTAGTTCTTTAGTCACCAAGAGTGACATAAGTTGCTACTATGTGAGGTACACCCCCTTTACAATTGATAAATGATGATAATGCTGTCTTGCTCCACTTCACCTCCCACAGTCCCACAGTGACACAAAACACATACTATTACCAGGACATAAAGAGATATACTACCTTATCAGTTTTTATTACATTCCCATTAAATGAGTGAGGAAAAGCAACAGTTCAAGACCAAGAGCTCAGAAGACATGGCTAGTGGCAAATAGCAAAAGATGGTAGCATGAAGCAGAACTAGCAATATTCATCTCCTAGCCAATTATCCTTCTCCTTTGGACCAGTTGGCCCCTCCTCACCATAAAGCTCTGTTGGAAATAATTCAAATAAGTTCTCCACAGAAAATCTAACAAATAGTGGAAGCAGATCTACTATCTTATCTATCTCAGAACGTGAATCATATACAACAGTAGGACCCCACTCTCTCATATACTGCAACCAACATGGTTCTGCAATGACTCCATCACCAAGATACTCAGCCGCAACAACCTGGTATTTGATGCTCGAATCCACAATAAATTTGCTTCGAGCTGCATCATTGCGTACTCCTATTCCTAGTTTGGATGGTCCCTGAAGGTAGGTCCCAGGATGAGGGAAGCTAGCATGGCCATGCTTTGATGAATAAACAATTGGCTTGTTCCCCTTAATAAACTCAAGATCGAATGCATTTATCCATCCACCTCCACTATGTTGAGAGAAGAAAACAGACCATAGCTCTCCAGTGAAGTTGCTTATGCGAAGAGTGAAGTGCTCCCAGTCACCTACATGTTCTCCTATCTTGCTCATCTCAATGTTCATCAATGCCACTTTAAGGGTGGCAGGTCCATTGAAGGGGCAAAAAACCCACATCACAATATCAGTAAAGGCTCCTCCCAATGCAGGTTTTACATGAACATAGAGCTCAGCACTCTCTATGTTTCCCTTCTTCAGATTATTTCTTGCATCTTCATCAGTAGGCAAATCAATCCAAAAGGCACCATCATTTGTTCCTCCACTAGGTAAATTTGAGCCCTGATAATCTATAGCATTACCCTTCTTACTGCCTGCTGCATACAAAACTGCTCCATTCTTAAAAAACCATTGCACTGATGATGGCAAGTAGTTCTCATCAGGATGAAAGTATACAGTGGGACCATAATGCTGAATAAGTGCATGAATCTGGTTCTGATTTGGCATTGAATGCAAGGAAGAATCAAGATTCTTCAAGCACGCAATATCCACCACTTGTTCAGAATCAAAATAGGTGCCACAGAAGAATGTCCCAACAGATACACCTCTAGCTAACATACCTCTATCACAGGGTTGTGTCTCCCAAACCTGAAATGAATTTTTTGAATATTTTGACTTTATAGTCAGCAATAGATCAGAAGTCTCACAAGCTTCTGTGAGATCAGCTCGAACGCATCTAACTTCTTCAACTTCAGGTTCATTAGGACTGCTAGTAACTACTATGCCCATGGCTTTATAACCTGCTGGAGAGTTTGGCAACCAAAAGTAAACACATTCATCATGTGAATCTATGCTCCATATTAATGAGTAGTTAACTGGCTTTTCTAGGGCAGGAGATTCTACTGCAGAGGCATCAGAACTAGTTTTGCGGGCCACAAGAACATATCCTCTCAATGGCTGGTCATTGGACTGGCAGTAGTAACCAAGGCAGAAAAAGCCTTCTGGAATTTCCAAAGGTCTATAAAATGTGAAATCCAGTGATTTCCCATGCAAACGAGTGCATCTCCAAACCTTCTCAAACTTGTTTACTTTTAAAATTTCTATTTCTCCAAGGCATATACTTCCCCTTGCAAAACCACCACCTGACCAGATCACTCACAGGTTTAGATAAATAAGATAATCAAGCCACAAATATTTGACAGCATAGCCACGGAAGTTCTATCATCAAATAGTTAGAACCAAACAGAATTAAAAGTATTGATAGCAAGAATTCAATTTTGATGCTCTGCACTCTGCAATACGGATGCTTGCTTGATGCATAATTGCGAAGTATCAAGCACTAAAAAGTAAGCTTAGCATTTTATGAGGGGAAATTTTGGATGAATTTAAGTTCTATACGAAGTGCTGCAGTAATGAATTAATATTCTTCAACTCTCAAAGGCAAACAAACATCCATCAATAAAGCTGTACAACATTTGACAAGACATTTGTAGTGTGAAGTCAACATAAGAAATTCCAGTTGGAGTGTTAGAAATCATAAACTCTTTTCCTCACCCACAAGATGTGGCACGAGTGGCTGGTAACTTGACCCCGTAAGCATATGACAAAGGTTCAGTTCCTAGCTATGTGAATAGAACAACACCTATGGGTAGAGGAGTTGCCCCTTACTTGGTACCCTACTTCCTCAGGAGATTAGTCTCATGGCTTCCGGCTGTGGGAATACCCCTAGATCCAATTCCAGATCTAAAAACAAAAACATTTTCCTCCTCCTTAAAAAGACAAGTTCTTTAACCATCTCTTGAAGTAAAGAGATACGTAATGACAGATGGTAAATGAGAGAACCATGGAACTAATGCCACTACCTCACATCCAAATAAATAAAGTAAAATCGAGGCAATCTTCTCTAAGTTCATAGTGATAAAAACGTAACAATTTTTTTTCCTATAGGGTATGACAATAACATTTCTCAACAGCCTTGGAAATTAACTGAAGAGGACAAAATTAATGTCTATTAACAGAAAGTGTATAAATTCACTAACATTTATTTACAAAAAAATAATTTTTTTCAATATATAGCACAAGATAATAAATAGCTTGGATCCAACTACCTCTGTACTTTCTGATCCCCCCCCACCCACCCACCACCCCCCAAAAAAAAAAAAACACCTTCCTTAAACTGTGGTTCATGACATTACTTTAATAGAACAAAAACGGTTTATACAGATGATATAATATTAAGTAGTTTGGTTTCTCGTTTGATTGAGTAAAATATGGTGCCTAATCCCTGTAATAGTATTAAAAAGAGAAAAAAGGGAACCCCCATGAATCAAAAGGTGGTCTAAAAAGTCAATGGTAAGGAGATACATACCTTGTGGCCATTGAGGAAGGGGTGAAGGCAGAGAGAAGGGAAGTGGATCAGGTTGAGTGAATTCAGGCACAGAATCCCAGCATAAGCAGTGGCACCCAAACATGTCTCTTGTCTAGTAATAGTTATCACCCACAAAGGAAGTAGCCTTCAGAGTCCCTCTTGCTTCCACAACAAGAGAGAGTTGTTTTCTTTTAAAGAAGTCCAAGAAGAGAGAGAAGGGTCTTCCACTTTCTCCTCCCTCTCCTCTCTTCTCTCCTATGCTCTGCAAAGATTATGCTCTCTGCTTTTAAGTCTTTAACTTTAATTTGTTTCGAGTGTTTTGAGGTTGCCTTTTGATTTGGAAGTTCGGTGCCTCTTCAAACTTATCGTAATTTAATACATAACAACTTTGCGTAAACAATGTTCACTCGCCACCTCGTGGGTGTTCACAAACTCGCTAGTGCAATATTCAATTATTACCTTTGTTGTTGTTGATTAAGACATACTTCTCTCTTTCTTAACCTTCCATGTATTACTTGTAAATGAATTGCCCCCTACGCATACTCCACAAGTATATGTTAAATCTTTCTACGTTCATTCTACATCCATCGCTCCATTATAAATATCAATCTTCATATTCAATGAGAATAATTTTAAGAGTTGTTTTTTAATAAGAATAATTTTAAATTTTATTATTACATGAGAAGAAGGTAATTTTTATTTTTATTTAATCATATATTTTATCCTAATATTATATACGAGGAATTTTATTTTATTTTTTATTCTTAGTTAGTATACTTCTCTATTTTTATTTGTATATTAATTTTAATATTTTTTTAAATTATCAACAATAAAAAAAATTTTATACGATATTATAAATACAAAAATATAATTTATATCTTTTTTAAAAAATACAACGACAAACAGCAAAGTTCAAACTTAACCCCTTTACATGTTACTAAAACCTGACATCATTAAACTAACTTTAGCGGTTCATAATTTATATATTTAAAATATTTATTTATTTAAATTTTAGTTATACAAGAATAAATTTTATACAATGCAACACACACTAGATATACTAGCAAGTATATATATATATATATATATATATATATATATATATATATACTAGCATTTGAACAGAAATATAGTATAAAATAAATATTTATTTTAGATAACTTATTTTAATAAATAAATATGTAAATTATATTTTAAATTTGTAATAAATAATTTATATTATCATATATGGTTAATGACAAATTTTCTAAAAAAATATAAAAATTTGATTTATAATTAAATATATTAAAAGTAACATATTAAAATAGATAATAAATTAAGAAAAAACCCTTAAAAACAGATTTATTGAAAAAAAATCCTAAAAACACTTTTGATGAAAAATGATAGTAAAAAATATCCTCATCTAAAATAATTATTTTAATTTATATAGTGAAAATATATGTTCCAATTTCTAGGTATTTATTTATTTTAGTGTGAGGGGTATATGAATTTTTAAAGAAATTAGAGACAATAGATTAAATTTGAAATAAATCAAAGTAAATTAATTTAGAAATAAATAAATACCAAGAAATTGGAATTAATATTAGAAACTAAGAAAGTAATTAAGCAAAAAGTATCATCGAGTATTGTTTAAAATTTGTTATTGAAATTTTTGTAAAGAACAAAAGGATAATAGTAATACAGTTCAGAAGACGACAAATACAAATATCTTCAAGTTGGAAGGCGTGAGTCACGCGCGTCAATGTTTGAGTTGAGAGGCGACGTACAAATACTATTTTTTTTTTAGGAGAACATACAATCTTGTTATTGGCGTGGGACTAGTGAGGCGTCTCTGATTTTTTCTTTTTCTTTTTTCTATATTAATTTTTTCTATTTTATTTTTGAATTAAATTCGGAAGTTGAAACTTGAAATCAAATAGTAGGAAGAGAGAATATTCCGTACAAGTCATTTTCAAATTGAAAAATTATTGGATAAGGCACTTGCCTTGCCTTAATGCTTCTCGGGTCCTTTATATGCAAGAAAATATTATTTCCTCCTAAGATTGTCATTTATTGCATTTTTTTTCTCGTTATGGTTGCCCCACCAAACGTTTGTTATGGCAATTGCAATGGTACATGATTGTATATTTTATAATATTCATTCATTTCATGGTGTGAACATTGTTACATTTAAAAAGATATTTGAATAGAGCACATAACATATTATACTTGTACTTTTGGTAAAATGTGACGTATATGTAAACCCCACGTTAATATCTTGTTTGTAGTTAGATTTAGAGAGGAGTAAAGTATAAACACGAGGAATTTTTCCTATTAATTTGGATGGATGGATGGATACCAATGGTTGCTCTCCCCTTTCCACCAACTCGAAATTTCATTGTGAAAAATGATGGCTTGGAAGTACTCATATTTAGCAGGGAAAGGAAAAAGAAAAACAATGCTAAAACTTAAGTAACCCTTTCTGGTTAAGTAAATTTTCTCTTCAGTTTTTGTTTTTAGTTTAATTTTGTATTTATGATTTCTATAATGATTAAATTTTCATTTTTTAATCATTTTTTGTTAGTTTTCTTTAAAAAAAAAAAAACGCTTATGTGATTCCATCTAAAATTGCTATATAAACATTTTTTATAACATGACATTATTGTATGTCAACGTTTGATGAAGTTACATAAATGTTTCTGTAATGGAAGGATAAAAAAAATAAGATTTGGATATTACAAAGATCATAAATAAAAAATTTATAAAAACTAAAAGTAAAATTTGATTTATTTACGAGGATGAAAAAAGGTATTTAAAAATGTATTAAATTTTATAATTAATTGTCAAAGTTAAAATATAAAAATATGTAATTTTTTAAAGTAATCATGTAGTTTCAAATTTTTATTTTTAATTACTTATACATGATTGTATACTTTAGATTTCTTTCTCTTGCTTATATGAAATTTCTTTTCTCATTTATGACAACAACTCTCATTTTAAGTAGGTAAGAATTATATAATAGATTAAAAATTATTTATTATTCACGTAAATATCTCTATATATATTTTAATTTAATAATTTATATTTATTATATTTTATTTCTTACGATAATTAAGTATCTTAACTTAAACAATTCCACTATATGTGTTTACAAGTACGTTTTAGTTAATTAGTGGACGAATTTTAAAGCACATGAAAAAATATTCATAACTCCAATTAAAAGAAAAAACGTTTCTTGAATTTGAGCCTGGCAATTCATATTCAGAGCGGCCGCCCCATTTGACTTGAAATGTCAAATTCTATCAAACGATGTGGCCAATGAAAATAATTCTTCAAATTTAATTAAGAAAAATAAGGTACAACGACCTCGTCTCACCATTTTTATAATATTTTTATTTCATATTTTTGTCTTTATGCGTTTGCTTTATTTCTTTAGTTGATAGCTCTCGGGTAACTTTTTATTGTATTTTTTCTTTTTGGTTTAGGGCCTTTGTTTAGAAGAAGAGTTATATTTGTACATACTTTTTGTAAGAAAAAAAAAAGAAGAAAAAGGTATAAAATAAAATAAATAATATGATAAAAAATAAACTATAAATATGTTATATTTTTTTTCTTTTTACCAGTGTTTAGAATATTTCTAATAGTGCAATCATAGTAGAATTATTTAATTCATTTTTTAAAGACCCTATAATAAAATGTGAGATTTAAGAATTTTAACAATTTTTTTAACTATAATTTTTGAAATTTTAAAATGAATCTTACAATTATTTTTAATTAGATAAGTAACAATTCTGAGAATAGTTTTTATATTATAACCAAAAAGAAGAATAATTTTTATTTAAGAACACTCATGTTAATTACTTCAATGATAAAATAAAAAAAAAAGTGATTCTTAAATTTAAGAATCTATTAAACAAGTCTCATCATAATGTTGTTAAGAATTTTGTCCAATTTTCTCTGGTTTTTGTAAAGAACTCCTCGCCCACCTAACTCACACCCCACATGTATTGTGTATACGAAGCCAACATGGCAGGGTGGCAGAATCAACTACAATCACAAGCTTTTCTACCTAAAAGCTTAAAAGTTGCAACAGAAAACGTTGCTCCTCAAAACATTTAAAGCTAGACTTGTTAATGTTCATCTCATAAATTGAGTTGGATTTCATCAAACCATTACCAATCTCAACCTAATATTGTGGTTGGATTATATTACTATCCATTTATTTTGAATTTGAGTAAATTTAATTTTAAATTATTAAATATAATTAAGATGTGTTTAAATTATTTTTAATCACATTTTATACAAACATGCATGGTATCGAAAAAAAAAATATTTCATATGTTCTCCAAACAAACATCAATCTTCTAAACTCAAACGGACTTAGTCAAAACTCAATAATCAGACCTAGATCAAATCAATTCAATATTTAGACAAAATATATACATTAATTTTAATATTATGCATAAAGAAACTATAAAATATTAAAAGTGGTATACTAAAACCAAGTGATGTATTATAATATGTTTTGAACCGAATTATATAAAGTAAATAAGTTACTATGCTGTGTAAAAAATAGTAAATTAAAAAAATTATTCACCATTCCTCGTTAAAAACATTTTAAATATATATTATATGACATTGAGGGTCAAGTTAAATAATTTAAAGTATGACCAAATTTCTAATTTCCAAAATATATTAGATGTAACCTGAAGTTATGATCAATCTAATGGACCAATGTAATGTGACACTTTGTTGTTCCTTTTTTTTGGCATTTTGTTATTTCTGTGTAAAGAAAAATGGATGTTGATTTTTCGTACAACACAAGCTTCGTTCCATAGTTTAAAAGAAAAAAGATTGTTTCACGTCCTATAAATCTACCCCACCTACATGAAATTGTTTGGATCTAGGTCTTAAACACAAAAACCCTTCAGGACGAAAATTGTTTGGCAACTCAAATTTCAAATCACAACGCCATTATAACACAAATAAAATTCAATCTCTGATAAATTAGGCGCAACTCCTGTTAAACCAACCCCACATTACAGGGGTCTAGGCAAGAGAACCTTATAATTATTGGGCTTTTTATCGAGCACAGATCTTGAAGGATTTCTAGTCAAGTCTCGGGCCCATTATCTAACGTTTTCACGAGCCACCATCCACGCATGGCAAACAAAACTGTACATGTGGGTACCTGCTCGAATCTACATCCATTTTAATTGAAAACCAGTTATTTTTAATATTTTATAAATAAAATTTGTTGTTTAACAAAATTAAAGATATAAAATATAAACGATTGTAAAATTTTTTGATCGATTTTCATTCCTGTAAAATTTGAAATTATTAATTTTAATTCCTATAACATGAGTAAATTTTGATTTTGGTTCTTGTAAAATATTTTTATTTAATTTTCATCCCTCTAAATTCTAAAATAACTGTTTTTAGTCTATAATTTCCAATTTAAGATAGATAAATAATATTTATTTTAAGAATCTATAAAATTTTTAAAAGATGTCATATATTAACATGATACCACATACACAATATGTAATTTCTGATAATTCATTACCTTCCATTGAACGCATAAGTAATTAATAAGTTTCATGTAAGGACAAAAAACAATTATCCAAATTTTAGAAGAATAAAGATAAAAAAATTTATATGAACTAAAATAAAAATTCACTTATTTTACAATGACTAAAAACATATTTAAATCAACATTTAAATTCTCTTCAAATGAAAAGGTATTGATTGAATCATTACAAGTATTATAGGTTATATTTGTAATCTACAAATTAATAAAACTACCTGATATTCTAAATATTACTATTTTATTTTATTTTTTTTATTCTTGCAAATTTTAATGCAACTATGTTTTTTTTTGTTTAATTAATTTACTTTATCAGTTATGTTAATAATTTATATTTATAAATATTATCTCGTTTCTTTTATTTATTGGTTGATATATGTTAACAATGGAAAATTTTCATGAAGTACAAACTATGCAGAAGGTATTTTTCGTTTTCACTTACGAGTATTTGTAAACACTATTATATTTTTATGATTTATTAATTTCATAAGGTATAACTAGAAGTCAATATATTTCCTTTTATTTTATTCAAGTAATAGTTCTAAATTGTGTCAATAATTTTTATTTATAAGTACTATCATTCTCAAATTTCATTCTATAGTTGATTTTTTATTTGATAACTTCATTTTAATTTCAATTAAGAATTAAATGGAGTGACTCAAATGCAATTACTTTATATTATAAAGGTTACTATTTTTATTTCTTTTATTCTTATAAATCACATATTTCATGTAATTATTATTTTTTATTCAATTAATTTGTTCTAGTAGTTATGTCAATAATTTGTATTTATAAATACTATCATATTTCTATGATTTATTAATTCCCTAAGATATAAGTAGTGGTCATTATACTTCATTTTTTATTCAATTAATTATTCTCATCATTATGTTAATAATTTATATTTATAAATATTATACTTCTCAAATTTAATTTTGTAGTTAATTTTTTTATAACTTTATTTTATTTTTAGTTAAAAAGTTAAATTAAGATAAAGATAACTTAAATCAAGAGACAAATAATTTCACTTGATATCCTAAAAGTTACTATTTTATTTGTTATGTTATTGCAAATTACAACTTTTTATTCAATTAATTTTTTCTAATAATTAGGATAATAATATGTATTTATAAATACTATCTTATTTCTTTTATTTATTAATTCCATAAGATATATTTAGGGGTAGAAACTTAGAACTAATTCATAATTAACATATTATCATATTAAATGCTTTTCTCTGAATATATATAAGAATTAAAAAAATAAAAATACATAAATAGTGTATTTAAAATTCACAATGCATATAATGTCTAACTAAAGAAACAAATAAAATATATAAGAATAAATTGACTAAACTATTCTTATTTTTGGCGAGAAAAATTACACCAAAAAATATTTTCTTTATTATATAAAAGATATATAGATATTTTCTCAAACAATTACATTGATAATATGTATTTATAAATATCCTCATACTTCTTTTATTTAGTAATTATATAATATATAAGTAGTAATAGAAATTTTGAACTAATTCATAATTAAAATATCATCATATTAAATGTACTTCTCTCAATATATATAAAAATTAAAAAAATAAAAAATGTGTAAAATATTTAAAACCTACTTTATATTTAATGTCTAACTAAAGAAATAAATAGAATATCGAAGAATAAATTTATTAAATTTTCATTTTTTTTTTGGAAGAAAAATTTGTATCAAAACTTCGTTACTCTATTATATAAAAGATATCCCGTTTAATAAGAATTAGTTTCAAGTTTGAGTTTATATATATGCATATATATTGGTAAGAAAAAATTATAAATAGAGTAAAAAAAACAAGTTATTTGATTGGTAAAAAATTTCTTTCTACTTTTTGGATGAATAAAAGAAGAATGAAAAATATTATGTAACTTACTAATTAAAATATATAAATTTTATTTTATTATTTTTTAATACAAGTTTATTTATTATTTTTGAAGTTTTTATACTATAAAAGAATCTATTTAATTTTTAAAAATTTAAAAATACAAAGAAACATTTTTCACACCCACAAATCATCTCCTATAAATGAGAATGGAAAAAAAATCTTATAAACGTGTAAGAACCACAAAGTTTACAATTTCACTCTCTCCCTTTTCCAACCAAAGGAAAAAAAACTAGATGTAAAATCGTTTTTGGAGTGTGTGGATAGAAAAAAGAAAGAAAGAAATTAATAATTATAATAAATGATATAATAAGAAAAGAAATAAAAGAAAAATGGAAGAAAAGTTATATAATGTATCATCATTTTCATATCTATCAAAGTTTATAGTACAAATATTTTGCAAGAATTAAAGAAGAAAGATCTGAGTTCCTTCTTTGTTTCCTCTATGTCATTTTAAGACTTTGTTTAATTGAGAAAGATAGTAGAAGAAAAAATATAAAAAAAATATGATTGTTTAATAGAAATTAATTTAGAAGAGAAATGAGAAGAAAAACAATTGGACTAGCTAGATGACTGGATACAAAATAACCAACTTAGGTGATCGACTTCGACTTAGTATTTTAAAGTGCTTTTGTTTTCACTCAGCACTTGTGAGGTTGTGGACTGGTCAAATGATCGGATACCAAACAACCAACTAAGATAGTCAACTTTAACTTGACAAAGACATTTAACAACGTCGTCATAAGAACTCAGAATAAGTATAAATCATGCATGCACAATTAGGGGTTAGGAGGCGCCACATGTATGTTGTAGGAATCAAAAGATACAATCAGACAGCACAGCCAGAGGTCAAGTAGTGTCTCACAAACATCACAGGAATCAAAAGGCATAGTTGATGCATCATAGCAGTAATGCAGCACAATAGTAAAAACATACACTAGACAGTGCAATCCACGAGAAACAAGATAAGAATGAAGGCTATAAAAGAAGAGAGAAGATAGCATTAGAGAAAAGTTACATTGAGTCACATATAGAAAATTAGTCCTCATGTCCACCACATTTTCATAGATTCACAATCAGACCAGACATCAAACCACCCCCATTATGAGACATCAAGCCAACTCCTGCAATAGAGGCAACAGCGACATCCCGCAACATTTGCTACAAGCAGTTGCCACCCTACAAGAAAAAAATGAGGAACATGTACGACTAATGCAAAGGTTGTTTGATAGCAAGAGGAAGCAGAGGAACAACATTGACAAGAGGCAGAGGAGCGTCATGTTATTGCTTTAAGGTTGATCGAGTCACCACAAAGAAAAATACTTAGAGAAAATTGAGAGTTACATCAGATAGTCTGACTACTTAACGTGAATAACAATGACAAGAAAGAAAGAGTTAGGAAATAATTACCACGTACGGACCAAGTAATTAGTCAAATAGAATTGAAATGATTTTTTTTTTCTTTTGAATAACAAGTTTATAAAAATAAATTTGAAATAAAAACCTAAAAAACAATGAAAATGCCCTTTATATATATTCATATGGGGAATGTGGTACGTAGTTGATTGAGGAGGGTAATTGAATGGCAGGCCCTAAGCTATAAAGCATGGCGTGGCGTGGCGTAAGGTTTCATTAGATGATGTGAATGTACAATGTACATAATCTCTTCTTCACCGGAGACAGGAGGCAAGGTCCTCCTGTGTAGCATAATGGAACACAGTCATTGATTCTACTTCTAAATCCAAACTATGAATTAATATCCATTGATCCTCACAACACCTGGAATAACAATTGTGTTTTTTGTTGTTGTTGTAATTCTCGAATTCGTTTATCTCTCACATATAAGATTCATCATAGGAGAGATCAGATGGAGGAGCGATATGCTTCTTGCTACCACCCTCGTACCTCTTTTTCCGGTTCCCGCTCCCGTTCCCCCCACTGCCACAAGTAATCGAAAACTCACACCCCATCGCCGTGCCAAAACACGAAAACAACCCACCATTCCCACGACCAGCACCGCGCTTCCCCTTGGGAAGATTATGCTTCACCTTCTTATAATTCGGACTCGGATTCTGGTTCTGCCCTAGATGGTCGTACACCGCCGGCATATCATTGGACCGCCAGCGGTCAACCCTCCTGTTGAGCCCTTCCTCCCTCCCCGGCCACTCCTCATACACCAAGTTCCCCGGCTTACGCGGCGCCTGCATCGGCAGTGGATACAGCCCCTTGGCTATCGCGGCCGCCACGACCGAGGGCGAGGGCCCCACGTCGGAGCAGAGCGACCCGTTGAGGTTCATGATCACTCCTTTTTTGGCAATCGGCATCTCGAGCTCGGAATCCCCTTGGCAATCACTTTCCTCATCATAATCCTCTTGTTTGGGGTAATAAGCATAATCATTGATGGTGGAGTCGTTTTTCTCGCTCTGAGACCGTTGCAGCGTCATGAACTTGAAATTGGAGTCATTAGTTTCACGCCACGGCGTTTGGTTTGGCGCTTGTTGTTGCTGCTTCTTGGGATCCATTTCGTCCCAGTACTCGACGGCGGAGGCGCTGATCTCGGAATACATGGGCATGCTCCGCATGGTGGCGTCCACCAGGTTGACGCCGATGTTCAGAATCCCCTGGGGGCGACCCGAAGGTCGCCGAACCTGCAACGCCACGAACCGGACCTTGGATTTACGGGCGTTGTAGCGCGGCAGGAGGTTGCCCACCAGGACGGCCACGGTGCCGATGAGGACATCGCGGAGCCAGGCCGACGTGTAGATTTCGATCATGATGGTGGCTTCCTCCGTGTTGAGGAAGTCGTCGTCCACGCGGAACACGAATTTCTCGTTCCACGTGGGGTTGTTGTGTCCATCCTGGTCTATTTGGGTCGTTAGCCTGCGCTCCGGGTTAACCCATGCCACCGCGTAGGCTTTGATGGATTTCGATACAGGTGACAGGTCTTGCGCTGATATGATGTTCACTTCTAGGAGCTGGAATGGGTAAGCTAGCACAGACATTATTATTTCTTCTTCTTTGCTTTTATTTAATTGGTGACGGGATTGTAACAATGCAAGTTTTCTTGGTTGGGGCGATGACGGTGGGGGAGCTAGCTCGCTCACCCCCCTAAACGCCAAATGGAAACCTCTCTCTCTCTCCTATAACCAATGCCTTTCGTGAATTCGTTATATTGGAAACGAAAGTCCGGTGCCTTTTATGGGTCATGGCGCATCAAGACAGGTAAGGTAAGGCAGTTGAGAGAGATTGGTTATGCCTCTTTTTTTTTATTATTTTTTTTTTTTTTAACCTTCCATAACCAAACATGTACTTCTCCCAACAATAGGATGGAAAAAAACTAATTACAGAAACAATTTTACATGTGCCATCTACAACCTGCTGTCCAATACTTCATTCGCATCAATACAAAACTAGTGATTTTAATTTTTTTTTACTATAAATATGTTCATTGAATAAACTAATGTATATAAATTGATTATTTAGAGCATACCAACTCATATTGACGTTTTATTTGGGGTTAAGCAATTTCATATACATTATTACTTTCGTTTTTTTTTATCAAGGTTAACACACATACAAATTCATGAAAGATTAAAATTAAAAAATATAATATAATTTTTTTAAGTGATAATGTGATTATTAAATAATTTTTAATTTTAACTCATCAAATTATGAAAAATTAAAACAAAAACATAAAATTATATAATTTTTTTAAGGAACAATACTTACTAAATAACTTTTAAATTTAATTATTTATATATAATTATATCATCCAGATGGAATTCACTCACCTTTTTATACAAACGCTTTTCTAACCTGAGTATGCATTCATTTTTTAGATTTCCACCTTATTTTCTACATCGATCACCAATTGTCAACTTCATTTATTAGTTATCTACTATTTACGAGACTCAAGCAGATAGCAAAGATAAAATTAAAGATTAAATAAAGGACTAAGCTTCCGATTGTTTGACATATTTTCACACTTTTTAATGAGTAAAATTAATTTGAACACCATGTGATAATTAAACTATGTTCAATCCAAGCAAAGTTCAAATTTCTAACCAGGCGTACGTAGGCATGCGCGGTAGATAGAAAAACTTTTAACACAATTAAGCTTTAAAATGGATTGACGTGTTGCAAGTTGACAGTTTATTGGGTAGATAGGATTAGGAATGAAAAAGCAAACCAAAATCCCAACCCCCATGACACCATTTCCAAAAGTAACAACAATATATCTATGTAAATGCAAGCGATAAAATGTTCATTCTGAAAACCACCAAATGTTATAGCGTTGCACCAAATGTCCATCATTTCCGAAATGGATGTTTCCCGTTCCACAATCCTCCTCCTTAGCCTCACTTTCTTGATGTTCCTACCTTCTTCCAAACCAGTTTCCGATTATAGCACATTAGTCTACAAATCCTGTGCAAGCCAAACCTTCCAATTATCCCAAATTTATTCTCAAACACTCAATTCTCTATTCCAACAACTCATCGCCCAATCCTCCAAACTCAAGTTCTTCAAAACCACGGAAGCAGTTAGCGATGACGCAGCCATCTCAGGCCTTTTCCAGTGTAGAGATGACATCAGCACAGAAGATTGTTTCGGCTGCGTAAACTTGCTGCCTGAGATGTCGAACGCCTTGTGCACTGATTCCATATCCGCACGTGTACAACTCCACGGTTGCTACATTCACTACGAGACCGAGGAGCTTCCCGGTGAATCTGAAACTAAAAGTAGCAATTTGCTTCACAAGGACTGTGGGGAACCGGTGGTGGATTATACAAAGTTTAAAGAGTTGACAGAGGGGGCATTTGTGACCCTGGAAACTGGGATTCTAAACAGTAATGGATACTATACAAGGAATTATAAATCAGTGAGATTAATGGCGCAGTGTGAAGGGGATTTAAACACTTGTGACTGTAGTAATTGCGTAAGCGATGCACTGCAGGTCGCTCAGCAAGAATGCGCTACTTCACTTTCCGCACAAATATATCTTGACAAGTGTTTCATCAGCTATGCCATTCCTCCTAACTCTGTCACAGGTAATTACTACTATTAAATTCAATCAAGAACCAAAGTCTTGTATTTGCATTTTTTTTAATAAATTTTTATATTCAATTTCTTTTTTCTTTTTTCTAGATAAAAATAATCTAAAATTTAAGATGTCGATGATATATTTGTTTAGAAAGAAGTATTTTAAATAAAATATTTATATAAATTGTTTTAATTTATTTCCATGCTCTCTTTAAACTATTCACAGTTTTGCCCTAATGGTTAATCTATTAACGGATTTATGTACAATTTCTTCATTATTGTTCTCTAGTTAAATTTAGAGTCTTTAATGCAAATTTTTATTATGTTAATCATTAATGTAATTCTAATAGAAAAACAACGTAAAGAATGAATTACATCTAAATTTTGGCTTTAATTTATTCAGAAAATATTTTATATAAATATTTATTTCTCTTTTTTTGGATTGTAATATTTCTCGCTCTTGTTTCCTTTCTTTCTTCTTCTTATCTTATACAATCTTTAATTATAGATTCCATAAATATTACTAATTTTAGATTTCGATCCTGGATAAAATCTAATCTATGAACAAAATTTCCTTTTCTAAAGAAAAATAAAAATGACACAAATAGACACAGTGCCTTCTTCCAGTGATTTTTTTTATCCCCACATCATATTAGAATTAATTACAAGATTTTCGTTAAAAAAATACAATTTTTTTGGATTGCTTCTTTTCGTGTCAATTTTTTCTAACATTTTTATCTCGTTCACCAGTCTAGTAACTCTTTTTTTTTTATTATTTTTTTACTGTTTAGACATTCTTCCAGCATAATAGAAATAGCTAACACGAAAACAACCTAATTATTATATATATTATTACTGATTAAGTATATACCAAATTAAATACAGGGAGGAGCAGAAATAACAGCAGCGAAAAGTTAGCAGCAATAATTGTTGGAGGGGCCGCAGCTCTGTTTTTGGGTTTTATTTGTTTCTCACTGCTTAACTCTCGGTTTAGAAAAGACGATTATGAATAGAGTAAACTGGGTTTAACAAGTGAGTAATAGGATCCGTTTATCTGTATAGTAATCCTCTTTGCTTTGTTTTTTTCATTTTCTTTAGTAGAAAAGAAGATAATTGTGAGCAGGAAAGTTAGCAGATAACTTTTTAAGATAATTTATTGAATTATAATTATGTGATAAAATTATTTATTGAAGTAATTGATATCTAAAATAACAAATTAATATATTTATATAATATTTTTGTTTTATATTAATTAATATAGTGGTTAAAATATTTTGACGTGTTTATACTAAAAAAATATACCATACAAAAAAATTATACTGGAGTATAATGTTAAAAAAATAAAATAAATAATATGAATAATATACTTATTAAAATAAATTATATAATATAAAAATATTTAAAAAATAATATAAAAAATAAAATAAAGATATAATCATCCATATCAATATCTTAAAATATAATATTAAAATAATAAAATAAATATTAAAAATAATATAATGGTCAAAATAAATCATAAAACATTTAAAAATTAAAACTATAATAACATAAAATAAATCTATCAATTACTATTATCAATAGATTATGTAATAAAAAGATAAAAATAATACAATTCTTCTTTATATAAAAATAGTAAAAATAATAAAATCATAAGTGAAAGAAGAAAAAAAATATAGAAAAGTTTTGCCTTATATAAAAAGGATAAAAAATAGTAAATATTTTAATTAAAGACAAATGAAAAATAAATCTAAAAAAATTAAAAATCAACATTTTAAAAAACACTACTTAAAATAACGTCTCAAAAATATTACAAGTTTTTAAAAAATTATTTGTTAAACACAACTAATAAGGTCAAATAAATTTTGTATCTAATAAAAAAATTAAAAATTAATTGAAATGTTGTGTGAAAACGTAAGTTCTGTATCTATAATACTTAATTGCAATGTTGAAAACATTTCTTTTCATTTGGAGATTCTTAGCTGATGGTTGAATCCTTTCTCAAATCAACGAGTTTATATATAGTGTTTTTTTTTTATTAACCACATAATATGATATCTATAATCTATATAAAATAGATATTTTTAGTTTGGTATATACAATTTAATATACCAAATTACCTTTATTTTTATTGAATAACTACATTTCAACGGTTTATATATATTTTTAACTTCTTTTTTCTTTCGCTGTATCTCTACTGTTTTAACTATATTTTTTATTTTTTTTTCTCTCTAGTTATTAATAAGGAGAATATTAGTAATAGATTCTTTAACGAGAAGGAGTTTGAATATAATTAATAAAATGAATTTGAATATAAATAGAAAAAAAATAGAAGGATAAGGTATAAATTGTTTATATAAGATAAACTATTATTCTAATTTTTTTTAAGTTTTAGTGACTCTTTTGCTTAGTTCAAAGTATTTTTTAAAATAAAGAAAAAATGAAACTATGTATATATGCAAATAATTTGCATCCAATAAAATTTGAACATACACCTAAGGTTTAGATGACCTATGTTCTATCCATTAGAAAATGAATGTTTCTATTTTTTATTTACTTAAAGGTTAAAAAAAAAAGAATATATATATATATATATATATATATATATATATATATATATATATATATATATATAATAAATTTAATATCTAATATTTAGTATAAAAATAAAAAATAAAATAAAAAATGAAATGCAATTGAATATAAATAACTAAAAAATTAAATTAAGAAATAAAAAAGAATAATTGACAAATTAACTAAGAATTTTAGATTCAATCTATATATAAAAAAGATATATTCAAATAGAATAAGTAGAAAATATAAGTGAGTAGTAGGAATCAAACTCACACCGTTAGTTTGGAAAACTAAATTAAGAAATTGAAAAGAATAATTAATAAATTAACTAAGAATTTGAGATTCATTTTATAAAAAAAATTCAAATAGAATAAATAGAGAATATAAGCAAATAGTAGGAATTAAACCCACATCATTAGCTTGAAAGGCTACAAATTATAATTGGCACCAGTATGTAATTCTCTCCCACCAAGTCGACCCCTCTTTAATAATAAAGTATTTATGCCTAAACTTAAGATTGAATTTCGAACCTTGGATAAGAAACACAAATGGCAAATCACTTTTGCTAGCAACATTTGATATTCATTTCTTTTTTTAGTTTTGTATTATTTAATTCATATGTGAGTGATGTTATTTTGATTTGAGATATTGAATTTTATTTTATGTATATAATATAATCATAATTGTAAATTTAATTGTACTTTTGATAAATATAAATAGGTTTTGATAAATGAAAATGTTAAAAAATAATATTAGGATTATTATTTTAATGAAAATTGGTGGTTAATTCTGTCATAGAATTTTTTAATGATTAAGCAGATAAAAAACATTAATAGTGAATGGATTATTTCTTTTGGAAAGCAATCTTCAATACAGAGTTTAAGCAAGTTTTTCCCTAACCCCAAGAGCACATTTCTTGTCTTTAAGCACGTAAAAGAGACTAAAAACATTTATAATCTTAAATCAACCTACACTAGAAAGCAAACCAAATACCCAATAGAAAAAGATGCACAAAGTAAGTGAAAAGAGAAACAGACTTATTCACTATAAAACATAGTGATAATTGAATTTTGATGTATTTTTAGAATGTGTTTAAAAATAAGTGTACCCTATCGTAACAATATCAAAGACTGAGTTTAGATATTGTATCCAAATGAACTAGTATTAGTGATTACTGATTTTTAGAAATTCTTATGCAATTTAAGTGAACCAATTTTTAAAGTTTAAGGGAAGAGAATTTAAGAAAAACAAGGTAGATAAATTTGAATTTGAATTTAAGAGAGTAAAAGGTTATGATTTCATTTATAATTTTTCATTCCTTAATCTTTATTTCATGTGAATTTCTTATTTTCTTATTACTGACTTTACTCCTTAATTCTACTAGGAATCCTTTATCCCAAACTCCCAATAATTTTTACCTTAAATTACGATCCTAGTTGGTTATACACAAACATAATTTGAAATAAACTGTTCGGGATCTTGTAAATATCTGATAAGATATGATAGGTAACTTATTAAGAGGTTACATATATCTAAATATCTTATTAGATTAAGTGGTTACAAATATTTAAATATCTCATTAGGAGATTGTGAATATCTCATGTTATCTAGTTATCTTTTAATCTATTATTAGTTTATCTTTAGGTAGTTGACATTTATCCTATAAAAAGGGAGATTAGAAATTGTATAATTTAATTCAATCAATACATAATTTCTTTTACTCCCAATTTGGTATCAGAGCTCCAGATCTTGGGAACTTTGTTTCCATTGCCTCACTTTAGTGAACTGTTACCCTCTGACAAGATTCACATGCACATGCAAGACTAGTCAAAATCCTCTTTGTTGTTCCCAACTATCGGTGATAATGGTAGAAGGCAAAGTCATTACCTTGGGACCTAATGAACTTCCAAATTTGGTGAGTTCTTATCGCCTTGACAACTGCAATTATCTACAATAGGCACAATATATTCGTACTACTCTTAAAGGGCGCAAGAAGTTAAGTCATATTTAAGGAAACGACCCACCTAGAGATGACCCAAAGTTTGAAGCATGGGATGATGATGATTCTCTCATTATGACATGGCTATGGAACTCTATAACTTTGAAAATAAGCCGAAATTATATGTTTTGTTCCTCTGCACGTGAGATATGGGAGAATCTCATTGAGACATATTCAATGAAAGAGGACTCTGCTGCTTGCTATGATATTAAAAGCAAAATCTTCAACTCTAGACAAGGAACCCTCTCCGTAACAGAGTATTATGGGACTCTAAATGGGTTATGGATCGAGTTTGACCAGTACCAAGGATTGAAGATGTGCAAAGCTGATTCTGTTGGATATACTAGGCTCGTTGAAAGGGGGAGAATCTTTAAGTTTCTTCATGACTTGAATTTTGAATACGATCCTATTTGGGTTCAGATTCTAGGTAAGGAGAAGCTTCCCTCTTTGTCTGAGGTATTTTTTATTGTGCGGAGTGAAGAAACCTGACGATCAATCATGCTTGATAAAGGAAACTCCAACACAGGATCTGTAATGGTAACAGGAAAAGGTGCCATAAAAAGATCAATCTCCAAAGAAAAATCATTCACAAAGAGTAATTGTGGAGAATACTGTACGTATTGCAAACGATCAGGACATACTAAAGATACCTGCTACAAGCGTTATGAAAAAGAGAAAGTTCTTGAATGACTGAGTGGAAATAAAGAATCAACTCAAATGTGGGTGAATCAAACAACCTCCAATAAGGAGAATGGAGTTGAACATCCTTCTACCTTGCAACTTGACCAGGATATTCAAGTCTTTAGTAAAGAGGAGATGGACCGCCTTCGAGCCCTCCTAAACTCAACAAGTAAGCCTCTTGGTTCATGTGGTTTGACTATGAATGGTAAGAGTTCCTTCAATATTTCTGGTTCAGTTCCACAAAATATTTGGATCCTTGACTCCGGGGCAACAGATCATATGACCACGTTTCCTTCACATTTCACATCATACCTTAAAGTACCCAAAAGACAACTCATTACTATTGCTAATGGAAATCATGTTCCTGTTGCTAGACCTGGCAACGTCCAACTTCACTCCTCTTTATCTTTACACAATGTTCTTCATGTTCCAAAACTAGCTAACAACCTTATCTCCATTAATAGACTTATACAAGATTAGAACTGTGCAGTGACATTTTTTCGTTTTCATTGTGTTATTCAGGAACTTACAACGGGGAGGACAATTGGAGTTGCTAAAGAGCAAGGTGTGTTATATTACTTACAACATACAAAGATAGGTAACAACACCAATAAAGAAGAATTGCCTTCTAGTCAATAGACAACCTCAGAAACTTGGGCAGCTTCTCAAATTTGGCTTTATCATAAACGTCTTGGACATCCACCGTTTGGGTTACTTAAGACAATGTTTCCACATTTATTTACAAGAGTCTGTCGAGTCCTTTAAGTGTGATATTTGCTAGTTTTCAAAGCACCATCGTGCAACATTTTCTCTTAGTAATAATAAAAGTTTTGAACCTTTTGACCTCATTCATTCTTATGTGTGGGGGCCAGCTACTAACTCTATATTAAGGGCTAAGTGGTTTGTATCGTTCATTGATGATTGTACCCGTGTGACATGGATATTTCTTATGAAACATAAATATGAGGTTTGTCAAATATTTGTTGACTTTTTTCGTCTTGTCAAAAACTAATTTAATAAATCCATTAAAAGACTACGGTCAGACAATGGTATCGAATTTGTAAATCTTGACTTCTCCAAGTTTCTTAAAGATAATGGTGTGGTTCATGAACTAACATGTGTGAATACTCCCTAACAAAATGGGGTTGCAGAAAGGAAAAATCGTAACCTCCTTGAAGTTGCTAGAGCCCTCCTCTTCTAAATGTCTATTCTTAATGTATATTGGAGAGAAGTCGTCCTAACTGCCACCTATCTCATCAACAGGTTACCCACTCAAAAGTTATCAAATGTGTTTTCATTGGTCATCCCTCAAATAAAAAAGTGTTTTAAGTGTTATCATTCTCCGAGTCGTCGGTTCTTTGTTTCAATGGATGTTACTTTTCATGAAATACAGTCATTCTTTGTTGGTCCTCCACTTCAGGGGAGAATTATCTAGAAGCCGAGTCTGTCATCAAGTCATTACCTTTTCCTACTCGGGATGTTCAAGTTCAATTTCAAGAAGTCACGCCTACTCAAGATGTTCAAGTTCAAGTTCAAAAAGTCAAGCCTACTCAGGATGTTCAAGTTCAAGAAGTCACGAAACCCACTCTGGTCCCAGAGCAAGTCCAAATGTCTGAGCTGGATGTAAGTATCCCTGATAACTCAATTGAGGAGCAAGTCCAACTGTTTGAGCCAGAGGTAAGTATTCTTGATAACTCCATTGAGGATGTTACTGATGAGATGCCTATTGCTTTGAGGAAAGGGAAACGATCATGTGTCAAGTATCCTATTTCTCAATTCGTGCATACTGACCATCTCTCTGTACAACATCAAAGTTTTATTACTTCCATTGATGCAATCAAAACACCTACATCAGTACAAGAAGCTTTGAAAGATGAGAATTGAGTTCAAGCAATGAAAGAAGAGATAGAGGCGTTAGAGAAAAACTCAACTTGGGAGATTGTTGATAGACCCAAAGACAAAAGAGTTGTAGGCTGTATATGGATATACATTGTGAAGTATAAATCTGATGGAACCCTTGAGTGATACAAAGAAAGATTGGTTGCTAAAGAGTATACACAAACTTATGAAATAGATTATGAGGAAACATTTGCCCCTTTAGCAAAGATGAACACAGTAAGAGTTATTATTTCCTTAGCCGCCCACTTTGGCTGGAACTTGCAATAGTTTGATGTTAAAAATGTCTTCCTTCATGGAGACCTAGAAGAAGGAGTCTACATGGAGATCCCCCAGGATTCTATTCTCACAATGAGAAGAACAAGGTATGCAGACTCAAAAAGGCATTGTATGGACTTAAACAGTCTCCCCGAGCATGGTTTGGAAGATTTGCTCAAGTCATGATATCCTTAGGATACAGAAAGAGTCAAGATTATCATACTCTTTTTATAAAACATTCTCCTAATGGTAAAATCACTCTTCTCCTAGTCTATGTAGATGATATGATTGTTATAGGTGATGATGAGATTGAAAAACTAAATCTGAAAGAAAAGCTGGCAACACAATTTGAAATGAAGGAGTTAGGAAAGTTGAAATACTTCCTTGGGATTGATGTTGCATATTCCAAACAAGGTATCTTTATCTCCCAAAGGAAGTATGTACTCGATCTCCTCAAAGAAACAGGAAAATTGGGATGCATGATCTCAAGGATACCTATTGAACAAAACTATAAGATTGGGTGTGAGGAAAGTTCAATCATAGAGAAGTCCCAATATCAAAGATTAGTGGGAAATTGATCTACTTATCCCACACTAGGCCAAATATTACCTATGTTGTTAGTGTGGTCAGCCAATTTATTCATGATCCTAGGGAAAGACACCTTTAGGCAATTGAAAGGATCCTCTAGTATTTGAAGGCAAGTCCAGAAAAGGACTATTGTTCATAAAAGAAGGAACATTGTCCATGGAAATATATACAGATGCAGACTATGCAGGACCGGCTGTGGATAGAAGATCCACCTCAGAATATTGTATGTTTCTAGGAGGAAATCTAGTAACTTGGAGGAGAAAGAAGCAAAATATGGTTGCTCGATCTAGTGCAGAAGCAGAATTTTGAGCCATGGCACAAGGTATACATGAAGGATTGTGGATGAAAATTATTCTTGATGACCTCAAAGTAAAATATGAGGGACTTATAAAGTTGTTTTGTGACAACAAGTCAGTTATAAGTATTGCCCATAATCCAGTCCAACACGATAGGACAAAACACATTGAGATTGACAAACACTTCATTAAAGAGAAGTTAGACAGTGGACTTATAGTCACAATACATGTTCCTACAAGACTCCAAGTGGCAGATGTTTTCACCAAAGGGCTCCCTGTAACTAGATTCAAGAACTTAATGACAAGTTAGGAATGATTGATATTCATTTATCAACTTGAGGGGGAGTGTTAGAGATATTGTAAATATCTGATAAGATATGATAGGTAACCTATTAAGATGTTACATATATCTAAATATCTTATTAGCTTAAGTGGTTACAAATATTTAAATATCTCATTAGGAGATTGTGAATATCTCGTATTATCTAGTTATCTTTTAATCTATTATTAGTTTATCTTTAGGTAGTTGACATTTACCCTATAAAAAGGAAGATTAAAAATTGTATAATTTAATTCAATCAATACACACTTTCTTTTACTTCCAATTTGTTTTTTGTAGAGCAGGAAAAATTGACCTTAAGACTAGGTAACGAGGAGATAGATTTTAAAGTTTTTAATTCTTATAAAATTCTCTTGCCCCTTGTTTTTTGTAACTATATGCAGGCTCTTGATATCTTTGATAGGGAAATCTTAGGCAACTATCTTGACACAAGAAGCCTTTCCTTAAACCCTAAACCATGGGTTTAAAGTTGGTAAGAAAGTGTTAATCTATAACTCATGTTTTCCCTCTATTTCATATGAGTTACACTCTAGATTGTATGGACCCTACATAGTGACCAAAGTCCTCTCTTATAGGGTGGTGGAAGTCATAGAGGAAGATGGCATCACCTTCGAATTAAATATGCATCAAGTGAGGCACTGTGAAGAAGGACTATCCTAGGTCCTCTATGGCATGACCTTTGAAGACTAGACCCATTGGGTCTTAGGCTCAGGACATTAAATGAGCACTACCAGGAAGCAACCTAGCTTATTTTTATTTTTGGTATTTCATTTGTTTTGTTAAGTTTTTTTTTTCATTTAGTACTTTTGAATTTTTATTTTTATTTTTTTAGTTACTTTATTTTATTTTCAATAAATTTGCATTCTTTATTTAGCACTGAGATCCCATTGTTTCTCAATTGTGGGGAAGGGTTTTATGTATTAAAATGGAGAATTAATATATGAGTATTAGATTATCAATCTTCTCGTTCACTTCACTTTTTTCTTACATGGCCCAAAAAAAATAATGAAAAAAAATTGACTAACCCAATCTTTAGCAAATAAAGACTAGCTTTTGAGAGCTAAAAATTAGCTATAGGCTTGTCATATGCCTTGACTAAATAAAGTCCACAAATAGTTAGATTTGAACCTAAAAAGGATGTCATATCAAAACACACCTAATTATTCCTTGAGTGTCCTATGTGTTGACTCATTTTGGGACTTGTTTTGAAATATATAACTTAGAAAACTTGTTTATCTAGCATGTTATATGGATTGAGGTTATTTAGAATTTCTTTTTTGGTACTAGTTGCTATCTTTGAGCCTAGGCAGGAAATTTTCATTTGGAACCCTCATAAAGCTAGAGCACCCTTAAAGAGCTTTATACAATAACAGAGTATGGTAACATCTCTTCATCTCTTCATCTCTTCCTTATTCAAAGACACTTTTCATCTCTCTCCATTAGTAAAACAAAAAACAAAAGAAAAGTAAGAAAGCCTCACCAATATAATTTGGAGTTCAAAAGGACTTTAAAAAAAGAATATCACGAGGAATGAATAAAAAGGGAGAGACAAAAAATGAATACTCGTCATCAAGGAAGGAACTATTGAGGGTGACTTAAAAGGTAAAAGGTAAACTCTTTGGTAAAATACTAATTTTTTTTTCTATCCTACTTCACATAAGAACTCATGATCTTGTTACAACCCATAAATTGAACTTATTTAATTGATTTACAAGTTCGTAAGTAATTAGTATTCATAGGGGAAGAGAACGTCAAAACTGCAAACTTTTAAACACTTGAGAGGAGTGAGTAGATTGAACCTCAGTGAGAGGTGAATTTCAAGACCCCAGCCACTAATTGAGCACTTAATTGATTATTGTCTTAAATAAAAGAGATTCAAACTTATTTACTTTTTGTCTATTCTGTTTTTTCTTCTTCTTTTTTAACTATAAGATTAGAAAGTCTGTACTTGTTGTGTTCTTTTTTAATGCAAGAAAATATAAGTTTTGCTTGGACAACAATGTTCAAATGTGGGGAGGTCGATAAACTCAAAATTTTATATATTAATGTTAAGAAATTTTTGGTCAAAGTCTCGTTATTTTTAACATATATCACAAATAATTCACCTTTTTTCTTGAATTTAATGCAATATAAATTCACGAGTCGAAGAAAAAAAATATAACAAAAATCAAGATTTTCAATTAAAAAAGAGAAAGTTACAAAATATCAATACAATTGTGCTCAACATAGCATGCCATACTCGCTCCTCTAGAGTCATTCCAGCATGGTCGTGCCAAGCCCAACACACTTATGCACAAGCATGAAAGACACATCATGATTATGTCCTAGTCAGTACGACTGTGCACAATATAAAATCTAATTATAAATTGTCATATATAATATTTCTTGTCTTTTATATTAATTATTTTAAAAATTATCCTTATCATAATTTATGATTGATTAACCATGTAAAATTTTGTATAATAATAATATTTAGAAGTTAAACTCAATATAAATATATTTATTCAACTTATTTTTCCTTTACAGTAACAATTTACTTGATTTGTTGAATATTAATATATTTTAGTATGATTGTGCTAATATCACTAAAAAAAAGTGTTATCAATATATTTTTTAATATATTATTTTTAACATATTTTTTATTATTAATTAAAATTTATCTAAAATTATAAAATTACAAGAGAAACTATTTTTAATAAAATTTAATAAATAATAAAAAGATCAAATCTTAAATACACTATCATAATATCGATAATACTATTCTCTAATAAAAAATAATTAACATAAAAAAATTCTATTAAGTATTAATATAAATTATCGAAATGAAACTCCAATTTTAATTTAAAAATAATGTCACATAAAAAAAATCGATTGATTAGAATTACATTTTTTTCCTTAAAAGTCGTATATACATCTTTTGATGCATATAGTTCATCTAAAATCATATAAAAAGAAATCAATGCTTCGATTTCAAACCTCTTTCTCTTTCCATGATAGACTTCTTCCAATTTTTAAAAATAATCATATACTAAATTTATTAACCTAACTTCTTATTAATGTATTACTTTCATTGAGATTGAATCTCAATCACAATGTAATTTTTTTTTCTAAATGAATATTTTCAATTCTTTTAGGTTTTTTTTCTACTCTAAGAAAAATGTGTCCGATTTGGATTTACACATATAGGATAAATATTACAATACTATGGCTTTTTTCTTGATATACTTTTCTAATCCACATTTTATTATTGATTAAATTTTAATTATAAAATAAAAAAAAACCTCATTAAATGAGACATAAGAAAAATTTGTAAGTTTTAATAAGTATTGAAATTTTTGTTTAAAAATTTGAAATGTATCGCTAGCTTTTCTCTTTAATCAATTCGGCCGTTTTTAGCCGCTCGTGATTTTGAACAATTGTTTTTGCAGCCTTTTCCTGCAATCCTGTCCAATGAATACAAGCGGGAAATAAATGAAATTGTTTTCTTGTTTTCGACAAAAATTGGAAACCGAAGAATGCGCCAATGATCTATTTCGTCTGGAAAAACCGAAGAATGCACCAATGATCTATTTCGTCTGAAAACTACTCTATATTATCGAAACATGTTGAAAGTTGTAGTAAATTTATAGACATGTCAAATCGTGAAATTACATCCAATAAACACCCTACACATCATCCATGACAGGTGTCTGTAACCCACTTTACTAGATAAATAATTCGGCTAACATACCCCTCGGCCACTCTTCGACTTCCGCTGCATTTAACCACTCAGTCACACATTATTTCTCTTCTCGTGGAAGCCCCTCTTGCAATCTAAACACATTTACTAGTTTGGATTGCGTGCATTGCTTGCTCGACCAGAACTGGCCTTTCTTTTTTCCGTGTGGTTCAAGGGACGGGTGGTAACTAATAACTTGTACAAGTGTCCTTCATATCTTACCACCTTCACTACTATTAATCTTGTTCAAAGTTTCCGGAGAAAACAATGCAATGTTACTTCCTTAGGAAGATTCTCCTTCACCATATAGCTCCTGTGTTACCTGTACCTGTCTTCACGTTTCCATTGCTTGATTCTGTACGTAAAAAACTTTATTTTCTTTTATTCTTGTCTCTATTATTTATACTTGTTCAGCCATTTTGATTATTTGAGAGATTAAGGGTTCATGCATGTCATTTTGAGATCGAGAGTGAAGTATTTGATTTATAAAATAATAATTGAAATATTGTATGATTATTTATTATTTCTTAATTTTTAAATTAGAAATTATTTACAAAACTTTTGATAAGTTTTGGGGAATGCTTAAAAATTAAAAAGTGAATTTATCTACTTTGAATTAAACACGAAAAATGCTTATACTCCCCTATACTTTTTCCCCTGAAATCAACCAAACCACATGGTTTGAACCAAATTCATTTCTCCATTTTTGTAACTTTTAAATAGGCTACTAATTGTATGTATTGTGCTGTTTTTTGGGTTTCCTTTTAAGAGTAAATGCTAGCGAAGTTTCAAAAAGGACTTTACGGTTAAGTACAGCATACAGTGTAAAAACGAGAGAAATTTTCATTTATAAATGAGTCAATGAGGTGAACCTCCTCTGGAGAGGGATGGAGAGAGATACAGTACAGTGAAAACACAATGGGTGGGATCCAATAACACAAATAAGTGGGGTTTGTTTCCAGCTGCTGGCTGGATATTCTTTGGAAGGTTAGGGATCACTATAAGTGCTGGCTACTACTTGCCCTAACATTAAATTGGGGCAATCTCTCTTGCCTTAAAATAAATAAAAGAAAAAATACAGTAAAAACAGTTTATGAAGTATTTGATCTCAAGATCAATTATGCTGTATCTTGCACCACTCTTACTGTATCTTGTAGAGTTCAGAATTCGAATTTTAAAACTTCCTTTACTTCTTACTGTAATGTACCATTTTGGCACCACTCTTCCTCTGTTCTAATGCAAAAGCTTTTTTTTTTTTTTTTTTTGAAAGAGGAGCAAAGCCATAATTTAGTTGCATGAATTGATTTCTGAAGGTACATACATACATTACTATAGGAATCTTTTAGATGTTTTGGTGGGTGGAAGCAACGACAACTTAGATAAAGCCCTTTTAAACCCGGCTGAGTAGTAAGGTGCACAGGGGATAGTTGGTCCTTCCATGAATTTTAGTGGGCTAAGACGAGATACATGAAATTAAATCAAGGGCCAGTATATTCTTACTTGTAGTTTAGAAGCAAACTCACCTTGAAGGATTTTTTAGGTTTTTCCTGAAAAGATGGACGTTCATAAGAAGACTTCAAAGATTAGGAGGTAAACATTCATAGCAATAGATAAATATCATTTTCACAACCTTTAAACTCTTAACGTTTTTAGCATAACTTCAAGGCAACAGATACCAAAAAGGGCCTCCAAGGTGGGCCTACATATTTGAAGTGGTGAAATAGTAACGCCACTAATGCGTTTCAATTAATAGCAAATATTAAATTAATAGCAAAATGTCGCATTTTGTGCTGTCTGACTTGCACTTGAGTCATGCCGGTTCATCCGGATGTGTCGGTTTAACGAATCTGTACTCGATTGTACTTAATTGAAATATTTCTTTTTTTATTTTAAAAATTCAAGTATATCAATGTGTTTCTATACAGGATACTTACTGGGGTATGGCAACCATGTAGGAGTAAACTAAAATGCTTCATATGTTCCCTGACTTTGTTTTATTAACATATATGGATTAAAGTGCACTATGTAAATTGACTTTGTTGCTAGTGGTATAGCTTTCTTCTAGAAAGCGCAGTTTACACTTTTTAAAAAAAAAAATTATACAAATCCAAGTGAAAATGATACATAAATGACAATATTTTATTGATTAATACTAAATTTTAAAGCATTGCTTCTCTCTTTTAATTAAAGCCCTTACCAAGACTTTTGGTATGCTCTTGGCTTGGAAAGTGGTGCCTCCCCTTCTCCCAAACTGTTACTTAAATAAACAAAAAAAAAAAAGGTGTTTTCCCTTTAATTGTCATATTAGCTGTGTTATATGGAGAAAGTTGCTAAAGCCTTGATATTTCAGTGTATTAATATTGGATGAGATCGATCAATTCACTGTAATGAAACCTTAAATCTGCATCACGTGTGATAGTATATACATAGAATGTTGAAAAAGATGTCCCCTGGATCTTTCGTTAGTCTCTAATTCTTGTTCATTGATGTTTTCCTTTATTTTTATGCTTTTGTACAGAGTTCCCTTCATGCCTAATGGTTATATTATATTTGCTTTATTTTGTTCTTTGATAACCCTCTAAGGTGTTGCACTCTGATCCCATTTTGCTATATGTAGGAATAAAAGGTTAATTGCGGGGCATGTAAAGCTCAATTTGATTGCGAGTATCGGTAAAAGGCCATTCAGAGGGGCAGAGTCTTGGCATACACGAGTATTAGTGTTCAATTGCATGCAATTACTTTTGGAATTATCATGGCTCCTAATCCAAGAGTCGTTAAGGCTTATGATGCTATGAGGTCCTTAGGAATTTATGATAAAGATGTGAAATCGGTGTTAAAAAAATTGTTACAATTGTATGATAGAAAGTGGGAACTTATTGAAGAAGACAATTATCGCACACTCATAGATGCATACTTTGAGTTGAAGGAAGATAAGGTTTCTCTCAACATCTTTTTCTTGTTTATATATGTAAACATTGAATTGATCAATTGTCTTTTTTATTTGTGTTGATCTGTTATTTCTTTTGTCCTTATCTAACTACGGGCTAAATGAGAATTTACTGTTTAAGTGGGTGTCATTATGTTATTAGTAATTGTGATTGCTTAGTTTGAATCTACATCGATCAGCTTCTATCCCTTTGATTTTTGTTTCTACTTGTGTATATTTTGGTGAAACCTTGTAATATTTTTTCTAATAGCAAGCAGAAGGTAAGAGAAAAGCTCCAATCAGTTACCTTAATGGGGAAAGGCCAAAACAGAAGCTGCACTTGGTAGATGGAGATGACCAGGTCTCATCACCTAACAACTCAATACAAGGGTTGTCTGTACAAGACCCTGAAATGCCTCCAAAGACTTTTAAACAGGAAATCATTAAACCTTCTCAAACCTCCATCGGAGATATGGAGCCCACAACCAGTTCACAAACATTGCAGACATTGTTGAGTGAGGTAGAAATGTTCTCAACGTTACCTTGCACAGCTGCTAGAGATAGAAAATTGCGTCCTGAGAAAGCATCAGCTGCAGGGCATTGTGAAGATCCAATTGATGAACCAAGCAATCCTCATATCCGTAGGAAAAATATATCAAGTAATCGTCATCAGAATGAGCTTATGATACCAAGAGCTGAGAAACCCAAGTTACATCTTGGACCTGTTTCAACCAGTTATAATGGTAATTAAGAAAGCCTTTTAATTACACATCTTTGGCCTTTTTTGTATTTCCTTTTACATTAATCATGACCCACCTTTCAATTTGAGTCCTGAAGGTCTCCCTTCATTCTTCTAGTTTTCTTCTGTATAAGAGGTAAGAGTGGAGATCCTGAAAGCTATTGATTTGTAATACCAATGCTTCCTATATGTGTGCAAAGATTTAAAAAAAAAAAATGTCTGAAGAAGGACGTTATAGATGTATCGTACACCATAACTAGATTATATCTACCAATTTAATATGGACTCTTTATTTGAAGACATTTTCTTTACTTCATGAGGAAAGCATACGCTGTTGTACACTTGAACTTTGGTTTAGAAGTTTTCTGATATAACTGTTCTTCAGTGAATTTCTTGCTGATATTCTGTAGACTCATCTAATGTTTCAAATGGAAATCTACGTGCCAAATCTCTGCAGCTCTGTATCAAATTGTGCACAAGAAAGATGGTAGCTCAGCATGCAATAATAACAACAGAACTCAGAAGGGGAATATTAACATCGCTTCTTCACCTTTTGGAGAAGTTAAAATTTCTTTAAACTGTGATGCTGCTTTGGGACAACCAAACTTCCATATTCCTGATTTGGATGCTGTTATGAAGTCCATGGAGGAGAAATACCTGAAGGCTTACAAGATCGTTGAGCCTGAATTATCTATGGTGAAGCTATTAGATGATCTATGTGAAAGTTACTTAAAGCTGGGCTTGAATTTAAATCGAAAGAGGTTTACTCTCAAGTATGCTAATTCACGTAATGTGGCATGTCTGCCACAGAAAGCTGGTACTGAAGATGACAAGAATTCCTTGTACTTTCTCGGTGACCTAGCAAAAGGTTCAGAGAATGTTAAAATATCATTGTTAGATGAAACTGGAAGGGAGGACTTGCCAAAGTTTAATTACATACCCTGTAATATAATATATCAAGATGCTAACGTAAATATTTCACTTGCTCGTATTGCGGATGAGGGTTGCTGTGCTGATTGTGCTGGTGACTGTCTTTCCTTATCATTTCCTTGTGCATGTGCTCAAGAAACAGGTGGAGAGTTTGCTTACTCTCCACAAGGTTTGTTGAAAGAAGAGTTTTTAACAGTTTGTATGTCTATGAAAATGGAACCTCAAAATCATCATTTTGTGTATTGTCAAGAATGCCCACTGGAGAGGTTTAAGAATGACAACATGCCTGAACCATGCAAGGGGCATCTGGTTAGGAAGTTTATCAAGGAATGCTGGAGGAAATGTGGATGTGACATGCAGTGTGGTAATCGGATAGTGCAACGAGGTTTAAGATGTAAATTGCAGGTAAGAAAATATTCTCTGAACAATCTTACAATTTATTTGATGAGAATTCTATGTTCTTTTATTAAATTTTTATTTATTGTGGCTGTTGTGTGTAGTTCTGGTAAGTGATAATTGCAATATGTTTACCGATGGAGGTCAATATGTTTTTGTTAGTACCAGGCATCATTGTTGCTACATTATTTGTATTTGATATATTTGAGAAATCTTGTAATTGTTTATTGTTCAGGTGTATTTGACTCGAGAAGGAAAGGGATGGGGCGTGAGAACACTAGAAGATTTGCCAAAGGGATGTTTTGTATGTGAATATGCAGGGGAAATATTAACCAATACAGAATTATATGAAAGGACTGTGCAGATGAGCGGCAATGACAGGCATACATATCCTGTAACCCTTGATGCAGACTGGGGCTCGGAACGGGTGTTAAAGGATGAGGATGCACTATGCTTAGATGCAACATATAATGGAAATGTTGCGAGGTTTATCAATCATAGGTGTCTTTTCAATATTCATTACCTCCCATTTCTTTTTTTTTAATTACTAAAATATCTTTTATATTCATACATATAAATTCTATTTTACATCCTCATTTATTTAACTTTATTTTTACTATCGCATCTTTTTTATTCTTTAAATTCTACTTTTATATAATTATTCATTGTTTTTAAATTCTATTTTTACATTCTTGTTTTTATAATTATTTAAATCTTATGTTTATACTTTTATCTTTATTATTCTTTAAATTATCTACTTATTTTTTAAAAATTAATAGAATTTTATCATAATTTTATTTTCTTTTTATTATTATAGTTTTCGATAAGATATTATTGGTTGATATTTATATTTTATATTTTTTATATTTGTTAAGCATGTAGGTGTAGTAATAATTTTTTCAACAAACAATGGTAATTGTTTTCTTCAACTAAATGTGTTAAATTTTTTTCATCTATCATTATTTTATTTGGTGGTGGATATTGTATTTTAAAGTATAATTAATTTTTGATTTTTAATTCTACTGAAAAATACTTTCTAGAACAAAAATATATATATTTTGAAAATAAATTTTGGAAAAAAATATAAATATTACATAAAATATTTTTCAAAATAAAAATATACATAGGTATTTTTCAAAATAAAAATATTTATATCTTAAAAGGTATATTTTAAAACTGTAATTTTTGTTAAAATATAAATTCAGAACACATTTTCTAGAATAAATATATTTTTATTTTAAAAAATACTTTCTGGTAACCTTATTAAAAATTAGGAATAAATTTGAATAGCAGTTTAGAGAAAATTAAAAAAAAAAGTATATTTGTTCAGGGTGAAATCGAGCCGGCCTAACTATTTGCCTGAAGGTGTCGAGTTCAATCACTTCCGACCAAAATTGGGCCAGTCCAATTACCAGGAGGCTCAAATTGGGCTAGGCTGATTTATGGCATGAAATAGTTTGTCAATTGACATGATTTACAGCAAAGCATTACCGTGTTGTTTGATCCATATTGTTGCAATTGGGCTAGCCTGATCGATCACTTCTAGATCGAAATCTTTATGCATGAAACTAGGTTAAACTTGATCACTTGGCTATAAAAAAAAAAAAAAAAAAATAGAATGCCTTCTTTCTATGACCAAACTGCTATAACTTTTTTGCTGTTATATTATTTTCTTTCATGTTTTTGTTTGGACTGTTAATAACTATTGTCTGCTTCTTTCGTTCTTTGGAATAATTGAGGTACAGATCAAATCATTTATAATAATTTCAAGCTCAATATATAATGAAAGTGAAAATGATTGGAGTACTATAGAACTGTTTTATTTGTTTGTCATTATACTGGATTTTTGTTGTTCCATTTATTTCAAATGTCAAAGGCCATCCATCACAAAACTGCAATTTTCTCCCTTTCTCTTTCATTCATCATTATAAATGTTCTTTTCATTATTCTATTTCCGTTTTCGTCTATTGATTTTTAGTATGGTTTGTGTTCTTGATTCCAGATGCTCTGACGCAAATCTGATAGATATTCCCGTTGAGGTTGAAACTCCTGATCGTCACTATTATCATGTAAAATTCTGTTTGATTTTATATTCATATATTTCCATTTTAACAGATTAATTTACTTATTAATGGAAAGCCATGAAAATTAACTTTTTGTCATATATTTATTGTTTCGTTCGATCCTTGTCTGCAGCTTGCCCTTTTTACGAACAGATATGTGAATGCCTACGAGGAGTTGACATGGGTAAGCGGGTTGGAGTAATGGAAGACATTTTTATTCATATATATTTTATTTGCTTACATTACTTCTGAATGATTGTTTTTAATCGGTGACAAGTAAAGCATGCATTTTGTTGTGTTTTTTGTAACAAAAATGGTTTTCTAGTATTGAGTCCTTCCTGTTCTGCCCACACTAAGTCTATGAAGCTGATTGGAACATGCTTATCTTCATTCCCGGGTCTTCTACATGTGCATCTTAATGTCGTAAAGAACGGAAACATTGTTGACGTCTTTTATATAATAATTAAAATTCTTTTTTTATATTATAAACTAGAATACGAGAAGATTAGTTGAAAGCTCTAATTCTTTGAACTAGATATTTTTAATATTTACTTATCCTCTTTTATTTTTATTTTTAAATTAATTTTTATTAGTTTTTTTGTTAAACAATAAAACGAACTTATATTACAATTTAAATGGTTCATTCTAAATTTAAAATATAATTTATATATAATAATATAGTATATACATAGATATTATGAAAATATATATATATACTATTGTCTAATTACAAATTCACATGTGTTGATAAATTTATTGAATTTTATTATATATATTTTAAAATTTGTACTTATTGTGATTTTTTATTGTGAATATAAAAATTTTATACTAATTGTACATAAAAATTAACATCTTTGTATATTAACAAATATTTATTTATTATTTTTAATTATATAAAATTAGTTCTTATGGAAATGACACTGCTTTATGATAGTTTATGAATGTCAGTAAAGCCTTGGAGTTGTCAAAATCTCACTTCACCTTGGACATATATGCAAAGCTTGCAATTTCAGGGAATAATATCCTATAGGCACCCTAGATACCAGTGTTTTAATCCTACTTAATGCACAAAGCACTAAAATTGAACTTTGCACTCATTTAAAGTTAATCCAGAGTCGTTTGAGTTTCCTGAAGACACCACAAATTATTTGCAGGACTATGGTATTGATTTTGATGATCATGAGCATCCCATTAAGGCATTTGAGTGTTGTTGTGGAAGTGCCTTCTGCCGCGATAAGCAACAAAAAGGTAAGTCAGATAATTTGGTCTTAGTCGTGCTCTTGCTATCTTTATGTCAGAATTTAACTTACTTCCTTTACGTGCTTTATTGATTGCATTTTTATGTTGTTATTCTGTTTCCCGAAGTGGATGTATGTTTTACAATTGCAAGAATCATTGATAAAAAATTTCACATGATCCATTTTAATTGTTTGATTTAGATGTAATTCAATTTCAAATGTCAAACTTGCATGATGAATGAAAACTTGTATGTGGCAATCTCCATATATTTTCATAGCCATATCCCTGGATAAAGGGTGACTGGGCGAGGGTTGTATTTGGTAATTGATAGCCAACGTAAAACTTTGTTGAATTCTAATAACAGGAATTAACTTGCTAAAGTTATTGTGGTGTTTTTTTTCATCCTAGTTTTTACACCATCTGCTCCTAGCAAGAAAGATACCAGAAAGCCTGCAAATAAATCTCCTCCGAAGGAGAAAACTAAGAAATCTCGTGCCACTACCGATAAGGCCCAGCAGAAGCTGACTTTTGGCCATGTAACTTCGCCTCCACTTGACGCCAATAAGAGGAAACCCTCAGGAGTCCTAGCCGGTGAGGGCACCGCTAAGAAAGGAAAAGCGGTGATTGATCTTGATATGGCGTTTGTTTCTGAACAAGCTCAAGCATTCGTCGACTCCGCCGGCACCTCCTCAAATGACATGGTGAGCTTCAGGGCTCCAACGCCTTTGGAGTCTCTTTGGGCCAATGGGTTGGATCCTTGGAGTGTGCTACCACCAAGCTTTATGAGGAGCTATGACGAGAGCTTCCTCACTTCTCAAGACTTCACAAAGACCTACGACATGCTAGGCACTTACCTCCTACGCTCCATGGCTGCCATGACTGCTTGGCGAGACTCTTTGAAAGGAGCCAATCCGACTATCCTGCAAAAACTGAAGGTCGAAAATCAACAGCTGCAAATCGACTTGGATCGTTTCAAGGGCATTCAGGAAGAGTTACAAACCTTCCTAACAGCATCTCAGGCCACCATAGATTCAAAGACAGTCAAGGTTGCCACATCCAAGGAGGAACTCCTTAAGTTGAAAGAGGAATGTCACAGGATGAAGAAAGACTTGGATGCAGCGGCTCTCGCAAGGTCGGCACTAGAGGAAACCCGTTCACTGGACCAGAAAAAGCTCCTTAAGCTGCAAGAGGAACTGGACGTAGCGACCCTTGAGAAGACAATGCTGGAGCAAAAATTGAAGGGTTATGAAGAACAACATACTGAATTGAAACAGGCCCTTTCAAATGCTCGGGAGGAGAAGAAAGAGCTCTCAGAGCAAATAAGTACCTTGGAAGATGCCTTGCTGGAAGGGTACCAAGCCGGTTTTGACAACGCTTTGAGCCAAGTAGCTTTGCTATCCTCCGATCTCGACCTTAGCTCATGTGATAGTGACAAGATCGTGAAAGATGGCAAGCTGGTGGTGCCTATAGATTAGATGTAATTAGTTTCTTTTCTTCTTTTTTCTTTGCGATGAACTCCAATTTTGTATTTTTTACGTTTTTTATCCGACTTGGACATCAATAAAGTTTTGAAATTATTTGGAACAAGTATGTCTTTTAGGATCATTGGTATGACATTCTTTTCATTGAATCGAGCACCATAAATATCTTGTGAGGTCACTGATGCCAATATATTAATTCGATCGCTCGTCGAAATTGTTTTTTTTTTAAATTAAAAACCAGAAGCCTTAAGGACAGCATCTTATGTGCTACTTGGCTAACACAGACGGGTTTTTGTCGCGAACTCTTCCCCACTTTTTCTCTCCTTGTTGCATGGCGTTTCGCTCCACGTAGAGACTCTACATATGCTTCCTTTCCTTCCTTAAATGCACTCTTATTTTTTTTCCTTTTTTAGAGGAACATTCATCATGTGCCTGCTTTATTCTCTTTTGTCCCTCCTATTCTTGACGTTCATGTTTCCTCTTACCAATTTACCAATTGACTTCCACCTAGCCAGCTTCGAATCAATTGTGGGGTCTCTTATTTCAAGACATCTGGTCTTGTTCTATTCCGGATCCCACAATATATAATGTACTATCAACAAGTAAATTTGAAAATGATAAAGGATTGGGACACTCTTTTAGAAACATTATTATTAGTTGAAAATTATTTTAAAATACAAAATTTTGTGAATCTTATTTTTATTTATTTATTTATAATTTTTAATAAATTTTAATTAATAAAAATTTATATTAAAAAAGAATGGGTTAAAAAATGTATTATTAACGATTAAAAATAGAGATATAGTATGTGACCAGTTCCTACATAAACAAACGATTTGTGTAAAGGTAAATTAAGTCTAATAATGAATTCAGAAAGGGTACGATCTTTTTTGTATGTGATAATTGTCGTTTAATCATAACAAAAGTGGTGTTTGCTTCAATTGTTTAACCCGCTTACCCATAGTTACCTTATTTTGTGAATATTACTAATGACATGCTAATAGAATTGGTAAGACACTTTCTTATATATTCTTATATATTATTGATTAAAATTTATTAGAATTTATGGTAACCTTCTTTAATTTAAGAATTCAGTTATTAAACTAATATAAGAATATTTTTGTTAATAATTGCTTTAAAAATGTCTTGTGCGTGTGATGCAGTTTTCGATTTCTTTGGGTCTATCTTTAGATATTTATTCACTTGCTTTAGAAGATTCTACTTCTTACACATTATTATTTAATTTATTTTGCAGGAACTTGATATTTGAAAAGTAAAAAACTAAGGGAGACACATGCCATGCAGACTGTGTAGTTGACATTTGTTTTCAAAGACCAAGTTTTTGCTAATCGTATGGATGACTTTTTTAGCTATGTATTGAGGCTGAGAAAACAAATTCAGGAGAAGGTGAATTTTGTCTGCGATTACTTGATAAATCTTGAAATATAAATCCTTATTTGCGTAAGAAAACAATTATATATGTGAGTAGGATGAAATTATTCTTTTGTTTTCACCATTTTTTATTATACAAGGGTCAAAGATGAATTATTTCTAGAATCATTAAACTAAAAAAAATAATAAATAATAAATATAAAATAATATTTTTTAAAATTCCTATTCTCTGTATATTTATAAAAAGAGACTATCAAACGAGAACTCATTTTATAGTAAAAAAAAAATGAAAGTTATAATAATATCTATCATTAGTTTTATTTGAATGGTAAAAATTAAAAGAAAAATATACATAATATTTTATTTTAATTATATGATTATTAAATAATTTTTAATTTTGATTATTAATATATAACTATATGATCCATATTTAAAATTTTTACATTTTTAAAAAGTGAATACTTATCATGTTTTATATATATATATGAGACAATAATCCTATTAAATATTTGATTATTATAAAAAAATAATAACTATAAATTTAGATCATATAATTATGTAAGAAGGAATTATAAGTTAATTGATATATGTGTATTTTTTTTTTAATTTCTATCGTTTAAATATAATTTAATAATTTATATTTATAGTTAACATTTTTTCCTAATAAAAAGAGTTTTCACATGACATTATAGTAATTGTGATTAAGATTAAGCCTCATAATTTATTTACTAAACATATGAATTTTTTTTTTACGAATGATTTCAATAAAATTAAATGTTTAATTTTGTGTACATTACGAGTTGTGTTTCGCACTTTCATGATTCATCCTTTATGTTTTATTATTGTTGTATTTTTTTTTATAAAGAGCTTGCCTCACTTTAATGTTACAACAATAAGTTTAATTGTTATTGAAGGTAATTAATACAGTCAGTAATTGGAAAAGTTAGAATGCAACAAAAAAAAAAAAACATTGTCGATTTAACTACTTCTAAAATTTTCAGTAGTTAAGATTTAATTATTTTTAAAATGTTCAAAACCTAACTGACATTTTATTCTCTAAATGTATTTTAAAATTTAATATTTTATTTTAAATTTTTTAGTTCTCTTATTTTGTCACACCTCTTCGTTTTAGTATTTTTTTTAAGAAGTGAAGTGAATTGACAAGATTTCAGAATTTTACTCTCCATTTAAAGTCGCAAAGTTTCTATACTCGTGCCTATTATCAATTATTTTATATAAAATATGATTTTTATTTATATAACTTGTGAATACCCGTAATTGTCCAAAAGGCAGCTATGTTCCGATCTAATTTAATATATTTTATTATATTCTTTTAATATTTTATCAATATTTTTATTGTTTTTTTATGTATCCAACTAACATATTACAACTATATGTGTTTCGTCTATGGTTTTTTATTTTTATTTTGAATATATTTTTTTATTTTCTTAAAAATTATCTATTTTTAAAATAATTAATTGACTTGTTGACATACTTATTTTTATGTTTATTTTAAAAATAATTATTAATATTTGAAGAGTAATAAAAAATGAAAATACTAATAATAATGTGTCAGTAAAATTAAATTAAAATTTTAAAATAATTCAATTCTTATTGTAATAGTTGAATTGAATAATTTTTTATTAAAAAATAATTCACACCCGTTGTATATGGTACCTATTATTGACAAGATTAAGAAAGAAAGATTAAATCCATCTCAACTTCCTATTTACTGTGGCCACGCAAACTGACAAGATAGAGGCCCACAAACACCAAAATGATGCATTCAACAAATTTGCATTCCCTTATTTAAAATATAAAATCCACCCTGCCCTTGCCTTTGAGGCTCAAAGTAAAATACCATTCCCAAGATGACAAGATAGATCCATTGGCATTACCAATAAAGAAAATATATAACAAACCTCATTTCTCTCTCAATTTACATAGTTTCTCCTACACTCACTTTATCATTGGCCCAGCTATCTAAGATGGTGCCAATTGCTATTTGACAATACTTGCCAATGTCATTAACATTGACATGTCACATGTCATGCCATTTCCTTTGTTGCTAAAAGCTTTGCCCTACAACACTTATGGCGGACCAACTGTTTTCTACTTTCAAGTTACTTTTCGCCTTAGTTTAATTTATTTTATCCATAGAAATCATTTTTTTTTAATAAAACTACATGTATTCTCAGTTTTTCTTTTAAATTATTTATATCTAATTTTACTATAATATAATCTACATTTGGATCTTCTTAAAGTCTTTTCACTTTAAAGAGCCTTTTCACTTAAAGTAAAGTGAGTTTATCTTTGCCATTAAATATTTAAAAAAGTTAATAAAATATTTTTTGAAATACTCTTTTTAATATATTTTTAATTATTGATTAAAATTTATTAAAAAATTAATCTCAATTTTTACTTAATGGGTCTATTTCATGATTTTATATTTTTTAATGAATTTTAATTAATATATAAAATATATTAAATAGTGTTATTACTAATCTTTTAAATATTTATACGGCTGAGATGGATTCATTATTATATCTTTAAGAAATTAATTTAGTGACATAATATTTAACAAATTAAATTAGTAACGATTAAAAAAACACTAATTTCACACATATATTTTTTTAAAAAAAAATACTAATGCAGTAACATACACATTTTTTAAGTAACAAATTGAAAATTTTTCTCATTCAAAATTTAAAATAAGTGCATAGTCACTAAAATTAAAGATCCCAATTAGAAGTCTAAGTATGAATACTTATCCAAAAAAATTATGAGGATGAGGTGACTATAAGTACTTTATTGCTTATTTCGCCCATAGTGCACCTATTTAATTCTTAATTTTAAAATAAAATTACTATTATATTTACATTTCTATAATTTTATAGTTATACCTCACAAATCTTATTTTAAGTTTTAACAGCTTAATTTTCTGATGTTAAAATTGAAGGCCATCATCTAGCATCTTCATCTCCGTAATTGCGACATATATAGTGCTATTGCAAGATTGATCTTCAAGATTGTTAGTCTATAAGTATCACTAATGAGTCGTTAAACAATTTCATTTTTATAACTAGGATATGAAAATGAATCCAAATACAAATACTTAGGTACCCACAAAATGTAGAAAGAGACTATAATTTTTGTTTTGATGATGATAGGGACTAAAAGCCTCTAAAAAAAACAAAACGAAGTAACATTAGCAAGCAAACTTAGATATAAAGAGACACTATAATGAATACTCATGCAAATATAATTAAGTCTGGAAATGAATATATCTTTTAAAATACGAAATATCAAAACTCTACTAAAACAATCCCTAATCAAAAGTTATGCATGTAGGTTGTATTATTTATTGCTTCTACATGTTGGAACTTAATTACATTATTAATAATTAGATTGGAATTTAATTCCTTTGAACGTACATAAATAATTAAAGTGGAGCTTATCGATCTTAACAATTTATACCTATAATTAGAAGTCAAAGTTTAATGCATATGTTTGCAGGTTTTAATTATTTGTTAACTGTGCCAAACTTCGTACTTGTTTAGTTAATACTCAATTAATTTTAAGCAGTATAACGGGTCTTTTAAATCAAAGTTATGCTGAAATTAAGTTAAAGACACGTTTTAATTATATTTATTTATATAAAATTTATGCCTGAGATTTATTCAAAGACACGTTTTAATTATATTTAATAATTTTAAGATTATTATTTTTATCGAAATTCAATAAAAACTGCACTTTTGTTGGCGAATAGAACTACATGCCTGTAACGACACTACTGGTAACAACGTTTTCTCGGACCTAATTATAACTTGCTTGTTTGTTTATTACTTTTATTTATTTTTTCCCATAAATAATTTAGGTGGTTCCGGTTCATAAAACAAAATTTAAAATTATAAAAAATTAATAAGAATATTTATAAATTAGTTACTGAAAATATATTACATAAACAATGAAATTTATACTCTCGTATTTGTATGATTTTTATGTAAATTTTTTTAGTTGAGCATAAATATGTTTTATTTTTAAATTTATATTAATTTTATTTTTCGTGTCTCAAATTTAAAGTTATGTTTTAAAAATAATTGCTATAGTTTTTCAGTTTATATGAATATACGACAAGTTATGTTGTTACGTAGATAGTAAAAAAAATTGAACAACATTAATAATTTTAAAAGTTTTTTTAATGTTGATTAACCTTTTACTAAATTATAATTTGGATTAAGTTTGTTACGTAAAATAGAAGATTAAAGCTAATAATTTTAAAAAATACTGCCTTAAAAAAATTAAATTTAAGAAATAAAAATAAAAGAATAAAAAATAAAAAATATATTTAAACTTTAGAGTTGTTTACGAGTATTTTATGAAGAAAGAGAAGAAGCATTATAGGGAATGAATTGGAAAGTTTGTATGGATATTGATGATCAGAGTTTACAAGTCATGAAAAGTGGACTAATTCCTTTGTTTTGGGTAATGAAAATTGAAAAACTATAGTTGGAATAAAAGAATTGAGTGGTAAATGACAGATATATAAAACATTATTATAAAAAAAAAAGAAGAGGGGACCGCGAATAGATAGAGAAGAATGGAGAATATATGTGGCAACTAAACTAAACTAAACTACACCAGATGATCCTCTTCTTCGTTGGTAACACCGGACACCAACACTTTTGCGTCCCTTCACGCTTCTCAACCTCACCCTTTGCCAATTTTATTTATCATTTGTAAATATAATAATATGATATTAGATATTTAACACGCGCGGTGTTCAGATAAAAATCCGTGTCACTGTTTCTCAGTGGCTCTGGTAAAGCTTTTGCCACATATTCTTATCTTCTTCCTCGGTTGTAACTTTTGTCGTTTTCATCACATGTGTTCATCTCCTTATATAACTCTTGCTTTTCCTCTCTGCCTATGTCTTTTCACTACCAGTCATCGTCATTGCCACACTTTCCTTTCCTTGATAAGCCTTAATCATTTCACAGCACTATTTCCAATTTTATTATTTTGTGATTAGATTAGCTTCTAACTATTCGGTTGGGTTAGGTTAGGTTAGACCTTCCTCTGCTTCCAACTTAATTTACCAACCACTCTCTACTATTTTTAGTAATAATATTATTGTGATACCATGATTGTATAAGAAAATAATTGAATTGCATTTTGTTTTCCAATTTTATGACGCTATTGTGGCTGCTGGAGCATCTATGCTTATATTTGGATTTCTTTTTATGTATTATTTGTCCTTCCCTGACTCATTGGCTTTGATAAATTTTGATGGAAACTTTGCATTAATTTTACAGTTGCAAGGTTGAGGAGGGTGGTCCCACAAAAGTGTTTAAGGAGACAGGTGCAAATAAGTGTGTTGTGATTTTTTAGTTTTCTCTTTCCTTGAGTGGTTGAAGAAGCGAGTTAGTGAACGGGGAAAAGGGTCGCTGGGGAAGCTTTTTGAGTAAAGAAAGAATCGTTGTGAGAAAAGCGAAATGGAGACACTGAATCACAAGTCTATTGAGAGAGTGGTTTCCCAGAAAGCGTTGCAAATGGGAAGCTCGTTTCCATGTCAAATTTGTGTGGTGGGATTTCTCTCCGGAGTATGCCTCACCTCTCTGTTCTTGGCTGCTTTGACTTCATTCGGAACCTTTCAGTTTGGTCCCATTTTGTTTTCAGCCATGTCAATGTCTAATTCATCAGGGAATTCAACTTCTCCTAATAATATCGGTTAGTTAATTTCAACCGTTTCTTGTTTATTCTTTTCGTCTGTTATCATATATGCCACTTCAAGAAACATTGCAACTGGGTTATAAAGAATTACTCTATTTAATTTTAAATTTTAAATTTTAAATACCTTTCTCTTTCCTCTTTTCCTGAAGAAAAAGAACTGGGTTTATTATGAGTTCCAACCTTTTTTAAAGTTTGGTGTGTTCAAGGACGTTTATCGGCGAAGCGAACTTGATGAGAACGGGTTAGGCTTGGGCATGAAGCAACTTTAAAGGATACTTTAATTTAATTACTTGCTTTACGTTAAGCATACTCTAGTAACCATTCTTTTTTACTTGGACTGCGTAATATATGCTAGAGAGTATATGCGTTGTTTTTCGTAATCAGTGTTACAATTATGACATGCTTGTTGTAATCACTGTTTGGAGCCCAACGAGACACGTAGAACTGATCCCAATGATGTAGTAATAGTAATACTGTGTTCAATTCGATTGATTATGATGAAAATATCAATTAACGGTGGAATGTGTTTTCATTGTTTTTCTTAGACAAGGTTACAATTTCGGACTGCCGTTTTAAGCTTAGGGAAACTGAGAGACTATGGGATTCGAAGAGCAGCAGAGAGCCAGATAACGATGAGAGAGTCTCATTGCTTTATTCAGCTTGGAGTACTGTGTTGAATGAATCATCAAGTGGTGGAAAAGAGTACTTGCAGAAACATGGAATTAGTGGGTCCAGTTTGCCTAATGCTCCACATTTGGAAAACTGCAAGGTGAAAACACAGCTATATGACTCACTTGATAGGCGTACAGGAAATGAGGTTTTCCCGGCCATGGACAAGTTGGAAGGATTTTTGCTGACATTCCCTGTTGCTGCATTCAATGAGAAGAAGCAGAATCTTAGGCATCAGGCTGTATCTGAGGGGGCTTATCCACCCTGGGTGTGCTCTTAACTATTTCTCTAGTGTTTTGGATTCACCATACATAAATTGTTTCACAACAAACATGATTTGTTTAGCATACTTGCTGGTACCAATATTTGGTTTATTGTTGCCTCCAAATATACTAGTGAAGAGGCATTTGTTTCCTTAACAATCATTCTTTTCATAACTAGTTTTTTGTTTCTTAAACGCATTTCTTTTTTCAAGCAGAGCTAGTTAGTTATTACAATTGGTATTTTCCTCACTAGATATTGTCCAGTTCAATATTTTTTCCATGATTCCGACGTTTAGGGTATGATTATTAATAGAAAAACAGCATATAGATGCTTCCAATTATACTAGTGATGTGGCATTTGTTTCCTTAACAATCATCTTTTCGTAACTAGTTTTTGTTCATGTAGTTTTTTTGTTACTTAAACACATTTCTTTTTTCTAGCAGAGCTAAGTAGTAACTCCAGTTAGTATTTTCCTCACTAGATATTGTCCAGTTCAGTCTTTTTTCTTTAATGCATGATTCCAACATTTAGGGTATAATTATTAATAGAAAACAGCATATAGATGCTTCTTAAGGAGGATTTTTTTAACTTCTTTAGAACATAAAATGGCATTTACAATATTCATGATTAAAAAATAAGATGGTAATGTTGTAAGGTTTATTCATATAGAAGCTTTTGCAGATTGCAGGGTCCGATGAAGAAAACTATCCCTTGACTAGAAAAGTGCAGCGTGACATATGGATCCATCAGCATCCTTTAAACTGTAGCAGCCCAGATGTCAAGTTCCTTGTTGCTGACTGGGAGAGATTACCTGGATTTGGAATTGGGGCTCAGATTACTGGGATGTGTGGACTTCTTGGTATTGCAATCAACGAAGGAAGAGTCCTTGTCACGAACTACTATAACAGAGCTGACCATAGCGGTTGCAAAGGTATATCTTTTGTGAAGAAAACCATGCCATTACTTATTGTGGTATCTGTTTCAGTTATAACAACCTATTTACAATGTGAACAAAAATTGTCAAATATTATTAATATTGTTGTTACAAGTGGTCACTCTTTTATATGTAGGGTCTTCCCAATCTAGTTGGAGTTGTTACTTCTTTCCTGAAACCTCCGAAGAATGTCGGCAGCGTGCATTTGAACTCATAAAAAGTAAAGATGCGTGGAGTAAGGGAATTGTGACCACCAAAGAAAATTATACATCCAAGCATATATGGGCTGGACCTACTCCCAGGTAACCAATCTCACACAACTGCAATCAGATATTTATGATTTCTTCCATGCTGCGAACCTGAACGTATAGGAGTCTTATTCTTCCAATGTCAATATCAGGAAATGGGGGCTTCCATGGGATTATTTACAACCTACAACTGATATAAATGGGACTCTGTTAGCTTCTCATAGAAAAATGGATAGGCGGTGGTGGAGAGCACAGGTATCTATCGGACGTGCAGAAACGGAGTTATGTGTCCTCATTTTAGTAATAGCTCATGATTTGATCTTGTTGCCATAAATATTGTTTTCAGGCAGTGCGCTACTTAATGAGGTTCCCAACCGAATACACATGCAATTTAATGAATGAGGCCCGCCATCTTAGCTTTGGAAAATTAGCTGCAAAAATGGTTCTTGAAAGTCTTTCTGGGAACTGGCTAAAGGTTGTAGTTAAATTTGCACTATTTTTCTTATTGGACAGGAAAGAATTAGAGTAGAAGTATATTTTAACCATGCTTTGCATTTAAACACTAAGGGAAGAATAAAAATAGATCCTATTAGAAAATTTACGTAATTTTCCCCTCATTGTTAGATAAAACGGTAGTATTATATTTTTCATAAAATTGTATTCATTAAAATTACTTTCCTTTTCTCCTTTGCCTCAGGATAGTAGTGACAAGCCAAGGTCTGATATTGATGAATACGTGTGGTCCAATCACAAGCCATGGGTCCCTAGGCCTCTTCTAAGTATGCATGTAAGGATGGGAGACAAAGCATGTGAAATGAAGGTAGTTGGATTTGAAGAATACATGCAGCTTGCGGATCGGACACGGAGACACTTCCCACACCTTAATAACATTTGGCTGTCAACTGAGATGCAGGTATTACAGTTGTTGCCAGACATATTTGCAGCTTTCTAATTATTTCGATTCATCTTTTACATGATAGTTTGTTAACTGTTATACACTAACATTACAAGACTCTAATTTGATGCAGGAAGTCATTGACAAAACCAGAGAATATTCTCATTGGAACTTTCACTATACAAAGGTAAGACGCCAAGTTAGGATTAACATGTCAATGGCTGGCTACGAAGCCAGCCTGGGTAGGGAGACCAGCACAAATTATCCTCTAGTTAATTTCTTGATGGCGGCTGACTCAGATTTTTTCATTGGGGCATTGGGTTCTTCCTGGTCCTACCTTATAGATGGAATGAGAAATACTGGGGGAAAGGTAATGGCTGGGTACTTGAGTGTCAACAAGCACAGATTTTGGTAGATTTAGATAATTGGTGACTAAAATAGTAACATGATGCTTTTAATGTATAATTATTGTACATATGCCAAAAATGAAAACAGAGCGATCTCTAATAGATTTAGTGATATGACAGAATCATAATGCTTGCACCTTCTTCTTCGACTCCGTTTTTACTTGCCTGGTTCTTTTTTTTTTTTTTTTGTTTCACGCGGAGTTCCTAGGTAATTCATCAGTTTAGGTATGGAATTTTTTCCATCTTCAAATATTTTTAGTAGGGATAACAGTGGGCGTATTCTGACTACTTTAAGCTATATTTACATTATCCAAATTCTGTAACCAACATAAACAATACCTGAGTGAGATATCCAACACCAAATATATTACATACCTGTTTTTAATTCATGAAACTCCCAAAATTTTAAATATTGCATGTTACACTGAAAATTTATATCGTGTATCTGCATATTTTTGCTCTCATATTCATTCTATAGATAATTGGAATTGGCAATCGGTCCTAAGATTAGAACAAGGATGGAACTTAAATAATAATTTTAATATTCTCTTTAATAAAAATATGATATGTATATTATCTTTTTCATCTCAAATGCAAAAAAATAAAAATGAAAAAGAGAACGAAGTGATTAAAATACAATATACATGTTATATTTTCATGAAAAATATTAATTATATAAAAACTTAAAAAAAATAAAGTGACTAAAAGACTATATACTACTTTTGTTAAAAAAAATAGCACTACAAAAGAAATTATCCTAATTTTGTCCATTCAAAACTTTGTCTCATTTTGTTACCAGTTGATTACTACATATACCTGTAAAGATTTAAGGGTACTTAATAATTTCTTTAGATGAGGTATAAAATTTTTGTAGGGAATTTTGGATTATCCACTTGGGTGTAAAGAATAAAACAAAGATCCTAACTATCAAAGTGAAATATGTACCAAAAAACTATTAAGATGAAAAAGGAAAAGAGGTTCTTGTATTCAATGATTTAGGTACAAATTCCAACAAATTTTACTAGACCAAAGTCAGTTCAAAAGAATAGCCAAAACTTCATGAACAGTGAAAACACAAATATCACTCACAAAAATGCAAAATCAATAATCAGAGATATAGATGTACATACAAATATAGGCAACTTGGGCAAAATCAGAATGAAGCCAAGTAATTGAAGGCCATATAGACTCTTTCTCTTCGTTTTCTCTTCAAATGACAATACAATTATTTCCAGATGATGAAAACTCTCCATAATCCAACATCGCGAAAGGGGAAAAACATAGTGGCACCCTTTTCTTAAAGAGTAACAATCGATCGCCCAAAAAGCTTCCAGTAAATTCTTGGCTAGACCATCCAATGTGAAAAGTAAAGTCAGCTGTGCACAACGACTCTTAACAGTTTCTCTCTGACAACGATCATCAAAGCAGCATACAGAGATACCATGCTATTAGTATTCTTCCACATCCTCACTCCCTAGTTGCATTCCATCTCCTCCTTTAGCCGCTGTCTGCTTCTTATGTTTCTTATTTTTAGCTCTCTTTGCCTTCATACGGCGTTTCCTCTCATTGGCATCCACCCATTTGTAGTCTGAAGGTATATTGAAAGGGTCGATTTCATCCTTATATCTATGACTATCAGAGTCACTGGACTGCGTACCACGACTTCCTTTCATCCATGAAATCCACGATGTAGACCCTTCTGATTCCTTGGATTTGGCATCCTGGAAGTATGCAGGGCTAGAGAGTGGAGTTGAAAACTCCTCTACTGGCTGAAGCTCCTCAAATTTTGTAAAAGTGACAAGGACCCGTATAGTAGGCACTATAGGGATAGCTACCTGCATAGCAGTAAGCATAACCAGAGGCCTATGAAAAACATGCATTGATGCATAGTATGCCGCAACAGAGAAACAGTGACACAATGTCATTTTACCACGCCACAGTGCAAAATAGATATGTGCAATTATATGATAAATTAATTAGTTATGCATATGAAATATTAATGTAATCCAATACAATTGACATGTATGAAACCAACATATTTTTCATATATCCAATAATATATTTGACATTTTTAAAGGTGTCTCTAAAATGTTCAAAAAGGACAAGACAGCGGGATTTCAGTAATGCAAGGGTAATAGTTGTATTTAAAAGTGGTGTTCTTAGTGTTTATGTCCATTGCATACAGAACACCAACATGACTCCACTCTTGGAGGTGTATTCATATCTAGAAGTAAAATCTGAAATGAATAATAGAAAATAATCTAGAGCAATTTCGATGAATTTAAGGCAACAATGTGTAATTTGCTTTGCAATATATAGTTCTGCTGCTTCTGCAGAAATGATAAAAAAAAAAACTAAATATCTTCACAAATTAATCCGCACAAGAGCAACTACATGTTTTGGTCTAAAGAATGTTGGGTGTAAACTAGGGAATGCATAAACTTCTTCAGCAGTACTTATAAGAAAAAAAAAAAAAAAAAAAAATAATTTGTCATAAACTAATTTATAAAAATTCTCTCGTACTAGTTTATTCAAAAACTAATTTTTAACTTATGCATATGCTAATTTTAGCTTATTCATAAATTTATTTCGATTTTCCTTTTTACTTGTGAAGAAGTTTATACTTTAAAATTAATTATTTTGGTCCTTGTGTTTTTATAATTGGTGAATTTTATCCCTCTTTATAGAACTTGGGATACTAGGGTGAGACAAAATTCACCAATTATAAAAAATACGATAACCAAAATCATTGTTTTTAAAATATAGGGACTAAGACTAATTTCCACCGAAATTTGAGATACTAAAAATATATTTTGTGCTGTCTTAAATAATGATGCTATAACTTCAAGGGACATATTTGGCAATAGAATGAAGATAGTATATCTCCGGAGAACAATCATTTTATTCACCAATCTCTATTGGCGACTGTTAACCATCAACCGGAAATCAAAGAAATTGTATCTCACCGCTTGTGACAGCAGAAAAAGAATCTGTAACCCATGCAAAATCAAATAAAATCGTCCCCCAACCCAAAAACAAGGAAAGAATTTTGATGGGGAGGAAGAATGTTTAGACTAACTACAACTCTAAACAAACTCCCATGTTTGTCCTCCAAAGATACAAGTCTCAATATTGTAACCACAAGAGTGCAGAGCAAAGCAACAGTGCATAAAAACAATTAAGCATTAAGGTTATGATGGCATTTGGGTTACCTTAACGGGAAAGGTTCCATGAGGAAGTTTAGTTGTCAAAAGTTCTCTGAGTCTCCTAATCGCCTTAACCTTGTTTGCTAAGATGTCAAGTAGAGGCAGAAGCTCATCTGTTTTCAAAGGAAAGTCCGGTGTCAACCACAAGACAGGTCTTAAGCCCTTCTTGTACTCACTCTCATTCTTAGACTCATTAATTGCCCCTCTCTTCTTTTTCTTTTTAAAGATTTTATCCTTTCCCTTCTTTGTTTCTCCAAGATCCTCCTTGAGAAACTCAGGTTGCAGCTTCTGCGGATCACCCAAAACCTTCTTGGCAGTTTTCAAATCCTCAGGCTCGTCACCGCCGCCCTTCAAGTTCTTCTTGTTCCAACCAAACCAACCCTTCTTCTCTTTAACCACACCATTGGCTTCACAACTTTGAAAGGAAGCGGTGGAACCATTCTCATGGCCATCAAACCCCCCTCCAGGCTCCTCCTCCTGACAAATCCCATCAGCATTCCCCATCCGCAGCGCAGAATCCAACTGCATTCTTTCCTCAGCGGTCAACACATCATCATACTCATCGTTGTTGTCTCCATTCACCATACTCTCCCCATCGTCCACAGCGAAAAGCTCTTCATCAGTCATGGCACCGGGAACCCTTCTGGACTTGACACTGACCATGACATGAAGCATGTCATAAACCTTGGCCTTCCAATTCCCCACCATCTCGGTCTTCTCCTGGCGCCGCCAATTCAAATTGGGAACAAGCTCGGCCTGAGTAACATCAATACCGGGACGATACATATTAGTCTGAGACATCAAAGAAACCTCGTGATTAACCTCACTTTCAGTGGGCTGCGTACCAGCTCCCTCCAAAGCATTAGTGACTTCCTTCTCCTTATGAGCAAGCGCAAGCAAGGAACCCGGCGGCAGGGTTAAATTCCCATCCTCGGAAGCGTAACCCTCGCCGAGGAACAAAAAGGTTTGGTCGGAACGCTGAATTCGGAAGCCGTCGAAACCGGCGAGGGTCATGTCGGCGCGGAGGTTAGAACCGCGCTTCCAAATGCGGTAAGTATCGGAAGGGGCAATGCGGCCAATGAAGGGAATGACGGAGCTCTCGAAATGGAAGGATATCTCCATGTAGAAGTCGCGGATTCGGTTGGCGGAAGCAACGATGCGGGGAAGTCTGCGGCACCATTTGGCCCACGCCAGAGGCTGATAGTGGCGCGCGATGATCACGGCGATGCCTTCCTCTCGCGTGCACACGGCCTCTTGGAGCGCGCTCCAACCGTGCTCGTTCTGCAGGCTCCAATCCGCACCCGCGCACATCAGAATCTCTGCCGAGACAGGGTCCCTCAGACGCACTGCCAGGTGGAGAGGTGTCTCTCTCAACGGAACATCGCGCCGGTCAATAACCGCCGATACCTCGTCGGCTTTCAGCTCCGCGGCCAGTGATTCGGCTTCCGTGTTCACCTCGCCGGCCTTCGCCAGTCGAGGAATGGTGGAAACCAAGTGCCGCAGTGCGACGTGGTCGCGCCTCGCCACTGCCACGTGTGCAGGACTGTGTGCGTATTTCGATATATCTTCCATCTGATTTCTCTCTCTCTTTCTCTCTCTCTCTCTCACACACACACTCTCTATGCTATTATCATCTCTGCAAGAAACCTGATTTTGAAGGAAAAAGCTAAAAAATAAAATCGGTTCAAGATTGGGATCGGTTTTTGCTCCAAATCCTAGCTCCGGGAAGTTGGATTGAAGTGACTGGACGAGGATTTGGAGCAGAGAGTGTTAATTGGTTTTTGAATTAAGGGAAATTAGATAGTGGAGTTGGTGAGGAATGGAACAAAAAAGTGGAAATTTCGCGGATATGATTCGTATGAGCGTGTGTTGGGAGATCTCGGTGCATGAAAATGAAAGGAAGGTAGTTAGGGTTGAATTGAGGTAGAAAGAGATTGGATCTAAAGAGTGAAGAGTGAAGAGTGAAGAGTGAAGAGTGAGAGAGAGAGAGAGAGAGAGAGAGAGAGGTTAATGCTGAGCTGACACACACAACTCAAAAGCACATGAACACCGTCTCACACTCAGAGATCAGAGATGCCATCATCGTTGCTCCCTCTACTTATTATTATTACTGTCTGTCTCTCTGGGCTCGGGTATCTTTCTATTCTATAATTCTATTGTGTGTGTGAGTGAGTGAGTGAACGAGGGAGTGTGAGTGGCCCACCTTTGCTTTTGTATTTGGTATCTTATTTAATTATCACTTTCCAATAAATGTTTGTGTTGTGTGTTGCACTTGCCTTAGGAGGATATTCATATTTCAAGGAAGGAATTAAGAAATGTAGAGTAGTGGGCGATTTATCACCAAACCTAAAACAAGATGCAAAGGTTATTAGTTACATTTGGTTAGGCGTTCCTAATTCGCACTGTTCACTTGCTGTGTTGGATAAATAATAGGAGTACTTCTTACCGTGGGATTTGTATGTAGTTACTATTTACCCACTCATCTCACCAGTCACTGTCTTTCATAATTCTTCAGACGTCTTCTCTGTTTCTCCTTTCACTGGCTCCCCATTTTAACTGCCACTGCCAATTCCCATTTACATTATTGCAATCAGCAAAATTGGAAACTCACTTTCCAATGTATTGGTATCTTGATCTTCATGTATAAGACGGGAATAAAATTCGAGAAATCAACATTACACATCAAACTTTATTTAGAGACATGTTATCCTTTTTTTAATATTTTTACAAAGTATCTCCTAATATCTTTCAATAACCATAAGCTATTAGACAGTGGTTATTCAAGTTACTTAAGTAGCCACAACTTGTATGAATGAAAATTAATAAATACATAATAAGTATAATAAAAAATAATTTAAAATATTAAATATTTTATCTTAAGTCATGATATAGTCCATGTTAAAAATTATTAGTTAAAATGATCTTTAAGTCTTTTATGAAATATATAGATTTAACAATACATATATGAAAATCTTACTTTATCAAAATATATACCGTTGTATAAATCATAAGTGTTATATAATAACAAATAACAATAGATAAAAACACAAATTTCACAATAACTAAATTAATAAACTCAGAAAAATAGAATGAGAAGATGTAATTTAAATAATAATATTATTGAAAAATAAATCTGTATACCAATTTCATAAATATTTACTCATACAAATATTTGTGGTGCGAAAGTTTTATAAATAAAATATTATATATATATTCAATTTATATTGAATTATATTCAATAAAAATGATTATTTCAATTCATTAAAATTTTAATTTATTTAATTTACAACTTTTCAATAGTGAATTTCGTAGGAGAGAATGAAAGAAAAGGAGATAAAAGTAAAAGGAAAACAAGTTTTAGTTTTACATGATTTAATTAAAAAAACTGAGGGAATGAGAGGGGAAATGGGAGAGCTAAAATCCTATAAGCCCTGCCTCCCATTTTTGTCTCCCTTTTGATATTTAAGAGATTTAGAAGACAAAAAAAAAGGTAGTTTATAATATTGAAAGTGAATATAATTGTGATTCTAGTGAGGCATTTATTTTCACGGGAGATAATCCATTCCCGCATATGACCTTGTAAAACTTGGAGCTGCAAATGGTGATTGATCAATCGGCTGCCAAAGGTGGGATGGTCTTGGTGGGTGAGCAAGGGAGAAGAAGAAGCGAAGTGAAGATTGGAGGAGGGAGAAAGAAAATGAATTTTGTTACTTCATAAAAGCCTTCAATACATAGCTCACTATAAATCCTCTCATTCTATTCCATGTCTATTTACTATGAATCAAGTCTTTGGTAACTTTATGTAGGGCTAAAGTGGTCATTGATTTTACTGAGGGTTAAGTTGCTCATTAATTAAATAATATTTAAATATATTTTATTTTCTATAAAATAAGTGAGTTTTGATTTTAATTTTTGTAAAAATTTTTATCAATTATTTGATTTTTATAAAATGAACAAATTTTGGTTTTGGTTGATATAAAACAGTTTTATTTGATTTTCATCTCTCTAAAGTTTGAAATAATTATTTTTAATCCTTAATTTTTTAACTTGTGATGGTCACCTGACTTTCTATGAACATATATGTAAATAACAAATGTTATGTAATAGTAAAGATTAAAAATAATTATTCAAATTTTAAATGAATAAAAATTTATCAAATAATTTTATAGAAACTAAAATAAAAAAATTATTTATTTTACAGAAACTAAAAACATATTTAGATTTTTAAACAATGACTAAAAAGACTTAGTCTTCGGCAAAAAGCCTATCATAATAGTACAAATTCTTATAGTAGTTATTAATTATAATATATAAATATTTTAATTTATTTTTAAAATTAAAATATTACTAAGTGTGTAAATAAAAAATAATTATTTATATAATTTTAAGATAATTATTATAAAAAAATAAAATTATTATATACAATAAATTATAATTAGATAAACTGTTAATATATACCTTATTTTCTCTTAATTTATATGTATAATTGGTGTAAAATATTTGTACTTATATATCTAGTATGAATTCACCATATTACAACATAAAAATGAAAATATTACAACATAGAAATGAAAAGGGTGTTGTGATAAAATAATCAAATCATATTAGAAGCACGTGTAAAAAAAATTCTATACATTTATATATAAATTAAAGTTAAAAATAATTCATACTCTACTAAAAATACTAATTTATATAAAAAGATTATAATATTTTTCAAGTACATGCATAGATTCTAAAATATTAGTCAAAATATTTGTAATTGTTGTTTAACGTAGTTTTTTTAAAATTAAAACTATTCAAATTTTATTTCATATTAAATGATAGATAAAATGAATTTGTCTTTTTTATGTATTATAGTAGAAATGTTAGAAATATTTAGATATAAAATTTTGATTAATAATTTCTTAATTAATAAAAAAATTAAGTGAGATTTCATAGATTTTATTAAATTAAATATTAATTATAAATTTCACCTAAAAAGTGTAGATTTTTTTTGGTCATAAATCTGCACATAGGAAGAGTATAAGTAGTACGGATACATAAGTATTCAACTAATACAAGAATAAAAATTAAAGTTACACTAGAACAAATATAAAATTAGGTACAAATATTTATTTTCCAAACAAATGAAGCATATCCAGTCTCTACCCATTTTCGTAGGGGATTTGTTTAAAGGTCTTGTTGATTAAGGGATATGTCACAAAGGCGTGACAAATATACCAAGCATGGTTGATGATGAGAAAACCAAGAGTTTGGGGAAGCATTACTGCATTACCACTTTCGCTCCTTAGTAGTTCTGTAACTAGCTACTTGGTCAATTCAAGTTAAATGTTGTGAGACTACATCTAAAAATATCATATGAAAGTGTCAATTCACCAAGTCCTTTGAACACAATAGATTCAATCACTTGACCAATAAATTGTTTATTATAATTATTTTGTTTTCGCTTAATAGATAAAAATAATACATAGAAACAAATAAGGATGGTCAATATTTCCACATTTGCAGACACTGTTGCTAGTTGGGTTTAAGTTTTTAAACGAGAAATTGTGGGTGAAGAAGTGAATGAAATTTTTCTTTAAAAGAGAGTGGAGAGAATACTTGGAATTTTGGATACCTATTAAGTATTAAGTAAAATTATTAATTTACTCCTATATATAAATATATTTGTCCTAATCAATAACCAAGCTTTTTTTTTTATGGTGGAATGTACCATTATATAGCGTATTATGAAGTCAAACATAATATAATTAATGACTAAAGCATAAGCATACGTACCATGATTAGATCTTTCCCATGACATTCATTTGAATTTTGAAAATATTGCAATATGAAAAGTAACAACTATTCTGAATATTAGACTGTCAAAATGTTAAAGATGGATAAATAAGGATCCGATAGAAATGTTCCCATCACACAAAGTTCAATTCAAACATGCACTAAACTTCCTTTGAAATGCTTGATATTTTTTTTACTCTAAATGATTGCCTTGGGTTTATTTTCTTTCTTAGATACACGTCTATTTATATTTATTCTAATAATTATTTTTCTTAGATTAAATAAAATTCTCATTTTTTATATGTTTTCAACACTAACTTAAAGAATTCTAACATCTATTAAAAATTACTAGTATAAATGATTTAGTATTTGTGTTTTTTAACTTCTAATATTCAATCTCAAATTTAAACATAGAACTACAACTAAAAATATTGTTTTATCTCCATAGAAACTAATTCAATGAAAAAATGAGTGAAAAAAATAAGTCACATATCTCTTGACTTATTAAAAAAAAATTGTAACATCTATGCAAATCAACATGAAAGAATCAAGACGTGAGAAGACAAAAATAAATAAATAAAAATCATACATATTGCCCTTATGTCTTTTTTTTTTTATATTATGTTTCTTTCATGTTGTTGGTGTCATTTTCGTTTGCAATTGCATGATATGCTTCTTGCTCGCTTCCAATTTGAAAGAAGTCATTCTCTGATATTTTCTTCTGTTTCTTTGGTAGCCGAGTAACTGGACTAATATATATTTGAATAATTTGGGCCTCGAATAATGACCCTAAACAATATATAAAAGACATACTTAATTTGTTAGCTTTCTGTTTACTATAAAATGCATTAATGCAATAATTCACTCATGTTACATGATTCTTTCTAAGTATTGGTTCCCTTAATTATCATTTTATTATTATTATTATTATTATTATTATTATTATTATTATTATTATTATTATTATTATTATTATTATTATTATTATTATTATTATTATTATTATTATTATTATTATTATTATTATTATTATTATTATTATTATTATTATTATTATTATTATTATTATTATTATTATTATTATTATTATTATTATTATTATTATTATTATTATTATTATTATTATTATTATTATTATTATTATTATTATTATTATTATTATTATTATTATTATTATTATTATTATTATTATTATTATTATTATTATTATTGTTATTATTATTATTATTGTTATTATTATTATTATTGTTATTATTATTATTATTATTATTGTTATTATTATTATTGTTATTATTATTATTGTTATTATTGTTATTATTATTATTATTATTATTATTGTTATTATTATTATTGTTATTATTATTATTATTATTATTGTTATTATTATTATTGTTATTATTATTATTATTATTATTATTATTATTATTATTATTATTATTATTATTATTATTATTATTATTATTATTATTATTATTATTATTACTATTATTATTATTATTATTATTACTATTATTATTATTATTATTATTATTATTATTATTATTATTACTATTATTATTATTATTATTATTACTATTATTATTATTATTATTATTGTTATTATTATTATTATTATTATTATTATTATTATTATTATTATTATTATTATTATTATTATTATTATTATTATTATTATTATTATTATTATTATTATTATTATTAAAAATGATATAAATAAATGCATTAAAATACATGAAATTTATTTAAATATATGATTACATAATAATTTCTTTTCTTAATTATAATTTTAAAAAAATAAATAATAATGAAGGATATTGGCTAGGCAATCAAACAACTTACATCATTATCAGGAATTATTCCGATTTTTCTTTTCTCTTTTCTTTTTTTATTGATTGAAAAGTGATGCCTAATTAAAAGAAACTTTTTTTTTTCTCTTCTCTTGATTGTTTAAATGTTTTCACGATCAATTTTTAATTGAAAGATAAGAAATAAAGTAAAATAAAAATAAGGACCAACAATTGATTATTGTTAGAATTATCAGTTTAATGAAAAAATTAACGCCCCAAACCTAGAAAGTGAAAACACTATACATATATATTTTTTGACCAGAGGTCTGAAAGCAAGAAAAGAAGAGGCCCAAAATGAAATAAAAAATAACGTAGGCCCATCCCAACAACTAAGCAATTGAAAAAAGCTTTTGTTATTTATACATTCCTTATTTACTAATTTACTCTCCTTTTATACTTTTGGCATTTTAAAAAAAATATTCTTAATAAATGTTCTAAAATATCATCTCCTAAATATCAGCAATAAATGTAACACAACAACACCACTGTCAGATATAAAGTATCATCTATTGAAATCCCTTATTCTATTAACTTACACTATTTATTGTTTATTGATTATAAAAAAATTATAAAATAATTAAAGATATTTTAGTAAAAAATAATTAAAGTAATAAATAATTTTGGAAAAAACTTATAAAAAAGATTGAGCAAATTTCTCAAAAAATAATATAATATAAAGGGACAGAGATAATATATTATTAAATTCTTGTATTATAGGTGTCACATGATATTTTTTAATTTTATGTTTTTAAATTTCTTTAATTTATTATTATTTTTTATTAATTTTATTTTATCCCATTTGAATGTTTCTTGACTTTTCCTATTTTAAATTTTTATATTTGTAGTTGATTTTTTAGAATTCACAACAAATAATAATGAAAAGTACATTAATTTTTTAAAATATAAAAACTAATTTTATTACATATACTAATTATAGGAAAAAAAATATTTTAAATATGATACACATTTAAAACTATATTTTATTTAGTCACAAATTCTAACCTCTTCAATTTTATTTCTTCAAAGTTCTAATCTTATTTATTAATTTTTTTAAATAAAGTTTTAATATTTATATTTATTTATGTATTATTATGAATACTACGCATTCTAAATTATTTTAAATGATTCAGGTAATTAGAAAAATATGATTAAATTAAAATATTTTTATTAAAAGTGATTAATCAAATTCTAGTAAAAAATAATCATAACAAAGCTCGTAAATACTTTACATAGTGAAAAAAAAAGAAGCATTTTCATCTATAATCTAGATTGCAAGACAAGCATCCCCACTTTTTTATGAGACCTCACCAACAATGACTTTATCTCGTAGGAACTTCAACTCCAATGTCTTTTTTACTTGAAACTCTCTTTTCGCAAGCTCACCTTATAAATTTGTATCAGAGAAACTCATTTCTTCCTTTTAGAGGCTATAATAAATTCCATACTTTTATTTTTCATTTTATAGAGTTGGTTGTGACTTTGAGAACCCCATTTTTGCAATTATTGAGTTAAATTATTATAACAACGATTCCATTGGCCAGGTCGTTTCTGAAGCCCCAAAGCATTTGACATTTTATAAGATTTATGAAGTCCTAAATTAAGTATTTTAGATTCTGACTAATGGCGCATCTTAAACTGTGAATTTGAAATCTTGTGATTGTTTATGGTTCATTGTCTTATGACACTAGCTCAAGGTTGCATGTGATTCGTTTAGATAAATGTAAAACTTCTCAATTTTAGAGTTAAATGTTGACAAAAATGGTGCATGAAGAACGTTGTGTTTTTGTTGTGATAATTGTAGCGATGTAGGCTTAGGCTATTTAGCTGGCCAAACATCAGAAGGTGAAATAACCTATTAATCACATAATTGTTACATGGTCTGTATTTCATGCTCAAAATTAATAAATCGAATTCCTTGTTAAATATTTAAAAACAAAAATTATTTGTCTATCATGTCGCACAATATTGATATATTCATAGTCTTTCTTGCATCCACACTTCAAGCCTGCTTGAATCATATGATTTTACATTATTACATTTCATCGAAGCCCATTTAAAATCACCTAGTATGCGTGTCATGTTATCTCACAAGAAGATCCTCAACTGACAACTTTTTGTTGCTTTCTTTTAGAAAGATTCTCCTCTGTTGGCAGTGCATTATTACGAGCTTCTTCCCTATATCTGCATGCTTTTGTTGCTTTAGAAAAATGACACTCCTTTACCATTTGTGCAGAAAACAAGCTGCATTAATAATTTGAAGGGATCCATTTACACAACCGTGGAAACTAGAGCAACTGTTATAACATGTGCCAACTGTCATATCATATTTTAGTAATGATTTAATTTCTTTAAAATAAATAGTTTATTCTAAAGATAAAATATAATTATAATTATTGATTACAAAATTAATATTTTTTTAACTACCAGCTATTATTATATTTTATCTTTTTTTCATGAAGGGAATGGACTAAATGCCCAAAGAAAACACAAATAAACTAAACTAAAATTTGCTGGAGAAATAACTAGGGAGAATATCAAAAATTCTATGATCATTATGTGTCAAAGAAAGGCCGAATTTTGGAATTTATTTTTTTTAAGTGTAATCATTCACTTTAGAAGAGTTAAAAGCTAAAATGTTTTCATTATGGAACTTTCTAAAAGAAATAAGTACAAATTTTTCGGTAAGTGTTATAACCTAAATTGTGATGCAGCGTGAGATGAGCCGAAACAGTCACAATTCTCTGATGGTTGAAATCGATTCGGTCACAGGGAATCGCTATCGGCGTTTTTCAAGGAATGCCAGAAAACCTGAGGGAAAGGTTGGTCTAAGAATTAGAGTCGGATTCGGGAGTTGGTTACACATCACAGGGTGCCCCAACACGTCTATCACTTGATAATTACCCTCAGGTAGTCACAAAGGAAGGGGAAATGATGCTCATGCTTGGGGTTATATGCCTTGTGGAGTGGCAGGGCTAAAGGTAGAGTGATTTTTGTTTTTTAAATCTTAAGACTTGATAGGAGTATGTCTCCTGTGCCTACGTACCTCGACTTTAGAGGAGTCAAAGTCCATGTAATTCTTGTTGGTTGTTGGTTCAAGGGAAGGCAAAGTCGACTCATGTCAGCCTAACCCTATTGAAGCCAAAATGGACTCAGCATTGGGAAGGGTAGTTTTGAGGGGATGGACTCATCACGCGAGGCCGAGATGGAGTCGGCCTTAGTGTGAAGGGCATTGGTGGGGTGAGACTATTTTATCTTGGCAAGTGTTCCGAGATGGTTTCAGCTGCTTGGCAAGTGTTCCGAGATGGTTTCAGCTGCTGAGGGACGAGATAGGTTCAAGGCTCACAATAGGGGCGTGTCGTCTCGGCCATTGGGCCGAGATAGACTCAACCCTGGCAACAAGGAAGAAGATGGGAGATTTAGTCTTGGTCTTACTCAAAAAGGGGGAAAGGTTTCAACCTAGGAGAATGTTTATGAATGTGTAGTACTAACCTAGTATCCGACAGAATCGAGACTCTTCTTTCGTTCGCCCAATACTTCTGCTCTCCTTCAGTCCTACTCTGAGCTTCTTGCTTGTCTTCTCTTAAACTATCGTCCACTCTCCTTTTTTCTCTTCCTTCCTCTCTCTCAAAGTTTCTGACTTTTCTTTCTCCAAAATTTTTTCTGCCCCCTTCTCTTCGTTTTGAAGCCTTTTATAGGCTTCAGGACTGGCATAATGTCACTACTCCATGATCCCATGATTCTTGGTTCCACTCCTCCATATTGGCTCCACTTTGTCATGATCTCATGACTCCCTCTCGGTCATCATGAGTGGCTGACTCCACTACCTCCACGATCCCTCTTCGACGCGAGTCATGGTGGGTCCCATGGAGGCGTGCTGAAGACTTGGTCCCGAACAATTTTGAGGTCCCACAATAAATTACGAGGTGATGATGTTAAATATTTTATATGTGCAAGCTTAACGATGACAAAATAGCCAAGTTTAAATAATTAATAATTAATTGAAAAATGTTAACCAAATTCTAAAATTACTGGTTAAAAAATAAAAAATAAAAAATAAAAAATTTATTTATTGAAAATTGTAATAGTATACTCTCACAAATCTCATGTGATTTTCAATGCAATTCTAGCATAATTAAAAAAAAATACTCCTTAACCGTTGTCTTAAGGACACAAGTTAGTAGAACTTGTAATTACATATGATAAATTTTTTCTTTAAACACTTATAGAAAAAAAAATATAAAATAATTTTTTTTTACAAGTTCAAATTAATTTATATATAAGTTAAAAATAAGTTTTTAAATGAATTAATGTATAAGAATTTGTACAAATTAACATATGTATAAATTAATTTTAATTTATAAAAAATTTTATTTAATTTTTATTCTATTTTCTTTTTATACAAGTAATTATAAAAAGTTTCTTCAAACATATAATATCAAATAAATTTGAAGGATTGGTATCAATGCACATAATTTTATTCTTTATTAACTTAGAGGTATCAAAGTAAACCAACATGTTAATATACAAGAGGAGTTAACTAAACTTGGTTTACTTTTTATAGTTGACTAAAAAAATACACGATCCAACTAGATTCACCATAGATTTCTGAGTTAAATCGATTGATTCACGAATTGATTTGTCTAATTTAAAAATTAAAAAATATAAATATAAAAATTTTAACAATATACTAACTGATGATAGCAAACTCGTAGAATAATCAAATAAAAAAAAAACTTCAGAGCATTCATAACAATAAAAGGAAAACAAATAAATTTTAATTTTAAAAAATGGTTGGCCAAACTGAATCTGATTGGGTCGTCTCAACCTCCTGCAGGTTAAGTAAGTTAGTGTTAAAGACAAGCTGAAAAAAAAAAAAGAAAGTGAATCATCATTTTTATAATTTATCTAACCCATGAATTGAATTGGAAGAAGTGGACTCGAGAGTTAGAATTCAATTTGACATGCACGTCTATTTTAACTTAATGAGAATGTTTACATCGTTCTCAAATCAATTAAATCACAATGTAATTGTTTCATTAATTTATCTTTTAAGGTTTGGGACTTTAAGATAAAAATAAATAAATAAAACAACTCACAAATTAAGGGACTATGAAAATAATGAAATTCATGGGAGACAGAATGAGATGGGTCGTGGGCTTTAATCCATATCGAAAGATCTCTTTGGTCTACAAGACATATTCTGGGTTCAGCCTATAAAGTCTTTTGCTTGCAGATTTTATATTAATGTTTATTTTTGGCCAAAATAAAGTACATTTTCTATTACTAACTTTCACCAAATTTGGCAACTTCTATGAAGTTTCCCTTGCTCATTAGAATCGTCCTAATACTATACTTTCAATAAGGTGCAACTTTTCTTTCTTTTCACCTGATTAATGTGATTGCTTTTGAGTTTTGCAATCGTGGTCAAATTCAATGAAGGTGGAAGTCGGGAATTTTGGGATGGGCATATTTTGAATCTTTAGTTCATGAAATAATTAGACTTTTTGAAAGCATAATCACCAAAGTAAAGGAGAGAATCCTTTTGCACAGCAGAGTCAACCTTGGTTATGATGGTTTCAGTAGCAATTGGCCCAACCTCAAGAATATATACGGAGTCACGGATTCTCAGCCAACATGCATTCGGAGTTTAATTCCTAAAAATTATTATCGTGAGTCTTGTTTGTCTTAATATTTTTATACCAATATATAAAAAAAAAATCATTTCATAATTACTTTTAGTCTCTAATTTTTTTAATTATTATACCTTTAATTATATTACAAATATAATAATTAATTTAAAAACTTTTTTTAACACTCCTTTTCTCACTTAACTTAATTTCCTCTCTTAAGTTACCATCACATTTGTTTCTTTTTAACTTTCTCAATTATTACTTCTTTTCCATTTCACTTACGCAATTTACCACATATTATTAATTTAATATAAAAATATTAAATTTAACGTAATATAAATACAGATACACAGCCTGTGTTTCTAATAATATAATATAATAACAAGAATTAAATTAAATTTCTATTAAAATATTTAAAACACAATTATCTAATAATTATGCGGAGCTTTGTTAATTAGTCACATTTTTCAGTAGTTTGGCATGCCGACACACTGTGACATGTTTTTAAAATATGGTTATTTCTCACGCAATTCAACCACATGTTTTGAAAAAATAACTTACTCCATGACATCATGCACGGGCTTCTTTACTATGCTGCGCCTTTCCGACAAATGGTTTTGTTTGGAGTTTGGACCCTTTTTTTCCTACACAATTTCTTTCCCCATAATTCTTTTTTGTCTCGCTTCAAGATCTTAATTGCGCTAGATTAATGCTTGGTGTCTTCTTTCAGCTACATTTTTATCGAGTTTTACTTCTCTAAGTGTTACTTTCGAAACATGTGTTAACATTTTGTTGGATAAATACAAAATTAAAAATGAAAGAGAAAGGTTAAGGGATTTGGCAGAAATGTAGTAGATTTGCTTTATACAGTTCTCATGTCAACTCGTGCAATCACTTTCGGTACTGCTCTAAGCAATTCTTAAAAAATGATGAAAATGAGAACGAGTCGCGTCTTATTTAAATTTTCATGTAATAAAGTTATATAAACAGAAAGATGAACATAAAACAAAGCTCTATAGATAATTTAAAAAATAAGTATGGTCTTTCACTTATAAAATTATTTTAGACATTATTTGTAACATGAATAATATAATAAATGGTTTAATAACAAATCTTAGATATGTTGTGATAAATTAATGTAATTTGTTAAGAATCGTTAAATTCAATAATAAGTTTATGGTATAAGCTAGAATCATGTATAAAAGAGTACATTGGTAGCACTTAACGGGAAGAATGGAAGGAGACGGCAGAATAGTAGTGAGACATGCACGAGTCCATTTTGGCCATGTCGCGTACTACTTTTGACTAATGGACCAAAAGAATGATTTCTTTAGGGTAAAACAGAAGCCCAAGTAGTGAAGAGAAGCAACCAAGAAGGTGAGTTTTGTTGGATATATAAAAGTCATTCTCAATTTGTTGATATAAAATTATGTGTACAAGTTAATTTCTTTGGGTGGCCTGTCTTTGTTGTGAAATTGCGATTAGATGACCCTATCTTAAATTTCAAATGCATGTGCGTGAGAAAATAGGAATAGGAAAACCAATTGAAGGAATAGTATATCAAGTAAGTACTTTTTTGAAAACCACACAGCTTATTTGGACCGCATCAGCATAGAGGATATTAGAATTCCCAATGGCTACATCCTGAAATTAGAGTTATCAAGTTTGAAAGGCATAATTGAAGATGGCCAGAACTCCTTGTTGTGAGAAGATGGGCTTGAAGAAGGGACCTTGGACACCCGAAGAAGATCAGATATTGATTTCTCATATTCAACGATATGGCCATGGAAACTGGAGGGCCCTTCCTAAACAAGCTGGTGCGTGCAACTTCAACTTCTTTTCCCACTCCTTATTCTTAAGACTTGTTTCAATTAAACAAATGCTTTTTTTAAATTATGATTGTTTAGGTTTGTTAAGGTGTGGTAAGAGTTGTAGACTTCGTTGGATAAATTACTTGAGGCCAGATATTAAACGAGGGAAATTCAGCAAGGAAGAAGAAGATATCATCATCAAACTACATAGAGTTCTTGGAAATAGGTGCGGGTAAATTATAACTATAAGATCTAGAAAAGTTATTCGCTAGCATTTTTTGTGATATGTTTTTTTTTATTATTATTTTAGAATTTTTTAGTAATAGTATTACTTTAATTACTTTAAAGATGCAATCAATACCCATATTATTACACGTAGTTTAATTAATTTGTTATGTGAATTAATTTGTTATTGAACCCTTGATGGTTAGATGGGCAACTATTGCGACAAGATTACCAGGACGAACTGACAACGAAATAAAGAATTTTTGGCACACCCATTTGAAGAAGAGGGTTGAGAGAGGTGAAGTGCAGAATATGATGAATCCCTTTGAAGAGGCACAAGGAGCTTCTAGTGCAGGGATTTTAATGAATATGCCACAAGTAGGTGTGGATGCTTCAGGTGCTACTTCTAGTGTCACTGAGAAAGTATTGATTGCCAATGATAGTTTACTCTCAAGGAGAAATATTCCACCTATTGTAGGTCTAGGATTTTATGGCGCCGTCTCTTCTGATGTTTCAGGAGAAATAATTGCCAATAATTCTCATAGTGAAATCGGTGAAGAAATGGAATTTTGGTATAATATGTTTATGAACAATCATCACAAGGGTACTAAAATGTAAGACAGATAGTATATAGAGTGTGATCCGATGACAATCGCTTCAGCTTTGTATTTGACTGCAAAATTTAATTGGGGGGGACGGGGATGTAATAAAGGCTGAAGAAGGTTATGTATAGTTAAGAAGGTTATGAATAAAAAAAATGTGACATATTAATTAAATTTATCCTATGGTTTAATTCAAGTCAAAGTAATTCAACACAAATGTCACGTTTGTTTTCCAGCAATGAGTGACATTTTATTTCATCTTATATCCTAAGTTCGCGAGTCTTGAAAAAATATATAAATTAAAATTTTATTTATGACATGCATCGCGCTTATATAAAATAATTAATTTGTCTAACAAAAAAAATTATCATTTTGTTTTTGTACATAATTTTTTTCCAATAATCATATGTAACCGTTCCTTTCATATAATAGAACATATTTGATTTGAGGATTTTTTAATTTACTTATTTTTATTTTCATTAATAATCACAAAATCATTGTTTTACTTTTACTTGTACTTTTACTTTATTTCCTATTTTTAAAAATGATTTTGGAACAAACATTTAAAAATTGAAAATAAAGTAAAAATAAGATAGTATTTTGTAATTATTTATGAAAATGTAAACTGGAAAAACTAATATATATAACCAATATATATATTTAATTTAGTCTTTTTAAAAGTCTAACAATGTCCACTATTTAAAGGCTCGTTTTTTGCAATAAATATTTTAAATGAAGTTAACAAACATATCCTAAACAAGTTAATAAACTTAATTATTTATTTTGGCTATTGGATCTTAGCATATGAATAAATTAATAAATATATAATAAAACATTACAATAAAAATCAATAAAATAATAACAACAATATCAAAATGTTATTTATATTTACTCGAATAAACTAGCCTAACAAGTTTGAAATATTTCTCAAATAATCTAAACTTTACCTTTTTAATTAAATAGATATTATATATAAGTCATAAAAGGATATTAAATAAAGTAAGTTTAACAAAGTTAATAAACAAACATACTAAATTGTTTATTTTGGCTATTGGGTCTTAGCATATGAATAAATTAATAACTATATAATAAAAATTACAATAAAAATCAATAAAATAATAACAACAATACCAAAATGTTATTTCTATTTATTCAAATAAACAAGCCTAGCAAGTTTAAAAGATTTCTCAAATAATCTAAACTTTAACCTTTTTAATTAAATAGATATTATATATAATATTCATAAAAGGATATTAAATAAAGTAAGTTTAAGAATATTTACTCTCAAAATAAGAAAACTAATAACAACTAAAATTTAAACATAAATATTTTAAAAAACGTTCACGGTGGGACTCGAACCCACAATCTCCCGCTCCGGAGGCGAGCGCCTTATCCATTAGGCCACGCGAACTCAACTTGTGAATTTAATTTAATATTTATATATATATGTATATCTATTACTACTAGTTTAAAGATGTTTAGCTACCGACTCTTGTTAAAAAATATTATTCTGGTACATGCTATACAGGTAAAATAAATGTGTTTTCGTTAGCCTTTACCAAAATAAAGTCAAGTTATCTTAAATTTATAAAAAAATGTTTTTTTTTATTAAAACTAAACTTAAAATTAAAAAGTTATATATATATATATATAATGAGACAAAATAGAATAACATTGGGTAACAAAATTAGTAAAATCATATCTTTCATAACTTGTTACCAAGAGAAAATTTTACCAGTTCAATCAATCAAACATATGACTTTATTATGATGATTATGCATATAAAACTTCATATAACTTAAATTTTCGTAGACATATTATTTAATAATAGTTATTTACATGAATTTTAAATAATATGTTGATATTAAAATAAAATGGATTAATGAATTCTAAGTTATTTTATAAAAACAATAATTTTAACAGTTAAAATAATAAAATTTAATTTTAATTAAAGACGAAAAATCACATTTATTTAAGGCGAAAAAATGGATTAAATAATAATATGATATGAAATTATAATGTTTTAACAATATAATTACATTAATTTATAAATATTTTTAATTAAATAAAGTGTATGACTAAACATTATTCATTATATATTAGGTACCACAGTGAAATTAATACTTTCTTAACATAGTATTATTTTTTTGTTGACGTGTTTTTAACTTAGTATTCATTATATAGTATTATATATTTACCCTTATATTATAAATTTTATTCTTCATTCTTCAATACATTATAACGTCTCCATTTCCTTTTCTTGTGAAATCTGTATCAACAGTGATACATTTGTTATAAGTTTTTATATGATATCAAGTTTTTTTTTTCTTTAACTACCAAGTATTGCATGCATTGTACATTATTTTTTATTTAAATATAAAAAGACAGGTAGTTTAGCTTTAATAGAAAATAGAAAATTAAATAAATGAATTAATTTTTAAGTACAACTAATTAAGATTTTAGATAAAAAGAAAATTTTCAAAATAAATAAAATAATAAAAGTAAATAAATTTTGGATTGGAAATGTTAAAACCTTAATTTAAAAAAAAAACTTAATAAAAAAGGACATTTTAATACAAAAGGAAAATTGCAAAATTTAATACATTAACTTTTAAAATATAAAAGTATGTGCTGAATAATGGTAAAGTCACGAGGAAAAAAATATGTAACAAATAATAAATACTTAACTTAATAATGGTTAAACTTAGATAAATTTTTCAATAATTGCTTGGCCCTATTTGGAAGAGTTTGTTTACACTTTATCTCAATTTGTCTTAAAATATAAGCATTTGTATAAATGTTTTTGAGAGTTTATGCAAATAACTTATAATATTTTTACAAGTTATTGTAAACTTATTTTAACAAGTTTCTTAGTATAACTCATGAAAATACATTACAACTTGTATAAAAATAGTTCAATCTTGTTTATTTTTTATTATAAAAATAACTTATACATAAATATTTATTTATTCAATAAAATTTTAATTGAATTATTTATTCAAATCAACTCATAACAACACGGAAACAAGGAATAAAGAGATAAAATGAATCAATTTTTTTTTCAAGTTAATGCACAAGTCTTAACTTTTGAAAAAATCAAATAAAAATACTTATTAAAAAATTAATGTACATAATTTAACTCATGACAAAAATTTTACTTATTTTATTTTTTATGTGTTTTTTTTTTAAGTTTGGTCAACCCGAACCAATATAAAATATAATATAAATATCTCTAAATTGGATGATTGATTTAAGTTATATATGTATTATTTCTCTTAAGCAATGTCTGAACTACTTGCATGATAAAAAAAATATTTCATTAGGAAAACTAACCTCATAATGATGTAAGTATTATTTTACAAGTAAAATTATCTCTTATGAAAAATACTTGTGATATTAAGAACCCAAAAATTAAAATTTTATTTGTATACATTGTAATTATAAATATATCTATATTATTAATTAATTAAAAATTACTATAAATATTACTTTAAATCGATCGTTACATAAGTTAATAATTTCATCATCTATGATATTCCCTGACTATATAATAATATAAAAAACTTTTACACCATTAATATATTCTGAATTAAATTCAAAAAGTTATATCATGGAGCTTGATTAATTATCCAATCAAAAGGAAATCTTTATCTGCCTTAATTTTTTTGATATAATAATGGATATTTGCATATTAGGATTGAAGTAATGTTTTATTAACTATACTATTTTCATATTTGATTTATTTTATAAATAATAAAATAAATTATCTTCAATATTTAAAATTATTTTTTTATTTTTTATTTTTTATTTTTTATACATATTATTTTTCATATAATATATGAGATACTTGTTAGTAGGATAAAAATAAATTGAATTAGACTTTACTTTAAAAACATCTGACCTATGTAACAAATTTAATATCCAAGTCTGGCCTATATATTAATTTTTGGAGGTTTAAACTGTTAAAAACTGAACCTAACCTAAAAATGTATTTAAAAAGTTAACTTTATATTAAGGTTCATTTTTTATTTTATTTTATTGGGTTTTGCAAAGTGAATGGTGTGACATGGCAGAGTAATGTTTTGTGCGGTGGATGGAATGGATTGGGCTCTTACCGTATCACCTGGCGTTGGGTTTTATATGCGAATAAATTGAGGAAACCACCCGAAATAATGGACCAAGAGCGTTTAGGTCCAGTTTTGTGATATTTTGCTTAGTGTTCTCATTCACTTCACCCTTCGTATATATAGCCAAACCTACAATCTAATAAGTTCTTTTGATCAATGCATTAGTCATAATTCTTTTTAATAGGAGATTTCTTTATACTATTATACTGCCGTCCTTACTTTATCAAAAAAAATTTATTTTTTTTGTCAATGCTGAGTTGGTAATGGTTTAATTGAATGTGTGGTTTTTGAAAATTGAATAGAATGAAACCTCAGTGAAAATTTTGAAACCAGTTTGTACAGATTTACAAATTGATGTACTTTCCTAGCCGAAATGCATATGGTCTCTCAAGTGTTGCTGGGAACATGGAAAAGGTAGCAGCTTTGCAGAATGAATTTGAGAATGTGAGAAACAAATTGGATGAGAAGAAGGGTATGAGGTATGTTGTGAGCTTGAATTTATTATAGGATGTTTGTGGGCAATGAAACTGATGAACTGTGAAGCTGTACCTGACTGGGTAGAACATGGAGAATGAAGATGGTGTAGCAATTGAGTACTTTAGTCATCTCATGATGGAACTTCTGACCAACAAGGCCCCATTATTGTCATGGATGTGGAGACTGATCAAATGCAATTACACACCACACGGATGTTAAAGTGGCCCCAAACGTTCATGTAGTTGTGGAAGCTGTAAAGTCACATGATAACAACACGGAAGAAAGTAATCATGTTGGGGAAGAGACAAATTAGGCTCCACACTGTGTGACATGTTCTGACATTGAAGTATCTGTCTAGTTTCTCAATTCAGGGTGTTTAACTCAATAAATTGCATGGAGAGCCAGTTCTCCTTTGTTGGAAGCTATCTAAAGATGGGTTTAGTAATTATTAAGTCGTTCTTTTTGTTCGATGGCTAAATACCCAAGGTTAGTATTAAAAGCCCACACAGCAAATCGACTGGTCGATGAAAAATGAGTGAAAAAATATAACTTATCGGTTGATCTATCAAAAGCTAATAAAAAAAAAAAAAAGTTATGAAATGATAGGTCAATAGTTTGGCACTATAAATCTCGCAAGAATAAGTTAAAAAGAAAAATAGAAAAATTATTTTAAAATTTATTTATTTTATTTCATATATATATATATATCATTTTATTTTTAATTATATAAAAATATAAATTTATTTATATATATATTAAATATTAATAGATTAAAAGATGGATTAGACGAATTATCATAGTGGATCAACCTATTCCAATAAATTGTTGGGTTAGACAAAATAAGTTAATAGATTGAATAAATTAACTTGTCCCAATATATTTGGAAGGTTAATCCAACAATTAAACTCACTTTGTCAGTCTAACACTTATTCATTATCTAAAATTTAGACAAAAGATGTAATTGAATATCTTGAAAGGGAGAAAATAAATAATAATTTATTAAAAAATTATGATATTGATAATTTAATATCTTAATAATTAAAAATATTTTTTTTTTTTTTTAACTATTAATTGTTTTAAAGAAGATATTTTATGTTATTTATTTGTCATTTTAAGTTATAAATTATTAATTGATTTGAAAATGATTTATTAATTTTTTATTAAATAAAATGAGCAAATGTATTAATATTTAATAGAATAAAAGTAAATGAATTTATATTTTGTCAATTGGAGAGAGGAAGGTTGACTCACTAATGGACCTTTCTTTTCCAATAAAGTAATAACAGTTAAATTTCAAGATAACTCATTTTTAAACGATCTTTATTAGCTTCACATGTTTTTTTTTTGCTCTAAATTTTCATTGCAAAAAAATGTGTTTATATTTTTCAATTAAAAATATTTGTTTTATTAATTCTTATATTTTTTATCTATGAAATATATGTAAAGTTTTCACTAATAAAAGTTTGTGTACTCGTGATAATATGATTATACTCTCAACATAAAATTCAAATCTCTAACATCACGTGTCAACAAATAGTAGTTATTATTAATTCGTATATAAAACCTTAAATAAAAAATCTTTGAAAAATAGAAGAAAATGTAGTAAAAAGAAAAGTGAGCACAATGTCTTCAAAACGTGAATAAACAGTTTTTTTAAGGCTTAAGTCACCTCCATCAATGACAGTCAGGGCATAGCTGTGTAAGTTAAAAATTTAGGGGTTGATCTCCCTGACTTTTCTTGATTTGAATATACATTTTATTAGGCTTAAATCACCTCCATCAATGACAGTAAGGGCATGGCTGTGTGTAAGTTAAAAATTTAGGGGTTGATCTCCCTAACTTTTCTTAATTTTAAAAATTATATATATATATATATATATATAATTTTAATATTAAAATAATTATTTTTATATTGTGAATTCTATTTCGGAGATAATAACATTTGAGTTTATTTTTTTTTTTTTTTGATAAAATATTGTATTCCCATTTTATAATCTTCATTGTCCAGATAATGATATTCATGTACGAAGGCATGTTATGTTTTAAGGGGCCTTGGCTCTCTCAACTTTTTTTTATTTTATTTTTTATTTTATTATAGATGATGTTTTTACTTTAGGATATTTTTTATTTGGTAACGTATGGTTTTATAGATAATATTATTTAACTGTTAATTTTTTTTACAAAATATTTTGTTTTTTTTTATAGTTTTTATTATATAAATAATGACATTTTTTATAAATATTTTATTTCTTCTGTAGTAAAGATAACGATACTTTCTTTATCTAGATAATTTGTTTTTAGTCTTTATTGTAAAGATAGTTGTATTCTTTTATCTTTTTAGACAAAATATTTACTATAATTTATCTTTCCTTTTCAATAATCTTTCCTTTTTACAATTGTTATTGTTATTTTAAATATTGCAATCAAATAGATTTTAGTGTTCCATCTATAAGTCTATGAATACTAATACAAGGGATTAATAACTTGAATTTTGTGACATACACAGATAAATATTTTTTTATTTTTCATTTTCTAGTTTCTCTCTTATTAAATATACTTACTTTATAAATACTAATACAAGAAATTAATAACTTGAATTTTGTGACACATTAATAAATTTTCTTTTTTTCTTTTTTTTTCGTTATTTTCCTACTAAATACACTTGATTTTTTATTTCTAGCTCATTTTTTCTTAGTTCACCTTATTTTTTCACTATTTCATCTCCACCCAACAAAGCGATAATATTTTGATATATTACTAATATAATTAACACTTTCAAATATATAATTATAAATATTTTTATATAAATATTGATGAGTATATATTTATTTAAAAATATTAAAGTCCATTGTACATCGGGAATGCTCCTATTTATACCCATTTTATATCTATTCATAAAAAGTTACATATATTCAATCAATGTCATTTTTGAAAAGTTATACACTTTACGCTTAATGTCTTATACGAAGTCTTTTATTTTTAAACAAATATGTTTTTTTAATTTATATTTAATTATACTTTTAATATCATACATTTCAAATTTTACTTATGTAGCAAGATATTGACATAATAATATATGTAACATGTAAAAATAAAAGAATAATGAATAAAGTGTTGGAGGTGGGGTTTAAACCCCACCATTACACCGACACTAGAATCACTATGTCCTATACCAATATATTTGTGTAGTATAAGTATGAAAATAATACTATATATAACTTAAATGATCTAAAACAAAATTCCACGTGTATTAATTTCTATTGAATAAACAATTTATAAGATCAAACAAACAATAATTATAAATTTTAATATTATATATTTGAATTATAACTTAATCACTCTACATTAAATAATTTTTTTTAATAAAATTGTGTTGTTTTATTATTTTATTTTTTCTTACCTACTTTAGTGACAGCAATACTTATATCATGTCTAATATATTTATATTTTTTTCTAAGAGTATATTGATATCTACTCATTTATACTATTAGTTTATTGGATATTAATAAATGTAAATTAATATATTTATTAATAAAGTAACATGTAAACTAATTAATATGATATTAATAAATGTAAACTAATATATTTACTAATAAAATAATAAATATAATAAATCAATAATTATGATAATAATAAATAGAAATTAATTAATAATTATAAACAAGTAAATTAATAAACTAATAGATTAATAAATTAATATATTAATGAGTTAGTGAATCAATGAATTAGTGAATTAATGAATCAATGAGTTAGTGAATTAATAAATTAATAAACATAAAATAATCTATATTTATTAATATAATTAATATATTTATTAATATCTAATAAATTAGTATTAATAAATATAATTTTTTATATAAGTATGTAATTCTAAAAAATATAAATATTTTGGATATGGTATAAATATATTAGAAGAACTTTAATTAAAATATTATATAAATACAAATTTTTAGTGAAATGCATAAAAAATTATTATGTGAATAATAATATCTTATTTAAATGAATAAAATATGCAAGAAAGAATATAATAAAACAATTTTATTATATAAACAATTAGTTAAAATAAAATGATTAAGTTGTAATTAAAATAATATAGCATTCAAAAGTATATATTATTATTTATTTTGTTTTACGATATTGTAATACTCATTTAGCTATTGTAATACTCATTTAGCTCATTTTAAAGTAAAATAATATCTCTAGTTAGAACTTTATGTCTAAGTTAGAGATTGAATCCTAAATTTTTGTTAAGAAATATAAATGTCAAATCACTTATACCAATAACATTTGCTCTTAGTTTTTATATTTTCAAATTGATGAATTCAATCATTTATCATTAAAAAATATATGAAGAGTAAGGATGAGCAAAGACAAGTTTATTTTGTCCCTACCCGTTTCGAAAATTTGATCACATCATTTATTCAAATTTGATCCAAACTCGATCAAGACTTGGAAAAATATTGATCGAGACCGAACATGATTTCGTAACGTGATATGTCAATTTTAACACATATATATATATATATATATAGCTAAATCAAATAATAAAAAAATATAAAAGTTAAGTTAAGTATATTTTATAATATATACTTCAAAATAAATAATATTATTATAAGTATAATACTATGTTATACAAAATGATATCTATTAAATAAAAAATATTATTAATATACAATTTATTTAAAAAATATTTTTAAAAGAATATTAGAGGATGAAGATGAATCGAGACATAATTTAAGTATCTGGACCTTTTCAAATCAACATTGGTCAGATTAGCAGATTGAATTGAATCTTTCTCACTCCTACAAGAGAGAGACTAAATTTACATATTTTTAAAAGATGAATAATTGAATTCATCAATTTAAAATTATAAAAATGAAGATCAAATTTAACTAAAGTATAAGGATTTTTTTTTCAATTTTTAATGGTCCATGGAGACCAAGTGTAATTAAACTTCTAATTTAAACGAAACAATGCAACTTTTGTTGAAGAAATAAAACTTTTCGTATTTTGAAACATATTTCACGAGTTAAGAAATATAATTAATATTTTTATTTTTATCAAAATTATTTATATTTTTTAATATGTCTTTACTTTCTCTTATTTATTATTTCAGTATTTTTAAAATATCTCCACCAACAGAAGTTAGTTAAATGGATAAAAACCAAACTCATCTCACAGATATCCATATTCAAGTATCATTTCGAATGTGGAATGCTTTTTATTTAATACATGAATTTCTTAAAAACTACTTTAAATCTTCTATAATTCTGTACCAAATCGTAATCAATTGTTGATGCCCCGATGTAACTCACAAAGACACCTACACAAAATACATAATTTGTTTCCTTTTATTTGTTATTTAATGAAAAACAATATTTTTATTTATGCGTCACTTTAAAAGTTTAAGATAATATTAACTATTATTTTCTTAATTATTTAATTATCATTATCGATTGATTTCTTGTGAATGTGAAGGTGCCAATAACTACCTTCGTTTCCAAACTGCACTCATTGGTATTGTTGTGCTCGGAAATTATTTGAGCTTATATGAATCGTTAGCTTCACTAATATTGAGATTTCTCTTCACTTGACGTGGCAAAGTTTTATTTTACAATGTACTAGTGTCTGTCTTAGTCGACAAATTAAAGTTGTTTACCTAATAGGATGTTCGCTAGTAGCCAGAAAGATAGGAATTGGAAATGCCAAGAAGCATTTATGGTGCACTCCAGTAGATTCATCCAAAAAGCCCCACTCACTTATATATAAAGTTAATCACTTTCCTCTTTTAAAAAGGAACCAGCAATATTGGATTACATTTATCTATAAAGATAAGGAAATAATAATGTAAAAAATATTACACCAACAATTTTTTTTTATTATATTATTAATTTAAATTAATTAATTTAACTATTTTTATTATTTATTATATATAGAATATAATAAATAAAAATATTAGAACAATATTCATTGATACAAGTTCGTGTCCCTCAACTTAGATAATAGGAATTCGAAACATATTCTTGCATATGGAAAAACTAAAAATACATGAAATACTTTACATTTATTCCATAAATAAATAAAAAGAAAAACAAGAAGATGAGAGGTAGAGAGGAGCTGAGTCGATGCCAGCATGCATAATATTATTTTAATAATGGTTAAGCTAAGCTTTTGGCAAAAGGTTAAAAAGACAAATTGGATAAATACCAGTGGATGGCCATATTTTCGAAATGGCAGGGTGGTTGGAATGCGTCACGTTTCAATAATCAAAATAGTTAATAATGACGAATTTAAAAATTGGTCCCTATATAACTGTTATGTACTCGCAACACGATACGATAGCGTTTATTGTGTTCCCTGCATGCACTTCAGCCTAAAGTGGGAGAGCTTGTGGTGAGCCTGGGCCAAAGAGACAGCTCAATCTGCTAGGGTTTCTCGCGATCTTGTTGGAGGATCATCTGGTAAATTAACTCCTCTGATACTTTCTCAACCTCTTAAACCAAAACATGAATGGCGTATATGTACGTCTTGCCTTGGCTTCTGCAATGACTCTGCAGATTTCTTAGAAAAGAAAAATAATTACAGTTTGGTCTCAGCTTTTCACGACTTGTCTTGCATGCGTGTTTTTCTTTGCAGGTCTTTTGTGTGTTAGTAGTGTCATTTCCTTTGGTTTTTTTAACTTTGAGAGTGACTACCTATTCTAGTAAAATTTAATGATATTTTGAATTTTGTTTTTTAAAGTAGGAAATTGGGCATTAATTTTATTTGACTTCCAGAAGAGCCTATCGTGTAATGCTCTGTGTCATTTCTTAGTTGTCTTTATTGTTATTATTACTATTTTCATGAATTGCATGTCATGGAGACTGTTTCAAGATTGTCCCTCCTCTCATTTTAGGTGGCTTCTTTTTTCCTCGCCTTTTCTTAGTAGAATTGTTCAATTCGGCTCCTAAATTCTTGGAAATTTCGTAATTTACCTTTTTTTTTTATTTATCGTGGATTGCGGATATAAGATAACTATTGATACATAAACCTGTATTTCTGTCTGTAAGTGAAAACTGCTATTATAATCGAAAATTGTAATATTAATAATTTGTAGGTTAGGAAAATCGTGTTTTTTTTCTTTCTGGTTTTTTGTCCCTCCATAATTTACAAGTCCTTTTCAATTATTGAATTTAAATCCGACAATGGTGGTAGAGAAATGTCACTGTAAGCATCAGTTTGTGTTTGTGTAAAATTGGTGATTTGATTCTTTTGAAATTAAATTTTGTACCAAATGGAATTGGTGAGAAACTGAGAATGGCAAATGACTTTTACTTTCTTTGTTTCAGTTCAAGAGAAAATGGTAACTAGAATTGTGGATCTTCGGTCAGACACAGTTACAAAGCCAACTGAAGCAATGCGAGCTGCTATGGCAAGTGCCGAAGTTGATGACGATGTTCTAGGCTATGATCCAACTGCTTTTCGCTTAGAAACAGAGATGGCAAAGACAATGGGCAAGGAAGCAGCACTTTTTGTTCCATCTGGCACTATGGGGAACCTTATATGTGTACTTGTCCATTGTGATGTCAGGGGAAGTGAAGTTATTCTCGGAAACAATTGCCATATCTATATTTTTGAGAATGGAGGCATTGCAACTATTGGAGGGGTGCATCCAAGAGCAGTGAAAAATAACGATGATGGAACCATGGACATTGATTTGATTGAGGCTGCTATCAGGGACCCCAAAGGGGAGCTACTGTATCCAACCACCAAGCTTATTTGCTTGGAAAATACTCATGCAAAGTAAGCAAAAAAAATTTTGTTAAAAAATAAATTTTAGACTCGCTCTCATAGTGATATTAATACCACACTATAGTTTACATTTTCTACATTACACATGGAATTGATAATTTTTGCTTCCTGCTAAAAAAAAGAACTTAGTTTATAAATTGTCTATTGTAAATTTTCTTTGTTTACAAACATTTATCTTTTTCACAATGTATATATTGGTTGCTGGGTAGAAATGCTGCCTATTACAAAGCCTCCAGTGATTGCAGCAGAACATTTATTTGTTTTTCCAGTACTGCATGATTGTCCCATGCGGTGTTACTCAAGACATGGGGCAGTGTTTTCTTAACACAGTGACTTCACTTCATTGTTCTGTTTACTATTGTTGGTTATGACTACCACACAGCTACTAGAATGATTTCAGGCCTAGGCAGTTTGCTATTTTTCTTTGGGTTTTAAAAGTCCCTTCCTTTTGTTAATTGATTCAAATTTGTAGAAGCATTATGGTTCATAATTTGCATGAATGCAGCTCTGGTGGCAGATGCCTCTCAGTTGAATATACAGACAGAGTTGGAGAGGTAGCTAAGAAGCATGGACTGAAGCTTCACATTGATGGAGCCCGTATTTTTAACGCATCGGTTGTAAGTAAATTTGTGTTTTACTTATGATTTCTTAAAATTCTTAATAATTAAGCCTTATAGCAGCGGCACAGACTATTTGTTTTACTTATTGAATGCATACATTTTGTGTAAATAATATCTCACAGCAAATAATCTCCAATAATAATGAAGATCTGGCACTGTTAACTGCAATGAAATGTTCAATGCCCAACATGAGCATTTTGCTAGTGTGAATATTCGGGGGAAATTTTAAGCTTAATTGCACTGCAGGGGTGCATAACCATGGCCATAATTTGAGACAGATCAGCTGGAAATGGCCTTCTTGGCTGTTGGTTTTCTGTGTCAAACAGAAAAGAGAACTGCTTGGAAATGTGAGCTACTTTTAGCTACAACTTAACATCTTTAACTGCAATACCTGACAAATGTCTACTTCTAGAATCTCACAGTGGACAAACACCTTTTAGCTCCTTGTATCTACATAGAGCATTGTGAATACCGAAGTCTGTTGGTTGCCAATGTCCCGCAACATAAAATGGGCTAGTTGTCCTGTGGAGAACCCTGTAGTGATTTTCCTTTCTGCCATCCTATCTCAGTGCTTGGCTACAATTTATTTATGGGTATAATCACTTTCATATATAGTATGGATATGACAAGGTGAATTTACTGTCAAATAAAATTGAAAGAAAAGGTTAGTTACCATTTGAATGATTACATGTGACTTCTACATTTGTTTAGTGCGAAGTGACGAAAGCTGTTAAATATGATCTGACTCCTTCACTGCTTATATTCCACTGAGTAATATGATTCTCTTGTTTTCACTTTTTTCTCATTGTCATAGTTTGAAGTATGAGAATAATATCATGTCTTTAATTATATATCTAGCTTTCAGTTTTTTGCTTCCTGTATGCTTTTTGTTTTTCCTTCCTGCTAACATATGCATAACTGAAAACTTTGGTTTTTCAGGCACTTGGTGTTCCAGTGGATAGGCTTGTCCAAGCAGCTGATTCAGTTTCCGTATGCTTTCTTTTCCTTTTCCTGTTTGCCTACAATTCAGTATATCTTGTCATTTGAAGTTTTACTTTTATCTTATTGTAGAAAGTTTCAGAGGACTAATTTTATTACCTATTTCAAATCAGACTTGCTACGACTATACCGTATTGAATACTTGTAAAGTGAACTGACTTTATTTCTTTGAAAATATGAATTAGGTTTGCTTATCTAAGGGTATAGGTGCTCCAGTTGGATCTGTTATTGTTGGTTCCAAGAATTTTATTGCCAAGGTAGTTCAATAATTTTAGAGGGAAATTAATAGCAGGTAGATTCTTCTTGAATGACTGATGTTGAAGTCTAGTTTATCTATTTTTTTTCAGGCTAGACGCCTCCGGAAAACCTTAGGAGGTGGAATGAGACAGATTGGCATCCTTTGTGCTGCTGCACTTGTTGCCTTGCAGGAAAATGTTGGAAAGCTGGAAAGCGATCACAAGAATTCTAGACTTTTGGCTGGTAAATATCACACAATTTTAGAGGATTCCATGTGGAGTCATAGTCTGTTTGAGGAATTGTAATTTTTTAAAACTCAAACCTTTTTCTTTTAAACTTGCTATTCTACTATAACTTCTTCTCATCATTTCAGATGGACTAAATGAAGTTAAAGGACTGAGAGTGGATACCCGTTCTGTGGAGACCAATATAGTGAGAAATTAGTGTAGTGTAACTTTGTTCACGATAGTCTGATTATTTCTGTTTTGAACACGTACTCTCTCTTGATTAATTTGTTATTTCTTAGTTCTGTCTCAACAATACTGAGCCTACAATGCCAAGTGCAAACAACTAAATGACAATTCTTTATATATCCTTAAGGAACAGCTAAGTTTTTTTCTTTCCCTGATTCTAGGTATATATTGACATTGAAGAGGGTACACGGACTACAGCAGAAAAGATACGCAAGTACTTGGAAGAGCGTGGTATCCTTCTGATCCAAGAGAGCTCATCAAGGTCTTGTTTTCCCTCAACAACATTCAGTCTGTTACAAATAATTGAAATAATTGTGAACTTTACAATGAAATCAAGTCAGTACTATGAGTTTTTTCTGAGGTTTAATGCAACTATGAACCACACATCCTTCGAAAATCATGTTTTAATTGCTGCTTTTGTTGACTAGTAGCTCCTTATTTGCGTGTCCAAACGTAAGAAGTGAATCAGCATGCTGATCCTCTATATTTTTTTATCCGCATGTCTTCTGTCAATGTGGCAATCTTTATCCATCTCTGATAACTATTCAAATGTTGGAGAATGCATCAGTTTTAGAATAATTTTTGTACGGGGACCTTTTCCCAAAGCATAAAATTCACTCGTATTTTGCAATATTCTCAATTTTGACCGTGTGATGATATGTAATTATGTATTACATGAAAAATATTTGTTTATATAAAAAAGGAAATAATTGGTGGATAAAGTAGGGGCTTGGAAACAGGATTAACGTTTGCTAAAAATGGTGTGATGTGATTTTGATGCCCTCCAAAATCTTATGTAGCTTTCTACTTTTTTTATGTAACCACTTAATTACAGTCTTTAACTCTTCTAACTCCAAAGTATTCTTACAAGTTTCAATCTTTGGGGTGTAGCTTGCTACTTGGCCTTTGTTATTTATTCTCTCTTTCTATACATGAAGTAATTTGTTCATATCAGATAACTATTCCACTTTGTGGGCAATGTGTTAATAGGCAAGAAGCTGATGACAGTATCTGTTCATTGCAGATTTAGAGTTGTTCTCCACCACCAAATATCAACAAGTGATGTGCAGTACGCCTTGTCATGCTTTCAGGTGATCATGGCTACGAATCAATTAACCTCTTGTTTAATGGATCCAATATGCATTGTCCTTGTCCTTTGACTGGCACACATTTTTTTAATGAACGCTAGAAGATGAAACTTGTTTTTGTTGCATGTTGCAGCAAGCTGTTAAGGGAGTACAAAATGACATGGGCCACTAGTGGAAGAAGAATTTGAATTTGGCACGTTGCTGCCATATTATTGATATACAAAGGGATTCCGTGTTCCATTTGCCTTTGCTCATTTTATTTTCTTTAATGCACCCTAAAGGACGCACGAAGGATTTTACATATTTTATGTTGTTCCCTATTATGAATTATTTGACTGTAATCGTCGTTCCCCTGCTAATAAAAACATAAATTACTTTGTGGCCCGATGTTATTGTCCAATCATTAGGTATAGGATAATGTGCAACGTTGGCAATATATTTTTTTATTAGGAGAATTTGTTATTGGTCCTGTGAAAAAAGTGAGCTTAATCTCCTTTTTTAATGGGGTCCACGTGAAATTCATCTAATAACGGTGAAACATTAGTATTTTTATAGCTTCATACCATATTCAACGTAACTCTGGCATTATTAAATTGATCTAGTAATCATATCTAAAATATACGAAACTTATTAACTATAGGATAATTTCAGAAAATTCTCACAAAATGAAGCAACTCAATTCTTTTTATTTATCACAAAATGTAGCTATATTAGCTAAGTGTAGCACTCCAAAGTTGTCCGAACCGAAACGTCGTTCCAATCCCTCCTAAAACCAGCCGAATCAGTCTCCTTCTTGGCCCAATTCCAAATTCTTGGGTCATCTCCTCGCGATCCCAAATTGGGCCGGGACTGAGTCCACCCCAATCACCTCCGTCCACCCTAGTCACCTCGCGACTGAATCCACATTTAACTGAGTCTCCCAACATCCCAATGGACCTCATATGGTACATACCAAATCACAAAAGAATCGCAGGAGAAACAGAAAGAAAGAGAGGATAACATCTGTGAGAATCTTGGGATTTGGTTGTTACGTAGCCACCTCGAGCCCTATATAAAGCCTCTGGACAAAAGAGAAGGGACGAAAAAAAAGGGGAGGAGAAGAGAGAGTGAAGGTGCGACGAAAGGCTGGTGAAAAGAAAACTGACGACGACACGCAGAAAGCGAAAGGAGAATCCCAGGGGCTGGCAGAAGGAGAGGTGTAGACTTCGGACGAAAGCAGGGAAAAAGCATTCGCCATCCCCAAATACCAGGTTTGTATCTCTGATCACGCATCATTCCAAGTTAGGATTCTTATTGCCCATATCAAGCCAAGACCTCTACCACGTCGTGGCAGCCCTGGGCCGAGTTCATATCGGCCCTCGAGCTGGCGGCCGAAGCGACCTAGTTCCCGCACCCAGTCCCCCTCAGAGGCCGACTTGGTTTCGGTCTGACCCACCTACCAGCCTATGCCCTAGCCTTAACGCCGACTCAGTCCCGCTCACAGTAGAGCTGAGCCGGCACAAGCCGACTCGGTCCCCCAACCTCAACCCATATGCCGATGCCGTCTCGGTCTCGATGGGGCCGAGACGAGACGAGTCTTTTCGGCCTCCACCTTAACCTCACCTTCTTCCAAAACTAAGTCTTCCCCAGAACTACGTGGACTTTGACTCCTCTAAAGCCGAGGTACGTAGGCACAAGAGGCACACTCCTATCAAGTCCTGAACTCCACCACTCCAAAACACCCCGTCCGTTTCAAATATACGACCCACCTCCTTGGACTCTCACAGCTAACTTAGGGTAACTAGTGATAGACGCGTTGGAGCCTCCTGCGCTCCCAAGGTGTAACCAACCCTCGAACCTGTGGCTCTGATAACCGGACCCGTCTTTCCCTAGGTTTCCCGACATTCCACAAAAACGTCGGTAGCGACTCCTTGTGGCCGAATAGGTCTCGGCTACTCCCAAGCCGGGACCATTTCGACCCAACCCGAATCAGCCCATGTACCCGTCACGATTTAGAAGGTGACACTAAGTAACATTTTTAGCAAACTTTACCATATAAGATAATTTCAGTAGCTACATTAGTTAAATAATTATCCTTTTTATTTAACTATAGGATAATTATTATAAATAATTATCTTTTTAAAATAATTCTTTTTTAACTGTAGGAACTCAATTCTACATTGCTTTCATTATGCATTGTTTAACGTTAGATTTAAGAAAAATCTTTAACGTTAAAATTTTCAACGTTATACAGTGTAGTTAACGTTAAATAAAGTGCAGCAACGATTAAAATTTTGATGTGTAAATAATATATTTTGATAATATTTTTCACAAAAAAAATTCTTAATTTTTTTTAATCCTATTGCATCTACTTGTTCTCTTAAATTTTCTTCCTTCTTCCTAATAAATATAATCCTAGCTTTTCTTTTCTTAAATTGGATGTAAAATTTTTAACATCCAAATGATCAAAATGTTGAAAACTTTTCCATGATTTCAAATTCTCCTCATAACTCAAATATGAGAAATTTTCTGATTTCTTTCTATCAAATTATGTCATATATGGATAATATACTAAGTAACTTCAGTGGATTATTTTTGGTTTGAGGAAAACCTGAGTGCAGGGCTTAAAATATGATATGAAATTATAAAAATTGTGAAATATTATAAAGTACATAATATAACAACTTGTGTGAAATATTTTTAAAGCAATTAACATAATTTTTATACTATATATTTTATAATACTTTACACTTTCTCATAATTCATATTATCTTTTTTATTTTAAGTAATTTGATCAATTTCTTTTTTCAATCAAGAAATTAACTAACAGTATATTTCACTCTTTTATATTTATTATTTTTTTCAATTTCATTTCAATTTTTTAATATATTTGTATGCTAATTGTAAATAATAAACAAATATACTATATTTTAATTAATTAAATATTTTACTTTAAAATTTATAACATATAAAAATAAATAACACAGATTAAAAATATATAGACATAAAATAATATATTATCAAAATGAAGTTCAATTTTAATTATTCTAATGTTCAAGATGTTCTTAAGTATGATCTACTAAGTCTATTTGAAGATAACATGATTTTTTTGTTTTTATAAAGACACACTCTCTTTTCTGTGTATCTTATAGAATTTGGATGAAAATCATTGAAAACTTTAGATGTTGGGATATTGTTGTTTGGATGCTTGCATGAAAATTATGTTAGAATTTTTTTTGTTTGATACTTTTGTATTTTGTTTTATTAAAATATGGGTTTGATGAATGATTTAATACACTTTTATTTATGAGTCTAGTTTTATCAAGTGATATAATTGGGCATTGAGAATCATAATGTATTTATGTTTTTATTGGATCAAACCCAATAAGCAAGTGTGTTGATTTCATATATAGAACCTATGGGTCTAATATTCATTATGGATGAATATTAGGTCACTTGTCTATTTAAATAAGGATAAAATTCCCACTTGAATCAAAGTGTTTTGCGATGACTCATAGTTCCATCAAAGATAAAGGTGACAAAATAGAGTTAGACTAGGCTTCAAAAAAGTTATCCCAAAATGAATCAAGCTCATTTGACCCATTATTATAAAAAAAATTCTTTAGAAATTTAAGTATTTTAAAATAACACAAAATTAGGCCCAAATTGGTCCATGGGTCATCAAGCTGAGCCAACAAAATCCTAACCCATATAAAAATCAAGTCAGGCTAGCATGTTTTTGTCCTTGGCTCACTAGGTTAGGCCTAGCCGGACAGCCAATTTTGTCATCTCTAATCAAAAAGTCGGTATGTTGGAGAGAGAAATTAGGAGAAAATTATTATTCCTAATATATATCCTTGTTTATACACTTATGGGAGATTAATTTATTACTAGGTATGTAGTTTATGAGTACTATGATATTATTTTATTGGGTATCTAATTTCTAATATAGATTCATATTAAGTACTACAAATCGATATTATTATCATATATTTATCGTTTATATTTAACGATCACATTATACAATATTATATATATATATATATATTATTTATTTCAATATCATTTTGGGGTCACTTATCAATGCAAATCGTAGTTAGAACACTTTGAAAGCTCATTCTACATATTTTCTTATTGCTTTTTTACGTTAAGTGAACAATTTTGTTTTCTCTCCTTGCAACATTGAGATGATTTTTATGAATATATCTTATTTTAGATAAATATCATCTATTAGATAGTACCTTATGTGACATGTGATTTTATTCAATGTAAAATTACATTTCAAGAACATGTATGTGCAAAACATCACTAGAGACATTAGATTGGTTAAAGATGTTGATGTTACTTGAATGGACAATACCAAAAAATCATACAAAATCTGCAAGTCTTATGACAATACTATTCCAAGGATATTAATGAATTTGTCATGATCTTCTCAACAAAATTGATCATTTCATATCATAGGACAATTTTATTCTCAATACATATAATTAATGTCACCTAACAAATCACGTGTATTTTCTATTTTTAATAAACATTCAATGTCATTGTTGTTCCATCTTCTTAAATAATTTGTCTAAAATATCTTAATTATTTTCACAATCTTCCAAGCATTATACTACAATGCTTTCACATATGCACACATACTATTTTCACTATTAGTTATTGATTTATAGGAAAACACACAAATTGCAGTAGTACACCTGAAAGACTCATCCAACTAGTTGTATCATTCCTTAATTCGAAATACTTGCCATTTGTCAAGTTGTTCTATAATGCATAGGATCATGTGCCTTTGCATTCAAATTTTTCATCAATGTTATACTAAACTTGTGGAGAAGTAGTCATTAAATAAGCAAAAGTGCCATTTTTCACCATTCATTTTTATGAGTTCTTTCACGAGTATCTTTTCTAGAATTGCTACTTTCTTGTTTTATGCATTTTACAATTATTTCTGAAAACACTTATATGGAGCTTGAACGCTATGTAGTTCCTGAAAATTTCACTCAAACTCATCTTCTATAAATTATTAAGAAAAATATGCACATTTTACGATATTTATATACAATACAACAATTGTTCTACAATTATTAGTATCTGGAAAAAATAAATTCCAAATTCTAGTGATAAAAATATTTGTGAGACAGCTTTATAGACAATTGTTATGGACAGCTTTAGATATGCAATAGGAGTAAACAATTTTAAATTGTGTAAGGCACTTTTTTTTTCTTTTATCATTCTACTGTCCCGGGGAGTTCTTCGAGACTCATCATCGTGGTAGGTGATCTGTTTAACAAATAAAAAGAATATTTAAATAATATTATTATTTTATTTACAATAAACTACATTCTCGATAAAAAGAATATTAAATTATACATTTCTGGTTCGAGATTTAAATGTGTTATAAATTAATTTATTTTAATATAATAAATATCGAACAATTATAATCTGAATTTTAATGTATTTTTTTATAATATTTATTGTTGTTGATAACTAATTCTAAATAATATTATTATTTTTAAAACTTACAAAATGAAATATTAAACTTACTACTGTTATTTTTAAAATTTCATTTTAAATCTTTATTTTATTTTTTCAATATACAAAATTGATAATAAATGTTTAAAATTAATTATCAATTGTAACGTCCTCTTTTTCTTAATATTTTTAATTTTAAAATAAATAAATTAATGTTTTGTTTTATTTTTGCTTGCTAATATTTTAACTGATAGTCTGATAATTACATTTAAATTTTATTTTAAATAATCTAAGGTAATTAAAAAGGAATTGCATTAGTTAGTTTAGAAAAATATTATGGATTTAAATAAATTAAGAATTTGTGTGTAGATTAAAATTAAATATGAAAGTTTTAAGTATTAGAACGCTGTTAATAAAGTTTTAGGAATTACTTTATGTGTGAAAATAATTAATTGAAGTTAAATTAAATAATTAGAAGAGTGTTAAATTAAATTAATTAAATGAGAGGGTTGGCTTTAAATTAGATTGGATTGGTTGATTTGAGATGTAATTTTTTGTTCTAACTCACAATTTGAAGCCCAAATGGGAGGGCCCAAATGAACGCGGATGTATTTGTAGCCCAAACGAGAGATGGAATTTTGGTTCTGAAATTTGAGAAATGCTTTCACGTTGGAGAAGAAGGAGAACTAAGTGATGGGCCCAATTCGTTGGCTAACTGTATGGTCTAATAGAACCCAACTAAAAATAAAAGTGAGAGGAAATTTTCTAATAAATAAATATCATAATGGAAATGCAATAAAACATTTATAAAAACATAATGATAATAATATAAATTATATTAATATTAATAATAATAATACTAATAATGATAATTAAATAAAATAGTTGTTAAGATAAGTGATTTATATTTCGGTGTAAAAGTAAAAAAGAATGTTAAATAATTGAAAGCGGATATCAATAATAGGATTGTAATTTATGAATCTTTAGAAAATATATTCATTTAAAAGAAAATCCTAAAGGTTGAAATCTTTAGTGATTATGGAATATGTGAGGAGGAAGTATAACTAAAATAACAATCACTAATAATACTAATAATAATCGCAATTTGAATATTTAACAATGATAAAATTTAATCCCAATTACTCTACAAGATAAAATAAAAAGAATTGAGTGAATATGATCTTCCTCGTAAATTTTAAAATAGATTAAGTCTAGAAGGAATGAATTATGACGAAGTCTTATCATAAAATAATAAAGTTGAAAATAAAACTACAAAACTATAATTCTTTAAGAGATAAGTGAAAATAAAGAGAGATGAAATGACATTTGTAGAATTTATCTCTGATGTATTTTAATTGTTTTTTATAAAAATATTATGTCGTTATTTAACGAGCTTTTATATTGTCATACACATAACACTTAATTTTTTATGTTATAGTTTATATCAAATAAATACAATTAATTTGTTATATCTCAATAAGAGTATTTGTTGTGAAGCCTGTTACCTACAGATTGAAAATGAGTATTAAGAAAAACATAAATTTCTTAGTGATTTTTTTTATGGATGTTAACTCTTTCCATAAGAGATTTTTAACCCATTTTCTATTATCTTTGTTTCTAAGTGTATTTCTCATCTCTTTTACGCAACTAAACAAATAATATATTTCAATAATCTCAACTTTTCCTTTTATCTTTATATGTATATTCTAAAATATTAAAGGAATACGTCTTTTCCTAATCTAACTTTTCTTTAAAAAAAAAAAAGAAAATTGTGTAGGAAACTGGGAAAACAAAAAGAAAGTTTTTGTACTATTTTTTGTATAAATCTTTTGAAACAGAAAACAAATTAAAAATAAGATCAAAAATTTATAATTAAAAATAAAAAATATTTTCTCAAAATAAATCGGAATAAACTACTCAGAATTTAAACAGAAATTTGGAAGAATATAATTAATTATTTTCGGATACAAAACATACAACCAGCAACTTATAATTTACAGATTTTGTAGCCTTTTCACTGAAGGACATTACCAATGCCAAATTGTCATCTTGAAAAGTAGTTGAATTTGAATCTCAAGCAACTATGGCAAGCGTGTGTGCGAAAAAAGGAAGAAAGTAACGTAATGGGGACTGGGGATCTAAATTTAAAAATATTGAAGAAAATTAAAACTACTTTATGGTCGTTTCAGAAAAAGCGTGATGTTACAGCTAATAGGACTTATGGGCTAGCTCACTTCATTTAGTTTTTTTTTTTTTTTCAATTTATACATCAATTTTTCAAAAACAATAATGAGATACAGATGAAGGGATAAAAAAAAAAGTTACACTCCAACACCTGTAAGAGCGCGAGAAGAATATTTTCTATAAAAGGGTGAGGATAAAAAATTTAGGCCATATAATTATTTATGAACAATTTAAATTAAATAATAAAGTTATATATGTTTTTAAAACAATTACGTAAATATTTAATCATTTTAAATTTTAATATTTTAATATAATTATATGATATGGATTTATTTTTCTAACTCTCTCGTTGTGAACCTTATGCGCAGTAACTAATCTGTATTTTTTTTTTACCTTTAAACAGTATAACTACCTTTAAACAGTATAACTACCTTAACTTCGGGGAATGTTTCTTTGTTCAGTGCTTATTTAGGTATTTCCTTTTACCGGAAATAAATGTTCTGTAAGTACTTTAATTTAGTATTTAATTATTCCAAGTAAGCGCCTCGCCTTTTATTTAGCAAGTGTATTTTTTTTAATTGCTATTTTCTTTGCAAAATCTATATTTATATCTAAACTAGACTTTAAAAATATAATAAAGTGTTTTTAATATTTTTAATGATATTATTTATTGTATTTACTAAATATAATATATAATTAAATTTAATAATATTATAAATAAATAAATATAATATATATATAAAATATATTTTCCATATCAATTTATATATACACTAACAACTATTATTAAATAATAATTAAATATTACAAAATTATATATATATATATATATATATACACTCATACTAAAATATACATTAATTTTTATTTTACTATTATTTAAATAATTAGGTTATAAAACACATTTTAAAATACAAAATACAAATTTATATTATTATAATATATATGGAAAATGATAAATATCTATACTAAATTGTCTCTTAATTTATATTTTAAATAAATTATTATGAACTATTTTAAAATTAATTATGTGAAAAAAATCATATTTTAATTATTATTTTTTAAACAAAATATTTTTTAGTGATCAAGTTAAAAAAAAAAACTTAAACATAAGTATCAATGTAAAATTTTATATAAAAATATGTAAACAACTTCTTTCTATATACAAAACTAATTATTCTATCTATTAAATATAATATACATTAATTGAAACAATATTATTAAACATTATATTTTATAATATAACATATTTATCAAAATAATATATATTTATTAAAGTATGACTTTTAGTACGAGTTCATATATATTATTAAGTGAAAGATAATTATTATCAAATTCAATATATATATATATATATATATATATATATATATATATATATATATATATATATATATATATATATATTACAAATATACACTAAAACTTATTATTTTATTATTGTATAAAAAAATAGTTTATAAAACATATTTTAAAATAGGAATTTTAAATGTATATTAATATAATATATAAAAATTAGTAAATACATATATATAACAATCCTTCCCTTATTTGTTATTTTTATTTTTTATTCTCAATAAAAACATATTTTAAAGTAACCAAATTAAAAGGTATATTAATATAATTTCGAAATTATTTAAAAAAAATTGTGTGTTAACAACTAATTTAATCTAATCAATTTTTACTTATTGTATTTTTATTTTATGAATACAATATAGTAACTCAAATTATATTTATTAAAAAGAATTAAATGAATGATTTAAACTATGAATGTTATGAAATTTAAAGAATATTTTATATATAAGCTAAATTAAGTCGCATTATTATTTTTTATATAGAATGGATAAAATAATGGGATTTAAAGTTTTAATTTATAGATCTTGCATGTATGATTAAAAAAAATATAATAAATAAAAAATTAAATGGGTGTTATTCAAAATTCATTTTTCATTTGAGAGAAAAAATATTAATTTGTTTTTTAAAATTATGTTTTATGCACAATTTTTTATATTAATTAATATAATGTGTGTGTTTTTATTTTATGTCTAATTACTATTTTCAATTAGTAGAATGATTAATAATATATTCTAAATACTATTCAATATTTGTAAAGGAATAACATGATTAAATAAACATGTGCATATTTAATTTAGTTTATTTTAAATTTTTAATAATTTTTTATCACCTTTTTAAAATAATTTTTTGTTAAAAGAAGATTATATGTTTGTAACTCTTAATCTTGCTCAATTATTAATAAAGGATTTAGATTTAAAACCCTCAATAGGTGAAGTCCAGACAAAACAATAAAGAAATATTAACATAAAAAAAGTAAACTATTTGACATGTAAATTTAACAAATAATTTATATGAACTGATAATAAAAATATACTAACATTGTAAGTAGGATTTTTTTTAAGTAGACAAAAATATCAAATTAGTATATTTAAATTAATAAGTAATTTACTCGAAGTACACATCTAACTTTTAAACAATACAAGTAAACCCTAAAACCCTAGTGACCACCCATTTATAAACAAAAATATTGTTGAGATCAATAATAAATTCTTGTCACATATAAAAAAATTACAGTACTAAAACTTAAATGAAATTAAAAAAATTAACCATTAACATTACCTTTGTTTTGTCACACAAAAAATAAGTGTATATTGTATTGACAAGTTAGATATCATCAAAAGAAACTTGGAAAGTACATTAAAAATTTAATTTATAATTATGTGTTTAATAAAGTAATTCAATAAATTATAATAGTTGATTTGCTTTATTATAATTAATCATTTATAATAAACTATATATAGAAATTCATTTTTAACATACTTTTATTATGTTTAAATTATATTTTATCTAATATTTAGTGGTTAGGACTGAAAATGCCTATTCAAAAATTGATCGTGTACTTCCTTGTTTAAAAAAAATTGATCGTATAAACTATTTCAAAAATTAAGTGCAAAGATTGGTTTTAAAAAAAATATTACAATTAAAAAAAATTCGAACTGAAGTTTTAATTTAACTAATATCTATTTTTACATTATAAATAAGAATTTTCATCTCCATTGGAGTTTTTTTTTAATTATTCTAGAACAATAATATTTTTAGTTTTTTTTATCTACATTGAGTCATATGTTTTATCTACATATTGTACGTTAATATTTAATTTAATTTTTTATTATTTTAAAATATATTTTAATTTAATTTAATTTAACATCTAGCTCAGATTTTTTTAAAATAATAACAACTTAACTCTTACATTTTTTATTCAAACTTAATTTAATCTCAATAGCTAATTTATAAGTGGATAATTATTTATATATACTATTCACACAATATTTCTAGTTAATACAGTACTTGAATTTTTTTTTTCAATATATTTCCTTATACTTAGAACTATTGGACTTAATATATGAATAATATGATACTTGACTCAGACCTAAGATAAGTTCTAAACTTTGATATTGTCTTAGAATTTAGATTTGGCCATAATTAAATCCTAAAAACTATTTCAAAGGTTGTTCGTCTATTCCAAGTGACAAAATAAGTAACATTATTCGGTTCGACGAGTCAAGGAAATAATATGGTTTGACCAACCTTAATTTTTATATGGGTCAATATTTTGTTGGTCTCGTCCGGTTTAGTGACTTGTCAAGTTATGTCAATTTGGACCCAATTTTTTTTTTGTTTAAAAATATCTAAATTTATAAAAAAAATTTAAATACTAAGATAAATGGGTTGGATTCTTTTTGAGTCATTTTTTGGACCCACTTGGTATAGTTCTGTCTAGGTTAAAAAATTTTAATCACCAACCTCGGTCGGACCCATTTTACCACATCTACCCCTATTTATATATCCTGTCTGGACATTACTTTTTAATCAATGTAAAACTTGAATTTTTTCTTAATAGAAAAAAAAATATTTTTCAACTATCTCTCAAAGCACTCTCTTTTGATCTTTATTTGTATGATTGATTTTCTTAATTACTTATATTTTTTTTGTCTCTTTTTATCTTAATTTCTAAATTAAATTTTAATAATTTTTAAATAAATTATCAATAATTAAAAGAATCTTGTATCACAATATAAACTATTTATCATAAATTTAAATATAATTTATAGGTTAAAAATATTTATTTATTATAAATTTTAATTATAATATAATTTATACAATAAAAATAGTTATTTATTATAAACTTTAATTACATAAAAAATACATTTATCATACTAATTTAACTTATCTCTAGTTAGAATGAAAGAAAGTTATTTTTTTAAAAGAGAAAGTTTAAAGCATAAAAATTATTATTATTTTAAGTATAGTTAACTAAAAAATTAAATTAGCTTCCAAAATAAAAAATAATAGTTTAATATATATGAACAGTGAATAATTTGCGTCTTGAGTGATGCATGATCATATATATACATTGTCATGGATCTAAAAGATCAAGCATATTGATGACAATGATGATTATTGGCATGGATTTAAAAGATCAACCATGATGATGAAGATTCAATATTCATGTATGGTAAATATATTATTATTTATTAATTAACTGACATGTGTTTGTGGCTTCATCCCTTCGTGTGGCAGTATCGAGCGACCAAGACAAAGAATCTATTTTATGTTTCATTTTGATCGCTGTTGACGTTGCTAATTACAAATTAAAGATTTTAAAATCTGAAATTTATTTTGTTATTGTTTTTATAACGATGAGAGTGAGATTTCAAGATAGAATCTTATGAGAGTTGGAAACTGTTGAAACATCAGTTGAAGGCCTATCCTAATAGGTGTAAATGGTTTGAGGTCTGTTGTTTGTCTCGGTGCAGTGGCTTGGTGGAGAAATAATAAGTGACACCCGTGGCTATATTCACGTTAATTTGTGGACTGAAATCTGAACTTGTTTTTGTTGTTTTTCTTCGTCAAGTTTCTTTCATTTTCATTATCACTTCACACCTACTGCTGCAATTTACCTCTGTCATCTCCGATTGAGTCCCTGGCTCAGGTGTTGTTCTTTCTGCCCACTACTGCTATCACTCTTCCTTCGTCACTTTCTCGTGCCTGCGGCTCTAACACTACTTCATTTCACCCTTCCCTCTCTATGACAAATCATTTTCCATTTCCTACTCACGTGTTTACCGCACATAATCAATTTGTCCTCATAAACTTGTCACTCACCAAATTCGCATTAACTTTCAACCAACTCTGTTTCTTTCTGCTAATTCAATAATACTGCGTTAACATTATTTGCTTCCTCATTTTCTTTTTCATCAACTGTATCAGAGCAGCGCTTATATCCTCATTGTCGCATCTTACCTACTAATAAAATTCGATATATAAATCATAGATATGGCAATTTAATATCATTAATAGAATGTTTTAATTTGAAAATGAAACTAAAATACCTACTGATCATTGATCACCTCTTTACATTTCATCCCATTTTACTTAGTTCAGTAACTATTATTTAATTCTTCAGAAGGAAAAATAAAAACAGCTTTTTAATGCAACAAGTGACTATATCTACAGTGAAATCTCACCCTGGACAAAGATTTTATTTTTAGTTGTGGACGAAGCTTTTATGATATAAGATGTAATTTATAGAATGTTATATAATCATGCATGAAATATTGCTGATGAAAATATGTTAGAAGGGTTAAACATGTTTTGTGTACATAATTTTATTGTTTATTTTCCTTCCTTATAAATCATATTTTAACTGTCACCACTTTTATTGAGATTTACTGCACTACATTCTCTATTGCCAAGCTCTTTCAATTAATTATTCATCAAAAGAAAACATTGAGCACCGAAATTAGAATCTAATTCACATGTAAAAGATCAAGAGTACATACACACACACAAAAAAAATCAAGAGTAAACCAAAGAATCCAATTCAAGAACTGAAAATTACAAATCAGCCAAACCTAAACTGAAGAGAATTACAATTCCATAGAAAATGAAACAAATTCGCCAAAATATTAAGAGAAAGATGAAGAGGAATCTATGGAAGCTTTAAAATTCGTTCCCAAAATAAATCACTAATGGCAGAAAGCAAAAATAACGATCTTAATCATAATTATTGCAAAAAAAGAACTGCAAAATGAGTTTTGGACCGCGTGTGTATATATATATATATCGTGAAAAATAGCTTGCATTACTCAACGAAGATATTCACCATCTCTAGAGGATGTGCGTTTGTGTATTAAGTTAGCCACAAATTCGTTTGCTAAACAAGGTATCTCTCATCATTGAATGTTTCACTAAGTGAACTAATGCTTCGCTCAGTAATTATGTGGCAGTAGCTAGAGTTAGCAATTTCACTCAGTGAAAATGATACTTTGCTCAACGATATTGTTCTAAAGGCCAAATTTTGTGTTTTCGTTCAACAAAGTTCCTCATCACTAAGCGCTCCTATTTTCTGTATTCTGTTGCCTAGTGAGCTACACTGATCATTAAGTGATTCTCTTTCCCAATGGATTCCTGTAGAGAAAACAACACGAATTTATTAAGGATTTTCTATGAACATAAAATCTATGTTATTTAATTACCAACTAATCAATTATCTATACCTAACTTATGTGATTTCTTTTCAATTCTTACACAATTTCCCTTTTTGGCTCATTAAAAAATCTACACCTTATCAAAACAAGCACAGTTTCTTTATCATTTTCTATTTCTAAAAAAAAAGGAAATATTGGGAAAGTAAATGAATCCCTAGGGTATGTTAGAGAATAATTAAATAAAATTATAAAAAACACTAATTTAAGTTTTGTAAATACAATGAAAGTGCCATTTTTATATACATTTAGGTGATATAATCTCTTCTAATATATATATATATATATATAATCATGCATGAATAATCAACCTTTAATATTATTTAATTACTTAAAAATTCTATATATTTCTAAAAAATTCATATAGCTTGTGTATTTTAATTTTGACTATTTATAATAAAATATTAATTAATATTTATTTATCTTATATTCACATAAAAATATATCTCACAGGATACATCCCGTATAAAATTAAGCATAACATTTTTAAGAGTAATATTATTTTAATATATATTTTTTACGACTCATTTTAAAATAAAAAAATGAGATAAAATAAAAAAATTGTGAAATAAAATAAACATGAATCGAAATTAAAGTAAATTATATACATAACCAGATCCATAGAAGGAGGGTGTAGACGTGTCCTATCGAATCATGGTACATGTTCAATTGGACATTGGAGTGGGTCCCGGCGAGGATTTTCTCCTGTCCCACTTATCCCACTGACGAATAATGTACATGGTGTCATTAGTGTATCTAAACCAACCTCTTTTAATCCACGGTGCAATGAATTTCATTTTTCAATTTCATTCTAAAAATAATTTTATTGAGGTTTCATTTCAGACGAGTCATTTTCAAGACTTTCTTGGGAGCACGTGGTCCTCCTGCTGGACATTTTACCGAATTCTTTGTCAAGTTTCCTTAATTAATTTTCTATCAATATTAACAACAGGATCCTGCACGCGCTCAGAACCCAGCTATGGCGCCAAATCAATCATCTTAACCATATATACGTATTAATTAATTAATTAATTAATACATTTATTTTGCATATTGACACAAGAATTGTTGTAGAGAGAGCGAGAAAGTTTTTGCTTGGATGCGACGAGGCACTAACAATTTTTGCCACCCTCAAAGCAAATGTAGCAACAATAAGAAACAGAGAATATCATACTTGAGAACCCTTTTGTTCCCCAGATATGAAGGCGGGGACCATATACATATTATGGGTATTTAAATGTTTTATTCTTTCCATTTTAGGTGCAAAGCTAGTTTACTCTAACTACAATACGTAGATCTATCTATTTATTGGTTCCTCCCACAACCACATTAGCCTATAGGTCGAATCCGTTGGACATCTCAAAATCGCCCATGCTGCCCTGCCCCTATTTGTAGGTTTTGAGATTACAAATGCACCAGATCTGTTTCTTACTCTAAGTGGAACACAACAGATGTCAATACTTATACCATTTTTAAACACTGCCAATACCAAATTCAACCTACCATAACAAACACATTTAAATGGCCTCTACAGAGAAAACCAGAAAATTGCAGATGCAAATTACCTTGCTTAAAACAACCTAGCTACTATGTAGGATTAATTATGATTCAGCAAATATTGCTTCACAAATCTGAATTATTTTATAAAAAATTATTTATTAAATGTTCATCACAATGACAACATCGTAGCAAAGTAGAGAAACATAAAAACTCTTTACACTTATATAAATCGAATATAAAGAAAGTTATATAAATAATAAACATCCTTGTATCGCAAGTATTTTGTAACATCACATTGTTTTTTTTTTCCTCGTGAAAAGGTCCGCTTGTACCATTTTCCTTAATTTAACCGATCGCTAGATATATATGATATTGTCCATACAAAGTATTTTTGGAGTAATTATATTCAAGATAGACAAAATTATTATAGAAAAACAATTTTTTATTATTACGCAATTATATATACAGACTTGAACTCGTATGACTAATTAAGCTAGAATGTATCAATTTATTCACGCATTTCATAGAAATCTCTATATGATTAATTATTTTCAAAAGAAATCTTAATATTTTGAGTGGTTGAACCCGTCTCAAAAAAACCGTCATATGCCCAATTAATATATATATATATATATATATATATATATATATAAAGAACCATATATGCGTATTTATACGCATAGTGAGTATGAAATTTCTCGTATCGCAACGGCACCCGAGCTTGATTGATAGAAGGTGAAAAGTTGAAAAAGTGTCAAATTTAAAATATATATGTTTTTAGTTCTGAACAATAAACAATTTTGATCCTGGTAAAATTTTTAACTTAGTTTTCATTTTTTAAATAAATTTATAAGAATCAAAATATTTAAGTCTTTATATTAATATAGTATTTTGTAAATATAATTTATATATGATAAAAACTTTCGACTAAATCAAAGATTTTGAAATAAATTATTTTATAATAAATTATTAAATGGTCTAAAAATCATAATAATTTACTGTGATTCAAATTAATCATATATAGAGAATCAAGTGAGATTTTTTATTGTAAAAAATAAAAATGTCATATAATTATACATAAAAGTTAGTAATCTAAATTAAAAATTAATTAAGAATTAAAAAAATTATATTTATTTTTTAATTTTGATTATTTAATCCCGTAACAGGAAGAACTTACCTTTCTCAGACACACAGAAATTAATTTATAATAATCAATTCCTATATTATAAATTATAATTCACAATTTAGATCTTTTAATTATATATTATCAATATTTTCTCTATTATCTTTTCTAAGATGCACTTTATATATTATTTTTTAAATATTTAAAAAAATCTTTCAATAATTTCAAAATATTATCTTTTTATTTTTATTTATATATTTGTATATCTTAATTTCTCATCTCTTTTAATATATCATATTTTATTTTATCTCTAAATTAAATTTTAATACTTTTTTTAAGAAATTATTTTTAGTTAAAAATAATTTTCTATCATAATTTTTTAATAATAATCTTATATCATAATTTAAATTATTAATTATATTCACAATATAAATTATATATTTAAATAAATATATATTAATTACAATATAGTTTATATATTTATTATAAATTTTAATTATATAAATATAAATATAAATATTTATCTTGGAAAACACACAAACTTAAATACTATTAACATTAACTTTTGAATTTGCACACATACCGTAATAATTAATTTTATATGTACGTATAAATCTAACATTTGGCGAATGAATTTTATTATTTAAATATTATATTTGATATTATGTATTTTTTTATACTTCTTATTTATTTTTTATATACATTTATCTTTAAAATGTTTTAGAAGAAAATAAAAAATACAACAAATATTACTTCAAAAATATTATACTTGCAAATAAAAAAAAACTTTAATAATTATATACAAACTATGTAATATACAAATGATGTAAATTAATTTTACATTATCTAATCATAAATTATAATTAGAATGATTTTTTAGCTGCCTATTATAAAAGTCGATAACTTAATATATAGTAGTTATGATTTGATTTTTTTTTTAAAATACTTATCGTAAAACTTGACATATATGTAATGTTAAGAGTGGATGCATGCGGTATCTAAAACTCTTTCCAACTATTTATTTTCTCATTAAAAAAAATGTGAAAAGTATATGACTGTACTTTTTACGCTTATATTTTTATGTGCTGTTTAGTTTTAAAACATGTTAAATCTAAAAATTATTAAACTATTATTTTTGCTATATAAATCTTTAGAAAATGTCTCTTATTTTTATTTTATATCCTACTTTTAAAATAATTTTTGCATGCAAATTAAAATTAAAATAAAATAACATTTTTTATTTAAAAACAAAATTAATATATAAAAGAGTATAATGAACATGCACCTGCACTGTGACTATAAAAATGATAAAGTGACTCTAAAATTTTAATAATTGTACTACGTCTTCAATTTTTACCACCTCCTTATCCTGTACACCTTACGTATCGTATTATTTACTAGAGTTTCCATTCTTGTCGTAAACTTCTTCTTCTCTACTTTCAATAATTCATTCTTGCTGTGTGACCTATCATGACCAAAAATATCGACACGCACAACACACACGTATTCACTTTATTCATTCATTCGCATTCCATACTTGAACCATGATACTTCTGGCTTCTACTCCCCAAATTACAAATTACATCGATACGAATTCTTCGTATGAGGTCGTAACCTGTGCTTCTCAACATCGTTAAACTTCAACCTTTGTACAAGTTTCGTAGACCCTTAGGTTTGAAACAATGTAAAAAGCTTGATTTTCATAGCTTAACTAGTTAGTGAGTTAGCTACATTATGAATATTTCTCATTTTTGGTCCCCTGTCTTTAATTAAAAAAAATCCTAAATAAACAATAGAGCTGAAATTATAAAATGTAAATTAACATTTCGAAATCCCAACCCCAAATGATAGAACCCAAAATGAAATGCCTTTGTTGCTCATTGGACAGCAAAACTAAAAAGCTCACAACACAGACACCAAAGCTTCAAATTTCACCATCATTATTACAACAAAGAAAGGAAAAAATAGGTAGCAATTAAAACTAGCTTCGTAGAAGCACCACCAACATGAAACCTTTGTTACAAAGGACAATCAAAACAATCGTGGATCTGTATCACCAAAAGGCACTATGTTTGGATTAATTACCATTAATTGATATATCCATGATTGTCCTTCCCAAGTTCCGTCAAGTTCTATAGTAGGAGAAAAATAAAAATATAATTTAAAAATAAAAATGAAAAGGGAAGGGGATAAAAAAAGGGGGGGAAAAAGAAGTAGTATGATACGAAAAGGGTAAAACATGTAATTCACGCGCTGAAAAGTAGAGTGAGGAATGTCCATAATTTGAAATGTCTGCTCATCTTTGGTCACCATCATCACTGCTTACTGCCAAACTTTGTCCTGTTTCGGCACAACACCCTCCTCTCCTTCATTTAACCCTCGGTTCTTCACCACTCTCCAACCCACTTTCTCTCACTTCCGGTACGACATAACTCTCAGTTCCTCGCGCTTTTCTGGAAACAAATACCTGATTATCTGATCCATCCTTAAGCTTTACCCAGGAATCATTCCACTTCCACCAATTACTGCACAACCACAACAACAACAACATTACCATTCACCCCAACCAAACTCACTCCTCTCTCTTGCAATGGAAACCACGCACTGTTCCACCTTTCATCTGTCACTGCCCAGGTTGCCCCTTTCCACCAACACCTGAGTCTCACCCTCTCAGGCAATCTTTCTTTCTCTACCTGCATGATATATATTATATCTATAACCTTTTCACTTTTCTAATTAATATCACTACTACACATCAATATTATTATTATTATTATTATTATTATTATTATAAAAGGAAAACCCTAGTCCTTGGAAGAAGAAGAGGTTCGCTAGTAGCACCAAAGCAAACTAATCTTAATCTCGCCCTCACCAAGATCTAAAGCAGATCCAAGGGTTTAAAGAAAAAGCGAGAGAGGATCATATCAGATCCATGGATTTGGTTTCAGAATCAACCAACGTTACGAACCCCAGGTTCAAGATGGAGACTCCGACGACGATTCCAACGACGGGAACCGTCGCGGTATCGTCTCCGTCTTCGGGGAGCAACAGCGGGAGCACTACTCCGAGCCGTTACGAGAACCAAAAGCGGCGAGACTGGAACACGTTCTGCCAGTACCTAAGGAACCACCGTCCGCCGCTGTCGCTAGCTCTGTGCAGCGGCGCGCACGTGCTGGAATTCCTCCACTACCTGGACCAGTTCGGGAAGACTAAGGTTCACAACCACCCTTGCCCATTCTTTGGTCTCCCGAACCCTCCCGCGCCGTGCCCCTGCCCGCTCCGCCAGGCGTGGGGCAGCCTGGACGCCCTCATCGGCCGCCTCCGCGCCGCCTACGAGGAAAACGGCGGCAGGCCGGAGACCAACCCGTTCGGCGCACGCGCCGTCAGGATTTACCTGCGCGATGTTCGTGACTTTCAGGCCAAGGCTAGAGGTGTTAGCTACGAGAAGAAGAGGAAGAGGCCCAAGCCCAAGGTCACTCCCGCAGCACTTACTTAACATTCATAGAGGAGAAGCCAATGTTTCGCCACAGGTATCAAATATCAATCTTGTATTTTATTTTCTTTTCTTTTCTTCTTTGTCCTTTGTATGTTGATCTTTATTACGGGTTTAGTAAACCGAGTCGTGCCTGTTTTGTGCTGCTTTTTTGCAATTTTAAGGTGCTTTTGTCTCTACGAAGACGTGCCTTCGTCCTCTAGATTCTTGAGACCATGCCCTTGAAATTCTTCGTGCTTCTTCAGTCGGGAGAAACCAAAAAAAGTAGACAGTGGAAATTAAATGCCACCGTGGACTGCCTTCTCGTCAACTACTAGTAGAAGATATGTTATCATATTGTTTGTACTGAATGTTTTATGTATGTATCATGTTCATCTAGTATATTTATGAAGCATGCACTTAAATCTCTACCCTCTCCTGTACGTGAGAGCTCTTTTCATAATATTGATTGACCTTTACAGGGGATTCATTGGGTATAAGCCGTTGTATATATACTCGTCTTCCATTAATTATATATTATATATTATATATTATATTATATGCTGCTGCAGGAAGATTTCATATCACATATCTATGGTTAATGGCTTGATTTGTAAAGCTGAGACGTTGCCAAGGGGTGCCGCGTACGCGTTTTCTTCTTTTTCCTATTTTGATTGCTTCTTTGAGAGTTTTAGCTAATAGCTGCAACTTGCTTTTCTTTTTTCTCTGCATCCATGCACATCTAGAGGGAAAGAAGTTTAATTATTAGAAACATAACTATTTCTTCAGGATCTAAATCGAGTCGAATTTAAATACTGATAGTAATATATATTAATTTTAGTTAAAACCTAGAGGTTGTACACGTACTACCTGGAACAATAATTAATGCTAAAAATACGCAAACAAAGCATTAGCTAGCTAAAGAGGACTCGCAAGCCTATCATATAATTGGTCTAATCCAGTTCATTACTTAATTAATGATGATTTTGCAAAATCTATGATAGGCAATAAGACAAATGTAGATTGTCTTTCTCTTATTATAGATGCCAGCTAAAAGATTAGGATGTCAAAAGTAATTGGATATAGCCATGGATGATTAACTTTTGGGGTATTGACAATCGAGGGAGGCTATTCGCCTAATCCCCTTGTAGCTTGGAGAACGACCCATTTTTTAATATGAAAAAAGTGGTTCTTTTTGGTGTGTTGATGATGGACTGTCTCCTTGTTAAATAGTTGGCTAGGTCATCTTGGCTAAAAGATCCTCTACTCAAATTATCTAAGGATCAAAACCTAATATATTGTTTGTAATTAGCTTGTTGATTGAGCCGGGAAATAGTTTACATTAATTACGTTTTAAAAATAGAGAGCTTGACCGATGACGATGATGATCGTAGCTTCCATTGATTCTGCATAACACAATAAAAAATCAAGAGTTTGAATTTTTAACTACTCATTAATGTTTATTTACTTTGCCTTTCCTTGCAAGTACTTAAATCATATAAAAGTCTTAATTGACAAGACTTCGCAGTTATAGAGCACAAATGCGTGGTAACTTCGCCATTTTATCCCAAGCAACTTGAGCCAAGACTTCTTTCTTGGATATATTTATAATTGACACAATTGCTTGATTTTTATCTATAAATAATTGCATCACTAGGCTGTTCGTTCACTGTTAAAATATCAATGAATTGCAAAATTGTTTATTCCTTCCTAATTCTGGGTAACTAAATTTTAGTGACGTTTTTTTTTAATTACACATTATTTTTCACTAACTTTATTTTCTCTGGTAGTGGTTATAATATTTAAATATTGGAATTTACCTTAAAGTTATCACGTTTTATAAACTAGAGTCGTGAATTCTAAATTCATTGTACTGGAATAAAAAACTTTTGATGTATGACCAATTAAAATGGTATAAACGACTTTAGCTTTTAAAATAGATATGATAGTTTTTATTTATTCTTTTCTCCTTAAAGGTTATAACTTTTAGTTAAATTTAATGCTAGACGAATATACGGTAAACGTTTGATTCCAAGTTTTTTTTTTCTCCTTTTAGTCATTGTTTTTATGGTATTAAATCACATTGAAAATTAATTCGCTAGCTGGATGGAATTCTGCTTAAATTATAATATGCATGATTCTGCTTAAATTTTAATAGTTCATATAGCTAGCTATAATAGCAATAATGTTAAATAATAATTTTCTTTAGGCAAATTAAATACTATATATGATTTACGTTTTTGTAAGAAACTTCAATATTATTGAAAAGCCATGACTAATCAAGCTGTTAGGTAAACTTACTCAACGGGACAAAGATTTTTCACCACCTGAAATAAAAAATAAAAAAGTTTCAATTTAAAACTTCATTTAAAGAGAATTAATATTTTTACACTTAATTAACAGATGTTTGGTAAATACTATTAAATTTGGTAGATGGAAAGAAAAGAAGAAGATATATTTAGGCAAAATTGTAACCCCTGCAAATTAATTAAGAGGGATATTTCTTCCAGCTGTACTGTGTGATATATATTATCATCTCAATCACTCCTTGATTTAAATTTATCTTGTATAAAGGATATCTGTGATGATAATCTAATGTTCAATCACCTTAATAAGAAATTAATAGATCATTTCTCCAGGCCCTTCTAGAGGAATAATTATTATTCGATTTATAAGAAAAATCTATGGGACTAGCTATGTGAAACAGTGGAAGGCATTAATGCCTATATAGAAACGAGTTTGAAGCCGCAAGGTTTAATCAAATGGCGTTTTCTGGAAATATGTTTCTTCCTCAAATAACTTTTCTAATCCATAACTAAACATGCATGAGAATTGGCTTATTACTATAACTATGATTTTTACCAGGTGGTGCAGGGGCTAACCAGGTATAGGAAACTAACCACCCACCTTTGGTGGAAGGGTTCTTCATCAAATAAATGTTTGAACGACATTTACATTGATGCAGTTAAACAAATACAATGAATTTTCTTTTGTTAAATTTTGGTTTTTCTCATTTCAGTAATTTATTTGTCAGTAATTACCATATTATTAGCGCATTACCCCCAATATTTATTAGTTTCAAAAGGTAAAGAAATTAAATACTTCGTAAGTTAAAAAGGAAATGTGCATGCATGACAAATGCTTGTATTGATGCGAAGCAAGTAATTAAGGTAATTGTTATGAATTGTAAACAGAAATACATAACTTAATTGAGAGTGAAAGAAGTATATATCAATCATCAAATCACTTCAGAGCTGTATCCATGATTATACACCATCGTGCAGCTATAATTAGGGTTAAAGGAAAACAATCCTTATATAAAATCGATTTCGTACGTTTCAGTCAACAGGACTCCCTAACATTTGAGACTTCAAATAAAAATGAATATTTTGATTGAAGTTTCAAAACTAATAATACAAATATTCAAAATATTATTTACTAAAGTTTAAAAATGAAAATGAAAATAAAATAAATAATACAATGTTTAAAATTAGTTATTAATGAATAAGCTAAGAAGTTGGAGAAAAAAGAATACTTCTAGGAGACTTTACTCTCGGTTATATTAAAATAGATTAAAATGTAACAAATATTAACTTCTCAGTACATAGGAGTGCAAATTTTAAAATAAAAAATACAAAATAATTTAAGCATCTTTCATAATTTATATAGAGAGAGTAGTATTTTATATAATTAAAATTTATAATAAATAAATATTTTTAAATATATAAATTATATTATAATTAAAAATTATAATACATATATTTTTTTAATATGTAAATCATATTTTAAATTTATGATAAATAATTTATATTATGATAAAATTTATTTTCATAACTAATGATAATTTTTTAATAAAATATTAAATTTTAATTTAAAAATAAAGATAAAAAGGATAAATCAAAAGAGATAAAAAAAATAAGATAATTTTTTTAAAACGTTCTCGTAAAAAAATCTTAAAATAAGTTTTTAAAACTTATTATAAACAGTTGGTTTTTATTTTATTAGTAAATTTATTTCTTTTAATTTATAAATATAATCTAAGATGGGTATATCATTATGATTATACCTGAGATAGTCAATTTCTATTATTTGCGCATTCATTTTGGTTACATATACTCATATTTAGAGATTTACACATATATTCAATTTTAGAAAATATCACTGATGTTGAATAAAAGTTATTCGAGACCTAAATATAAGGACATACTTTACTTACTTCATGCGAAGATGAGTATAAACGGGTAAGTGAGTATATCCACCCACGTTTTTTCTTATTTTTACGTCAATTTCATAACAAACGTAGAAATTTGTGATCTATTGATGGAGAAGGATAGTCCAAACATATATTTTGCGGGGGGATTTTGTCGCGTAAGGGTGAGAACTACTAGATTTTATCATAAATATTGATTAAATTTAAAACATAACTCATGTGAATTAAATAAGATCCTTTATTTCTGTTGCCACCACAGATATATGCATAATTGGATTCATTGGGTGGTGACGTCATTCTCTTAATAATTTTTTTTATAATACAATCGTGCATCTTATTAACCAACAACAAAGCTGTGCTCTACTTTCATTGATAATAGCAAATTTAATATAATTAAGCAAGTACTAATAAATATATAAGTTTAATAGAGTGAGAATTTTATATCGCTATTATAAAAGTCAATAAATATATTATATATTTATTTGGTAATAATTTAAACCAACTTTATAATTAGAATTTAATTTCTATGCCTACTGCCAATCAAATTCTGATTAAATTTTATCCTGGTGTTCATAAACTACTTTGTCTTATAAATATCTCCACACAACGAAAAAATTGTTGCATAACCAATTAATATTCCAAACGAAATCCACACACCGAAAAGAGAATGGGTTGTCTCAAGTGGTATAGTGTTTTAGATTCCCAATTAAAATTATTAATTTCCCATCGATGGGAAGTAAAACGTTTGAATAATATTTACAAACATTCCCCAATACGCGCGGCATGGTACGGGCGGTGGTGAAGGGTTCATTTGAAATATGCTGAACTAATTTTAAAAGTCTTGCATTATTGGACACTACAGGAAAATCTCTCAACTTTTAGGAACTAGTTGAATAACTTTATTAGATAAGACAAAACTATAAGTGTCATAATCCCTTAATAGTCTTCTGCCCATTTTTTGGACCCCAAAACATACCACTATTGCCTTGTTTGATAATACTGTGAATAACTTCCTTTATTATCATTTTCGTTCTTTAAAAAAAAGTTTATACATAGACAACGTAGCATCATAGGGGGGAGATTTTCGATATTCGAACTATGCACATATTAAATTTATTAAAGATAAAAGAAAAATATAGAGAGTAACATATTTTAAATCATCCCGCAACTTTTAATTAAATTTTATTCTTTTTAACTTTTAAATGGACAAAATTAAATAATTATACATAATTAATTTTCTTAAGATTAAATAACATTTATTAACCAATATTATGTTAATCTCAGTTGTATTAAACTTTAACTCCGTACTTGAAGTTTCAAATTCGAATCTTTTATTATAAATGGAAAAAATGTGATTAATAAAAAATATCCTATTAAAAGTAGTTCAGTTAGATATTTTAATAAATATTAATTATTAATAAAGTTGATAAATATTTTACATCCATAATAATATGTTGATTAAAAAATTATTTTTATTAAGAATTTGTCACTAAAATAAATAAATAAATAATATTTACATGTATTTGTTTGAGTTAACTTAATAAAGAGATATAAAAAACATAAATCTAAATTTTTCCCTTTTCAAAATCCATTTTTTCTAAGGAAGTCAATTCCGAGTTTGTCTGAACGATGATGGACGAATGATGATTGCAAACTATATTTTGAATTAAAGAAAAATAACATAAAGAAATTTCCATATTCGGCAGTGGGATATTAAATGAAAACTATTTATAACGAGAGAGCGAGTGAAATACAATTATATATATAAAAAGTTATAATTAAAAGTAATTTAATATTTATATGACATTTGAAAATGTGACATGATTTTATATATATATATATATATATATATATATATATATATATATATATATATATATATATATATATATATATATATATATTTTGTGTGTTTTTGTGTGAAAAATACTAATATACACAAATATACACACTTAAGTTGAAGTGCGTTAATAATATATACCAAAAATTTTAGACAAAAAATCATTATTTTAAAAATAGTATAGTAATTTGATTTTTAATTTTATAAAACTTAATTTATTATTAATTTTTAAAATTTTCCTTTTTTATTAATTTTTCCCTCCTTTTTTTATCTCAATTATAAATAATAATTATTAATGATTTTTATTTTCTCTTTCATTTCTCATGTCAAGCATATTTTTTTTTCTTTCATCTCATCTCACCTTTTGAAGAAGTTATTTTATCTATTTTTGTAAATTTCTTTCATCCAATCATATTAACAACAATTTATTTAGTGTTAAAATTACAATTATTTTAGTAAAAGGATAAAGATTTAGTGTATATGAAAGAGAAGGAAATATTAGAAGAGAAAAGAGAGAAAGAAAGGAGAAGAGAGAAAATACAATTCCTAGAAAAGAGAAAAATAAAAAATTAATGAGAAAAGAGAAATAAAAAAATTATTTTTAATTAAATATCAAATTATTATACTAACTTTAAAATAAATAAATTAAAATGAAAAGATCGTCCAAAATTTTGGTATATATAGCTAATGTAAGTGAAAAATAGATGTGTATATTAGCACTCTCTTTCCTTGACACTTTCTCTAAGTGATTATTTATTATAATTTATTATAAATTATAATTTTTTTGTCAAATGTATATTTTATATATCTTATAATTTTATATTTTAATTAAATTTTAATTCGTAATAAAAAATATATTAAAATTAATGTGTTCAAAAATATATTATTAATATTCTTATATTCTTTTATACTTAGAAAAATATTATCAACATACTTGTTTGAATACATATTTTAAGATTAACTTAAATTTATTATAAATTATATATTTTTCGTACCTCTCTTCTTGTTAAATGAATAATATATTTTTTATTTTATAATTTTTAATCAATTATAACCCACAATAAAATATATATTAAAAAGTGGATTAACACTGCTTCTCTTCCTGCCTAAATGTCTAATGTCTCCCTCCCTCGAGGTAGAGCTTTAATTCTTAACCACGTGCTGCATTTTCCGGTAATGCAAACTTCAAGAAAGCAACAACATTAGAATAATTGTTATTCTTAATCTTCAATTTACGAGCATAGTTGTGATTAATTTCAGAATAATTAATAGTCTTTAGGGACAAATTTTTCACGTGACTTCAAGATTTGAATAAAGTTTGACTTGGTTTGCGATATACTTTGATTTCCATAAACCATTAACAATATCATCATATCATATTATATACATGTTAGACTTTTTGTTGATATTTTTCAAAACTAAAACTAAATTCAAATAGTTTTATATGTGTCGAAATGTTGAATGCTATTTTATTCAAGAATGTTTAGTAATAAAATTACATATATGAATTAAAAATGGGTAAAATGAAGCATGTGGTCATCAACCTATATATACGTATGACATGTATGGTATTTTAGACATCTTTTAAATAAGTCGATTTATCTTACCTCGCATCATTTTAAACTACATTTTTAATAGGAAATTATTAATTGATGTTGCAACATAAAACTACATGTCATACGCATTTTTATTCTTATGTCTTGCGTTATAGTTTTGTACAGAGGAATTCAATAAATTAATAAAGTCAAAATAAAAAATTGTAAATATGCTAAACATTGCCTAAGGAATAATTAATATTGTATTAAATACTATTAATTGCTTAAAGTATACTTTTCTGTTTTAATATAACAAGTACCTTTTAATAAATGTTTTTGCATTTTTAAACTCCGAGAGACTATATTATTATTTATTAATAAGAAAGTGTTAAAGCGTATAAACCGGCTATAATCAATAAGCAAAAATTAGGTGGAATTCAACAAAAAAAAAGATAAGAGGTTAGGTGTAGTTTTGTTCTTCTTTTGGTAGTATTAGATTTGTTGTACAAACAACAGGTGATTACTAGAAGTTTTGATAAGTTTGATCGATTTTGTTTTTATATGTAGAAATTAAATATAGTACTGGGTGTTTATAATATTTACGGATCTTATTAAACCAATTAAGTTAAATTATATCGTATAAGTTGGGTGAATTTAAGTTTAAAGTAAAAGTATATCTTAATCAATCATATTTAATTGAATCGAATTAGTTTATGTTTTTATTTTTTTTTTCTATCTAATAAAATTTGATTAAAAATAATTGGTTTGTTTTAAGTCATTTCCGTGTTAAATAATCAAATCAAATCGATTAAGCAGTATTTTTTTTTTCAAATTTTTATCTCTATTTATAATATTTTTATTTAATTTTTAATTAACATAAATTATTAGTCTCAATAAAACACGGATATACTTACTTTTCTAGTGCCATTAAATTTTCTCTATTTTATATTTGTTATCAACATTATTTTATTAATATAAACTTTAATTTTATAGTTTTCATTAAGTATATAAAGTATACAAAGATTTACATAATTTAAAAATTAATTAAAATGATATTAAATAACTGTATTTTAATGTATAATATAATTAAATTTCGTGCATAAAAAATTACATACATGTAAATATTTAATTTATTTAAAACTCAATATTACCATAAAATTATTGTCAAATGATTTATAACTAAATTTATATATTTTTTATAAGCAAAGATAACATCAAAAGAAAGTAAAAAGATGCTCTAACCCATCTATAAATTTATATTTTACAAAAAGTTATTTATGAAAAGTAAATATATATTATTCACTCTCGGAATATTTAGATCAGTTGTCACGCATGTATGTGTTTGTGTTAAATGTTTTAGTATAGAAATAAATTTAAAATATATATGATATAGAAAGAATTTATATTTTTATCGTATATAATTAAAAGCACGCGAAGAAATTCATTACAATGAGGTTTATGTATGATTCAATACGTATGTCTTCAACTTTTTTGAGTGGGCGAATAATTTATGATTTGGTCATGACTCATGAGTTTGGCCGAAACACTCCGAATAAATTTAAAATTATATCCAACTAATTTTTTTAATTACAATTTATTTAAATACAAACTAAATAAATTTAATACATTAATAAAAATGTTCATTTCTTAAATAGTTGTTTTTTAAAATAATGTCTTAAAATTGCTAAAAATAATTATTTTTCGAAACTAGAAAATAAAAACGTTATTAAAATGACATTAAAAGTAGTGATTAGACACGAAATCAACCAGAACCCGTGAAGATGGACTAGAAACCAATATAGCGACCATAGCGTTGACTACTAAAAATATTTTCAGTTTGCGAAATATATATTTCTTCCATTAAAATTAGAACACTTAACATATAATTTTTTTTTCTTATTTGACATTTTTAAAATAAAATTAACATAAAACTGTTAAATTAAAAAACTAAGTTAGAAATCTCAATCAAATGAAATAAACCAATACACATACGGCACATGAGCAGTTATAAGTTTGGATTTCTATTCATATTTAGAAGTGAGTTAAATGTAATTTTTTTTTTATACCTGAAGACTTTAATTTTTCTTGTCTTAGATTGAAGGTCTGTTTAGACGGAAATAAATAAATAAATAAATAAATAAATAAATAAATAAATAAATATATATATATATATATATATATATATAATGAAATATTTTATTTAATTAAAGAAAAAATATGTAAAATAAGTAAGTTTTAATTTTAATCATTGTAAAATTTTTTTATCGATTTGTATTTATTTAAAATTTGTAATAACTAATTTTGATTTCAATAAAATAAATAAATTTTAATTTTTATCTTTATAAAATATTTTTATTTGATTCACCTCTTTAAGTTTTGAAATATTTATTTTTAATCCCCAATTCACTTATAAAACATTTTTAATATTTATTTTAAAATTTTTTTTAAAATATTATATGTTAATATGATAATATATATATATTATTATGTGTAATATGTAATCGTCATATCTTTCATTGATCATATTTGTAATTAATAAATGTCATATAGTAATAAAAATAAAAAATAGTTATTCAAATTTTAGAAAGATGATAACTAAAATAAAAAAAATTATTTATTTTATAAGAATTAAAAACATATTTAAGTTAAAAAATAGTGAAAAATATTTACATAAATTTATATATTTTTATATTTTATTTTTAATTTAAATATAAAAAATTTCCTTTTCTCTCATTTTGTTTTCTTTCTAACAATCAGATGGCAAGGCACTGTTCAGTTTCCTTAAGTTTTTTCTTAAAAAAAAAATCACTGTTGACTTGTCAAGGAAAATAAATATTGTAAAAATATGAAAATTAGCTGTTAATCACGTTAATTAACATGAAATAAATGTCGAAGGGTTTAGGGTGTAGACAAAAGGATGATAATATTTGGTATTGTTTTTTAATTAAAATCTGTATAATAAAAAAAATAAAAGTTAAAGTAAACCTCTAGTTGTAATTAAAAAATGATACGTATAAAGTTTGCACGTAATTTTTGTGGTAAAAGAAAACAAGGATTAGGTGTTTGGTTATTAATAAGTAATAACAGCTGCCAACCAGATAATTAAAGTAATGTGTTGGGTGGACACTTTATCCTATGAGTGATAAGCACCGTACAAACATCCCCGCAATCGCCGGTCACATGACACGTGCAAATCATGTGGTCCCCACGAGGCGCGTGCTCCACGTGGCATGTGTACTATAGATGTCGGCATTAGGCCACACCATTGGCGCCTTCGTCGATTGGTGAGCCTCCTCCGAGGCCACGTGGAAACGGAAAAGATAATTATTGTGCATTAATTTTCCATCTTTTACCTTCCTCAACTTTTCCATTTTTGTTTAGGGCTTCAACCACGAAGGAATTTTTATATGCTCGATGACAATGGAAATGGATCATATCTCCATGCAAATGGTGTGCACCTGCTCCTTATCTTTCTAATTAACTTGTTACTAGTATTTTAGTACGATAGAGGAAAAACATTTATTTTTATATAATTAAATTTTATAATAAATATATATATTTTTAAATATATAAATTATAATTTAGATTTATAATAAATAATTATATTGTAATATAAAATTACTTTTAATTATTAATAAATGACAATTATTTTTAAAATATTAAATTTTAATTCAAAAATAAAAAATATAGATACAAAACAAACTGTTAAAAAAAGTAAGTATACAAATAATGATAAAATAAATATAGTTTGAGATTACATATATTTTTAGACTAGTTGTTGAATTAAAATAAAAATATATATTTTAAAAAATAAAAATAAATGCTCAATATATAAGATAAACCATATAATTTAATGAGAGTTAAAATAACTCTTAAAAATACTTTTTTTAAAAATAATTTCTAAAAATGTTCTCTTCCAATTTAGTTTATAAAATTATTCTCTTTTAATAATAAGGATTCAAATTTATAATATAACTAGAAGTATATTGTTTAAATAATATGATTTTAATTTTTTAGATTCTAAAATGTGTTTGGATACCACGTAAAACTTAATTAAGTATTCATCACTGCATAACAATATATAAAAATATTAAAAAATATATCTTATATATTATTATTTATATATAATTGCTTTATTTATTTCCTTACTATCTTTTAGGATATATTATAATATTTTTTATTTTATCATAATTTGTTTCCTTAAAGAGAGGATTATGATTAGTAAAAGTGAAGCTCAGTGTTTTTAGTTTTATGAACATATCAAACATATATATAATTTCAACATGGTGTCACAGAGTTACCAATGTCCCATATTCTATAACTTGTATCATTAACTTTTTTTTTTCTGCTGTACTCCCTCAAATTTAGAATATCTTTCAATGTTTTCACTCCTTTTTGTCGTGGTATTTGTTATTGTGAGTTCAACCATTTTCTGGCTGCGTTGTTCATTTCAATCATCTCCTCCTTTGCAATTTTTTTTCTGGCTTGTTTCAAATAATTTTCTATTGTTATGTCATCGTTTCGATAAGTTAAGGTATCAAAAAATTGTAAAAAAAGAAGTATATTAATAAATTTTTATGAAATGATTTCACAAAATTCAACCAATTTTCCTGACTATGAGATATTATTTAAAAATAAGAATTTATGTTATGAGAAAATCTCCTGCAATGTTCTAGTATGGAAGAAAGAATAAATCATTTGCTTTGATATTTTATTGAATAAAAAAACGATATTCCTCCTCCATAGATCAAGGATTTTAATTTTTGAAAATAAGAGTGTTTATTTTTTTCAAATAAAATATTTGAAAACCTGTAAATTCTATCAACTGATTATATATTAGATCATTCCACCTTTCAATTTTGAGATTGCCAATCACGTACATAATTTAAACAGTTCCATTACATGCTAATTTACTGGAACATATTTTTTTAAAAAACAACAAATGCTTTGTTCTCGTATGAATTTTCTTCTACTTGCAGGTGAGGAACCTAAATTACAAGATTCACCATAAATTTTCACATTTTGACTCTACTACAGAAATGGGAAAATTAACTTTTTTTCATCTCTCTTGATCTCTCTTCTTTTCAGCGCAAATTTTAAAACCAAACAAAGCTACAATAATAAATAATTTTTTTATTCTTTTAATATAATAATATGAAAGTAAATAATTTCAATTAACCTTTTTCCAATTCGATTATTTTTCTCTCTGTAATCACTGTGAAAACAAAATTTTTTTCATTCTACTTTTCTCCTTTCATTCTCTTTCTTACTAAACCAGCTGTAACCTGAACGTGCTGGAGTCATCTTGTTTATTTATTATTTATTATAAACTCTTTATTTATTTTTATTTCCAATAGCAGAAACTTGCTTTGAGGGATTGATCATATTTATTTCATCATAATACAGCCTATATAAGCTGGGACCAACTTTTCACTGGGCTGAAGTTCTTGTTTCTTTAATTTTAGGCCCATAGTCATGGGTAGCTTTCACTATTCAGATAAAGTGGGCCCACCAGGAACCCGCAAGAAAGTTGTGGAATCAAATGGAATCCATAACAATGGCGTAACGTAACCCCACCCCAAACAACCCTATATGCAAATTGCGATTGTATTTTGAAGATTTTGAAGTTAGATAAGGATTCATCAATCGATCTATCTTTTTTTTTTTGACACTGAGATTATTATCGGCTCTTTTATAGTGTTCTTGGTAATGAAGTGAATGATGATGTTTTTCTCTCAAAACATTTTCACTATTTCCTTCCTTCAACTTACTTGGCACGAGTAAAGTAGATTTCTCATCTAACAAATTCTTTTTATGTTTAGTAATGATTATGGTGCTAGAGTGAGCATTTTCTATTTCATCTTCAGATTTTTGTTTGAAGGGTCGGAGTTGTCAATGATTTGTGTATCTTAAGGTAGGCCTTGCTTTATAATTTACATTTGATTAGACATTTTTTTTACTATTAAAATTATGTGTTATTTTGTCATCTCAGGTGTCCTTGTCATTGCTCCTTATTTACAAATCAAGGGCAATTGAATTATATACTAGTGACATAGTGCACCTGAATTTGAACAATCAATTAATTTGAAATTAGCATTGTCACTATTATTTTGTAGTGTTATGATATCTCAATCTCAATCTCTGTCTATTAAGATATGTTTGATCTTGTCTAGGTTGTCAGAGATAAGCAGATTAGTAAAACAAAAGGTTATGGATTTGTGAGTTTTGCCACTCCTTCTGACCTTGCTGTTGCTCTTAAAGAAATGAATAGCTTGTAATCAAGAGCATCCCACGGGGCAAAATAAATAAATAAATAAATATTTAGATGTGATTCATTAATACGGAATAAAAATCTAAAAGTTTTACTGTAATGTGAAAACTTTAATTGAGCCAATCTTTTTCTGTAGCGAGTGATTTGTGATTTTATTTTATTTTATTTTAGAAGTTAATCACATTCACAAAGTAGATATGTAACCATTTTGTTACTCACCAAATGAACCTCTTTTAGGTGACTAACGATCCAACAACCATTTAAGATCAACCATTTAAACTTGATTGGGTGTGTCATTTGAGAGGAAAAAAAAAACACATAAGTAATAATCCATTCAGGTTTATTTAATGGTAAGTAAACTTCTGATCCTCAATAGGAATAAACTTATGGGCTTGATTCCAAATTCGTTGGCAAATATGGATCTTGAGATGCCGCCATAAAGGGTTGAATAGCCCCAAAGTTAAAATGGGCTTGAATATGCTCTTGCCTTTTCTAAATAGTTAGATAACAAACCATGTGGACGGCCTGCATTATATCTACAATATAAAATCTAACACCTAAATATAAATGCATATATTTTAAAATATACATTAAAAACATTACTATTTAAAAAATTAATCAAAATATTTTAAAATAAAAATTTCAGATATATATTAATATAATATATAATATGAATATTCTATCTCTTCATTTCTATCCTTAAATATTATTCTAAATAAATTATTATAAAATTTTAAATTTTAAATATATATGTAAAAATTATTATTTTTAATTACTTTTGCTCATTAAATATGTATTTAAATTAACGAATTAAAAAAGTAAGATGTACTTTTTATATAGCTAGCCAAATAGAGAAATAGATAAATAAATAACATTTAAAGTGAGGAGACTTATATCATGAAAAAAAGTTAGACAAGTAAATCATGATTATTGGATCAAATACTAAAAAATTAAGAATTTGAGATAAAATATAAAGATATGTGTCGTTTCCTTTAGCAGTATTAAATAATATATAACCTTAACAATTTATTATAATTATATGGTTTATACTTATTTATCTCATTCGTCCAAACATTCTTCTACTTATGTGTTATATATATATATATATATATATATATATATATATATATATATATATATATATATATATATATATATATATATAATCAATTTTAATATTATTATAAAATATTATATTAATCCATTGTTAAATAAAAAGTTATTGTCATAAATTTTAATATATATATATATATATATTATTTTATTATTATCTAAAAAATTAGTTTATAAAACATTTTAAAATATAAAAACTAAAATGTATGTTAATATAATATAATATATATACACTTACAAAAATATATAATAAATTTTCTTAAATTTTTATTTTATTATTTTAAATAAATTATTATTCATTATTTCAATTTAACCATATATTTTTTAAAATACTTATTTTAATTATTATTGTTAGATATATTTTAAAAAATTAAAACGTCTATTAATACAACTGTAAATTACTTATAGTTTTATTATATTTTTAATAATTAATTTAAGCTAATAAAAAAAAATTCACCCATTCTATTTTTATTTTATGAATATAATATAGTAACTTGAATTTAATTTACTGCTAATAACGAGATGAACAACTAAAATTATAGATATTATGAAATTTATAACATATTCTAATATCAAATAAATTAATTTTCTTTATTATATATAGAATGAACAAAATAATGAGATTGGGTATTTCAATTTACAAATCTTGTATATATTATTAAAATATAAAAATATTAAATTTAATTCTTGATATAACTGGAAGATTAATCAAATAATATTGATATTTAAACAAGATTAATAAAAAAATAACTATTAATATTATCTCTATTTTATAGTACATGGTTAATTATAATAGTCCTAACCTTGAGCATGGTTCAGATGGATGGGGGTTTTATTTTTAAAGGAACACCAATTTATTTATTTATTTAACCTATATAAATATTAAATTAAAAAATTGTATAATTAAAATTATATAAAAATTATTATAAAATAAAATAATCACCCATAATTAATCCATTAATAGGGTGAACATCACACTTAACCAATAAATAGGGTGATGTTCACCTTTAATGAAAATAAGATTCTTAAGTTTTTCTTTTTATTCTCTAGTCCCCGCATCTCTTTCTTTATTACATGTCTCGCAGATATAATTACGCAAAACGATGTGATTGTTTTGTTTCATTGACACTTTGGTTTCTCTGTAATAACTGATACATGAACCATAGAAAGTAGCAACTCAGAATAATATTAAGTTATTTTTAAACAATTATAAATGTATCATTTTTTATATTCACCGGAGCATAAAAATATCATAAATAACCCTATATATACATTATATTATTAAGAATTATATTATCAAAAGTGTTGTAATTTTTATTGCAAGAAAAGTGTAAATTACATTAAAAACATATTTTATAATAAAATATTTAATGTTATAATATTTGATACATTTATTTTTTTAATCATAATTTTGTTAAAAAAAGGATAAAAGATAATAATTAATATTATTAATCGTAATAAAAATTACATATGTTATCTTAAGAATACTATTCACAGTGAATTATAAATTAATAAAAATAAATTTCTTAGTACATTTTTATAAATTTAAATTGGACCACTTTTTAATATTTAAATAATTATTATATATAATATTACGTCTTATTTGAGTGTTGTTTATGTATTTATTAACCCGATAACCCTAATTTGATACAAACCGAGATTTAAAAAGAAAAAAAAAAAAAAAACTTCACCGTTTATGGGGTTCAGTGCCTGAGTGTTGGGTTTTAGATATAAGAAAGAAGTCATGAACTCATCCACCCCTTTATCTTGTACACGCCGCTTCAACCAACTCCAAAGTCGCTGCACTTGATTACGGTTCTACCTCATGCCTTTGCTTCTACACTCCACGCTTCTGCTGCCGAACGTGACTTCTACTGGTGAGTCTGCTCGCGACTTCCCTGGCTTTAAATTTGAAGTGCAAAGTTTCAACCGTTGTTTCAATTTGTGCTCTGTAGAAATTAATTTGCCCCAATATTCTCTTTAGGCATCGCTAACTACTTATTATTGTTATCACTCTAATCAAAATTCTCGTTCTTCCTCATTCTGTTTCCTCTACAAACTGTAACGGTGTCTTATCCTTTCCATGCCCAAACAATCACAGCACACATATACACATTAACTTTCATTTTTCACCAATAATCCCTAAATATATATTTTTTACTTTGCAATGTACGAAGCACTGTATCTTTCATTATTTCATTTTTACAATCGCTTTCCTCTATATTATTATAGCCTATATAGGATTGTAACAAATGATGTTTATTAGATCTTACGAGATGGTGAATGACGGAATGCGACGCTTATTAGAATTTCCTTTATATTATTACCGTCTCCCACTAACTGTATGCTTTTTCTCGCATGTATATATTGTAACAAAGATACATCTTTTTGTTTTGAACTTTCACAGCTGAGTCCTTCATATGAAGTGAAAAGAGGATAGGTGAATGTAATACTGTTTACGTGGATCGTATCAATCTGCCAGAACTTATCTGTTTATTGGACTTAATTGAGCAGAAGGGTATAATAGCTAAAAAGTGCGCTGTTATAGTTTGAGAGAGTCCAATCAATATACCTGGACAGCTAGGATGGGATATATAGCTACTCTGCAAAATAATATTTTCATCTCCCATTCTTTGAATGGTCTGCATGGTTGTAACAAACACGAGAGCTGCATTTTGGGTGCTAGTTCTGCTTTGGATCGTAGTTCAAGAAAAAAATCACCTACCCTACCCCGAATATGTTTTGGTGACTACTTTTGTACAACTAAATATTCTTTTCCGCGGAAAGGATTACAGTGTAGAAGTTTTCAGGGAAGTGCTTTAATTGATAGAGTTAATGAAGTTGACCGTGAAGATTGGGGCTTTGGAAGTGATTCTGTTGGGGAAAGGAGAAAATCCACAGAACTAATGGATTCAGACAAATCTATAAATGCTCCAACTTTGTCAGCAGAGGGAGCATTTGTTGAAAACGATGAGATGACCAACAATAAAATCCTTCAGAGGCTCTGCAGTTTGGGAAGGTTAACAGTTGCGGCAAGGTTGATTGATGTCATGGCACGGAAAAGTCAAATACCCCATTTCCCTTCTTGCACAAATTTGATCCGAGGTTTTGTTAGAAAAGGTCTTGTAGATAATGCTTGCAAAACAATGAATAAAATGGTCATGTCTGGTGGCGTTCCTGACACAATTACATACAACATGGTTATTGGTGGCCTGTGTAAAAAAGGTCATTTAAGATCAGCTGTTAATCTGGTAGAAGATATGAGCACGAGTGGTTGCTCCCCGGATGCAATTACTTATAATACAATAATTCGCTGCCTATTTGACAAGGGGAATTTTAATCAGGCTGTTAGTTTCTGGAGGGACCAATTGAGAAAAGGGTGCCCTCCTTATCTCATTACCTATACAGTGCTTATTGAGTTGGTCTGCAGATATTGTGGGGCTGCTCGAGCCCTAGTAGTACTGGAAGATATGGCAATGGAAGGCTGTTATCCTGACATTGTTACATATAACTCTCTTGTAAATATTACTTCTACGCAAGGGAAATATGAGGATACTGCTTTGGTTATATTAAATCTTCTATCCCATGGGATGCAGCCCAATGCTGTGACATACAATACTCTCATCCACTCTCTTATTAGCCGTGGATATTGGGATGAAGTTGATGATATTGTGAAGATTATGAATGAAACTTCCAGTCCTCCTACGCGTGTTACATACAATATTCTGCTAAATGGTTTATGTAAATCTGGACTTTTGGATCGTGCCATAAGCATCTACGGAACAATGGTTGCTGAGAACTGTTCACCGGACATTATAACCTACAATACTCTTCTAAGTGGTTTGTGTAAGGAGGGGTTTATGGATGAGGGCATCCAGTTACTTAACTTATTGGTAGGTACCAGCTGTTCTCCTGGGTTGGTCACCTATAATATTGTTATTGATGGATTGGCTAGAATGGGATCTATGGAATCAGCAAAAGAATTGTATGATGAAATGGTGGAAAAAGGAATCGTTCCTGATGAAATTACTCACAGTAGTTTGGCTTGGGGATTTTGCCGGGCGGACCAACTTGAGGAAGCTACAGAGCTACTAAAGGAGATGTGTAAGAAAGAACAAAGGATTCAAAATACTGCTTATAGATGTGTAATCCTTGGATTATGCAAACAAAAGAAGGTTGATATTGCAATTCAAGTTCTAGATTTGATGGTGAAAAGTCAATGCAGACCAGATAAGAGGATATATTCTGCTTTAATTAAAGCTGTTGCTCATGGGGGTATGCTAAAAGAGGCTAATGATTTGCATCAGAGGTTGATCAAATGTAAGATTCTGAGAGAGGAAATCATGTTGAATTAGTTGGAGTTTGTGCTTAAAGATTGGCCAAATTTAATGCTTCTGGCCATGTACAGATTATATGTCCCTATCAGGTAATTCTTTTGATCTCCTGTTGATTGTGGGATTTTGATCCTCTCCTGTCTGGATGGGTGTCATACTCCCCCAAGTTCTCTCTATTTCTCTCTAATTATGCTAGAGACAAGAGAGAGATAGAGAATTAGGGGAACAGATCTTCTCTTAAATAGAAGAGGATCCAATTCCTTCTTTGTGAGATCTGTTAATTTATCTGTTGAATTAATGAATAATGATGGCCATAAGTTTTCTGCTTCTAGTTCATGCCATTTCTTTTGCTTAGGCTACTTTTATAATTATTCTAACCAAAAAAATCTGTTACAATGATATGTTGCTTAAATGCATTTGTCCCTTTTTCTGTTGGTTTGTAACTTACCTAGTTCTTGCATGTCTATAGTGACAATACACAATCATCTTTGGTGTTATTATATTTAACTAAATTAAGCACAATTTAATACTACTGATCTTAAGCTAAAACTATGATGTATGCTGTTTTGACATTAATCAAATGAAATGTCCATATTATGTATGGCATGAGGCTATGAGAGAATTGAGTTTCTTGTAATCATTTATGTTTGGATATCTACTGGTGAATAAAATGGAATGAAAAGAGACGGAACAAAATGGAATAGAATAAAATAGGATAAAATTGCCGTTTTATTGTATGGATATTTTTATAAAGAAATGAAAAAAAGACTAATTCCATATTATGCCCTCAAGATAGATGGGATGAAAAAGAGGGCTGTTGGATGTCATGGAAGGGAATGCTTTCCATCTGATTTCACTCCACTCTTATTTTAAACTATCCAAATAATAGAATCTAGGATCGTTCCATTCTTTTTCATTAATTCTAACATAGCGTTGAATTTTAATTTCATTCTCTGCCGTCATCTTACCTTTTGAGATCAGAATATTCGATTAAGTAGGAAGGCTTTTTACTAGATTTTTATTTAGTATACCTCTACTCTAGTCCCTAAGACTGTAACCCTCAGTGAATTTAATTTTTAACTTGAAAATTTTTCACTTTAGGTCATGATTTTCCAAAAAAAATATTGTAAAATGTCATTCATTTTAGTCCTTAATGCCACTGAAAAAATTTAGTGGAATAGGACTTCTAATAAATGAATGAGATTTTGTTACATTTTGCGAAGTCAGGGATTATTAGTTAAACTTGGAAAAACAGGGATTAAAGTGAAAGACGCAAACAATCTCAAGGACCAAAGTAGAGGTTTACTAAAATTTTATTGTCATATTCTTGCTTTGTTGTTCAATGATTCCGGTGCTAGTTTTATATAATGAATCATGGTCTCTCTCTTTCTCGCACCGAAAACTGGAAGTAACATTGTAGCTTGCATGTCTAAGACTTGCTAACTTTACTGTGGGTATTTGCCAATGTAGGAAAGCTTTTTGGGAGGTTTTGACTGCGAGGTCCGACAATATCGGCTAATACTGTCGCTTGACATGAACTAAAACTTCGGTAGTTGCCATGAACATGTGCTCGTCTCAAGTTGTTTTTAATGTCAATCTAATCTTCAAGTTTGCAGATTTTAGATAACTCAGATGAGGATAAACAAAAATTTTGATCCTTATGTTAGTTTTGGTAGTTATAAGTTCGTTTCTGTTGACTTGTCATAATACAATTTATGAGCACTTTTTACCATCTATTTAGGGATTGAAGTTTGTTATTATGCTGCACACATCCATTTTATCTTGGGATTTTTATTTTTTTTTTACTTTTCGGTCTTAAGATTTTTGTTCAAAGGTGAAGGTTGTGCAGAAGAAACATGAATACGAACTTACGCGATTGGTTCAAAATTGGAATTGTGCAGTTTGTGACTCATCTATCTGGATACAAAACATATGTTCAAGTAAAGGTTCTAGAGTAATGATACTATTTTATTTTTTGCTTAGCCAAGTATCCTAATTTTTTAAAAGCGCCTGCCCTTCTGCATTGGTTTTTAGGATTTAACATTTTCTCTTCTGTTAATACACCCGTCATACTTTTTGTGATTTTTTTTCCACTTCATAACATTATTTTAATTATTGCATAAATCTTAATGATATGTTTTGAGGTCATGATATGATGATAGTTGCAGAAGGAAGGTATAAATTTTGACAGATTTCACAATTTCCTTTGCAAGTCATTGAATAACAATCTCCTTTATAAGTCATTGAATAAGAATTAGGTACAAACTCTGCACATTTGAAACAGCAGAGAGAGTGATAACACCTTCATCAGAAGTAATGACTGTCCGTTTGATATTTTCTGCCCTTTAAACTTCACTCACAAAACAGTAAATTAGCAAAAATAACATTAAATTGAGCTGAACAAAAAACTCAATTAGAAGACTCGAATAAATCAGTTTTATGCCCAAGAATTTAGTGTACTTGTACTCATCAGGAACGGAAAAGGTGTTGTTTGTGTAAACGTTTGAATAAATCTTGAGAAATAGCATTCATACTAACAAGGGATTTAGCCAGGTCCAGTGCATAAGTTCGCCATCCAGCAAAAGCAATCCCTTCGACCAACAACGTGTAGGTAGTTTCATTTGGTCGACATCCCTTGTCAACCATGACAGCCAGCACCTCAATGGCGTCAACGATTCTGTGCGCTTTGCACAACCCAAGAAGAACAATGTTGTAACTAATAACAGTAGGTTGCCACTGGCTTCTTTCCATGTCCACCAACAACTCAATGGCCTCGTCCACCATTCCATCTCTGCACAAACAAGATATGAGTGAATTATAGGTGATCTTGTCAGGACCAACCCCGTTGCTCAACATCTCCAAAATCATCCCCAATGCTCTAATTTTGGCCCCACTGCTCCACAGCGCACCGAACACCGTGTTATAAGAACTCACATTTGGAGGACAACCCACTTCACCAAGCTTCCTAAAGATGTTCAAAGCCTCATCAGCTCTTCCCTTCTTACACAGACACCCCATGATCGTGTTGTAGTTCACAATATCAGGCAACCACCCCCCAGATATCATATCATCCAAAAACTCTATCGCCAAATCCACTCTCCCCTCTCTGCAGTACGCAGAAATCAACGGATCATAGCAATAAGCATCAGGGTTCAACCCCTTTTCCTTCATGACCCTCAACACATCCACAGCCTCCCCAACTTTACCATCACGACACAGTGAACTAATCAAAACGCTATAAGTGACAACATTGGGCTCGCAACCCCTGGCAATCATATCAGACATCAACCTCTCCCCAGCTTCCCATTTTCCCTCGCTCAAAAGACCCTTGAGCGTTAAGTTGTACAAGTTCAAACTCGGGGTGGTGCTCAAATTGCAAACAAAGTCAAACGCTCGATCCACCAATCCGCGTTTGCACATGCCCCTCACAATGACATTGTAAGTGAACATATCAGGTTGAAGCCCTCTGGACATCATCTCATCCAAAATCCCCATGGCTTCGTCGATGCCACCGTGTATAATAGTAGCTTCTATCAAGATAGTGTAAGTGATGACAGTGGGGTTGCAGTTATCTTTCAGCAACTGGTCCATAACCTTCAAAGCCAAATCAAGCTTCCCCCTGGCGCAGAGGCTCCCAATGAGAATATTATAAGTAACAACATCAGGAGAGAAGCCTCTATTCTTCATGCGAAGAACGACATCATTGGCAGCGTCGAATCTGTCAGTCCTGCAGAAGCCGCTGATGACTGCATTGTAGGCGAAGGCGTCGGGGTCACCGTGCTGTTCAAGAATGTCCATGACCCGCACTGCTTTTTCTGTTTTCTTGGCAGTGAACAAACCCTTTATGAGCTTGGTGCAGAGAATGACGTCGGGCTTGTAACCCCTCTTCACCATCTGCTCCAGAAAATAGAGGGCCTCGCTGTACTTGCCCGCTTTGCATAACCTGTTAAGGGCTTTCATGTGATGGCTGTCTCGAAACTCGTAGTACTGGGGCCTTGTGTCGGACGAAGTAACCCTCGCGTGTCCCTTCTTCTTGTTGTGCCTGCTGGGGTTCCCTTCATTTATAACCGGGATTGTGCAGCTGATGATAGTGTTTGGAGTTGGATGCCACGCGCGCTTCGAAGTGGTTCCAAGTGGGAGCCTCTGCGACAGGAATTCCGTTGAAACTGTCATCATTGACGATGATGTTCGTTGCAGTTGCAGTTGCAGTTGCGGGTTGAGGTACTCATGGAAAATCGAGAGGTTGCTTTGTGGATAAGGGATTGAATGACTGCGGAGAGAGTGCAGTTAGAACTGAATCCAACACACGCCAGGGAATGGACACCTCAATTATTATTTTATTTTCCATTCATTTTGTTTTATCCTATCTTTTTTCTGTTCGTACACAAAGGGCCAAAGGCCCAGAGGATTCAAGTAATCGAAGCCCACACTTAGCCCAAATTTTGGTATGGAAGCAGAGCAGAAAAACGAAGAAAGCAAGTACAGGACAGCACAATACGGCCATTCCAAATGGAAAGCACTTGACCAGCTCAAAAGCTAAAAGTTCTTACAAGGCTACATCACAAAATGGGATGTATATACGTAGAAAGTACAGAAAGATGAAAAGAAAAATGAATCCCACCAAAAAAGAAAAATAATAGGGTGAAAATGATAGATGATGTGAGTAAAAGAAAATGGCCAAGAAAAGGAAAGACATTAGTGCATTACTAGATAGAGAAGGATGAGAAAAAAAAAACTATAAAGAAAAAGCTAAGCCTAACGACATAACAAATCAAGGAGAAAACAACCATATAAAACCTAAACAATGCAGCAATACACATAATGAATAACAGCAAAACACGTAAGAAAAAAAAAACTGCTAGAAGAAATGTCAGCTACACGTTTTAATACTTTTCTTTTATAATTGGTGAAATTTATATGAATCTCACTTGTTTAACGCCAGCCTAAGCTTTGATGAGATACCTACAAGTGATGGGAAAAAATAGTAGAGCAATGGAAAGATCAATAATGCATCATTGATGTGATGACAACGCAATAGATATAAATTTTCTAACTTGCAAGAACTTATAAGAGTAACCACAAATAAAAATAACAGTAATAACGAGAAGAATCACATAAGGAGATACCAATATTTTTAACTTAGAAAATTTCGTCAATATGAAAGGTAAAAACCACAGATCGTCCAGATTAAAGAAGTCAATCCACTATAATCAAATAAGGATACAAAAATGTTCAAATCAAGAGCATTGTTTGTGCATACAACCAGCCAATACAAGCAAGCAAACAAAACTTGTAAATGAAGAACAAGAAATAAGGAACAATAAAGTAAATAACTCACAAAATCGTGCTACTGTACGAGCACAATTTCTCACACCACAAACTTTCAAATCAAGATCCGAACAGTCAAAATGTAGAATTACGGGTGTTCAACCTGCTGTCAAATTTCCAACCCAATCCAATGGTTAACGAAATAGATATCGCAATTTTGATGTAATTGTTTTATGTAGAAATAAAAACATAACACTTTCTTCTCCCTCTTTCCTCTTTTTTGCCTCTGTGTTTATGTGTGTCCCCTTAATCTTACCCCTTCTCCTTTTATAAAAGAGACCTAGCGAGTTTGAGAATATTATACTTTTATCGACATAGTTGGGAGTCTAAAAGTAACCCAACAACAAGATCTTTGGTGCTTGAGTTAGTGTTTCTAACAAAAAACAAAGATTGTAGTGTCAGAAAAGTTGTTTACCTTAAGCATATTAGATTTTCTTACACTATTCTTCTCAAGCTATAATGATGTTTTTGTGTGATGGTGATGTTTGTGCATGTCTCTAAGGCCATCTCATATTTTGTGGTGTTTGTTGTTAAAGATTTATATTTGTGATTTCATACTTCGCACCTATATGAGTTTTGGTATATAATAAGAAGGTTATTGAATTCTTGGAAGTGTTGGATTATGATAAGATAATTGAGCTTAATAGCATTATTCTAGCATAAGTAAATCATTATTTGTTATACTTATTATATTTTAGGAATAGAACATCATTGTAAATAATCTCATCAAATTGATTATAAATTGAAGTGGATGAAAATATTTTATCACCCACAATTTGTTTGTGTGTAGTTATACAAACATGAATTTGTGTGTGATTTAACCTCTATCCTTTCCAATAAAATTTAGCTACTTGAGTTTTATCACAAACCAATATAGACCCATTCTCATTTTGATAATTTTCTTGTAAAAATGAATCACTTTATAAATTTGTACATTGATTACTTCTTAATCTTTTATTATTTTAATCCTTTAAATCCTATCTTTGGAAGAGATATTCAATATAAATTATTTGTATTCCATACTATTTTAAACAAAAATAATAATATTTTGCTTTTACACAAACCTCCTTACATTGTTACAATTTACCCTCCTTTTCATCGTCATAAACATTCATGTGCCTTCATGTATTTTTCCATGATTTGCCTCTTTATTCTCCTCGCAACTCGTGAATAGGTAATTCTTCATATTTCGTTGTTCGACTCTGATATCGTACTATACTCAAGTTTGAGTAAAATACATATATAAATTAATCTTCTAAACTTTACCAAAGAAAATAAAAAAGAATATTAAATATCTTCTATCACTATTGTTCTTCAACTAGTTTTTTTTTATATTTTTTATCTTTCAAAAAAGTGAAGTAGTTCAACAAAAGGTAAAATGACAATAATAAATTATTTACTTGTTATTCTTGATTAAGTTTTTATGAACCTTTCAAAGTTAAAAGGGCAATAGAAAAGTATTGCATTAACGTGTCTTCATATAGAGTAAAAAAGAAAAATAAACCTAATAAATGGATAAAAATTTCCTATTGCAAATGTATGTCACGCAATCTCATATTTATACCGAATAAAAAATCAGATCATATATTCTACCTATATATAAAACTTTCTTCAACTACATCTAATTTTTTCAGTTGTAGTTTGATTACTAATATTTTTTTCTACTAAGATGTGACTTAATGTTTGCCCATGCACTTACAACTGAAAATTAAATAAAATAATTTGAACATAAAAGTGTAATTTTTAAATATGTTATACTTTATCAATACCTACCTGAAAAAATTCTCTTTATTTAATATTTATAGTAAGACCATCGTACATATTTACATAGGAAGTTGTCAATATTCATTCATGAACAAGAAAAAACTATAAAAAGAAAGAAGAGGTTGAAGAAAGTCTAAATTGAGGAAGCTAAATTTCAAGGAACCCAAGTGCAGCATTAAAATATTTATGTAAAATTGTAAATTCCACTTTACATACACCATGTTTTAAATACAATATTTATTTTTTTACTAAATTTGTTAAAATTTACAAAAAAAAATTGTTGATTCAACTCTTTACTATGATTTTATAATTTTTAATAAATTATGATCAATAATATATAATAATATATAGAAAGTTAAAAATAGTGTGACAGAGAAGATTTTGTTAGACTTCCTCTAATTATAAATTTTTTATTCTAGAGAGTGTGAAGTATATATATATATATATATATATATATATATATATATATATAAATGTAAGTAATTAAAGGAGTTTTTATAAGACGGACACTTCAACCGTTTGGTGATGGAAAAGTTCAATGGTTATCCAGTGTAAATAGGGGTGGTCACTTCCAAAACTTTGATACTCAGTAGGCATGTGTACAATGGGTTGAGCTTGATGATTGAGTTTGATAATAATCTACAACTTCCATTCAAACAAAGAAGAACTAAATTTTCATACATCGTGTGTATAAACATTTTATAATATCAACTAAATAAAATTTTTCATAGATATCGTTTTCAAATTAATTATTAGAAAAATTAATAATTCTATTATACATGACAATCACTTATTGAACAAATATATAAAAAATATTTATATTATCGTTATATTCTGATTAATTAATGTACCAAAAATATATTCTAATTAATTTTCTAAATAATGCATTAAATTTATCGTACAAAAAAGAAGATAAAGAAAAGGCGAACGATGCAAGTGTTGTTGACTTTACGACAATTCATTCAGCATGTATGACGTCTAATTGGATTCGGAAAATCGTATTTTCCATACAACAAGCTCGTGTCAGCTTTTCTTGGTCGTCCTGTCTATTTTTTCTTTCTAATTTTCCATACAACAAAATCGTATTACATTTTATTCTTTCTAATTTTTCTTAACTTTATAATTTAAAAATATTTTTGTATTAATATAACGTGATATTTGTTATTAAATATTTATGAAGATAAAAAGAAAAATAAATATTAAATAATTATGTTTATAAAAAATAAAATATATTTAAATTATAAATATTAATTAGAATATATTGATAATATAAAATAATTATTCAATTATAATATTATTATGCATAATTTTTAATTTATATAATAGTTAATTTACAAATTATAAGTAAAATAAATTTTTATTAATTAAAACCTTAAATCACAAATAAATTAATTTACAGTTTTCTTTGCAAAAATAAACAAAAGCTTAATTACAAGCAACAAATCTCCCTGTCTTTCTCCTCCTATTTTTTTTTTTCTTTCTGCACAATTATTTTTTCCTTCTCTCTCAATAATTTTCTCTCACTTTCCTTTACTTTCTATCCATTCCTCATCTTTCATCGGATCACCATCACCGTACATATTATATGTTGCTAATTGATTGATTCTATATCATAATTGCTGAAAGATCTAGGGTTCCAGCTGAATCCGCAGTTCCAAATTTGAATATATCAACCGCATTTGTTCCCTTTCGGTATAGTATCTGATTGTTATAGGCTTCGATTCGGAGGCATTGAAATTCAACTTGCTGCAATTTTTTTCAGAGAAAAGAAAAATCAAATTGATGATTCCTGTTGATCTCTGTGCTCAGTGATTTGGATTGTGAATGAGAGATACGAGAACGAGATTGGTTTAGGTGAAAATGGAGGTCGTCACTGATGCGGCGTCGTTGGACGTGGAATTGTTGCAGCTCCCAGACTTTTCCACTTTGACCCTCAAGTCTAACCTCAATTTCATTGAGAAGCTCTTCGACCAGTGGTTGTCTCTTCCTGAAAGTAATCGATTGGTAGGCTTCGGAAATCTGAACATCGCTACGTTGCGTAATTTGAGGAGTCTCCTTAGCGTGCTTTTATTCTCTTCGTTGGAATTATTTTCCGTTGATATTTTTGTATGTATACGTTTGCACGAAGAGTGAAGTGATTTGGAATCACTGTTGTTGAAAGGGGCGAGATGGTGTTCGTGGTTATTTAGATAATTGAGGTTTGGGGGAAAGATGCATCATTCTTACATTGCGTTTAACTCATTGCACTAGGGAATGCTGTTGTCAATTCAGATTAAAAAAAATTGTAATAAAAGATTACTACAGGTTTTTATAGCATTCCTCACACTCGTGAGAATTATGACTTTTCAAGGATGATTGCGTGATTCTATACTCACCATACTATTGTAGTAATCAACTTCATCTGCAATAGCTCTATCTCTTCTTAGGAACCACCGTGGCCAGTTTTTTGTTAATCCTACCTACTCCCAAGCAATATAAATAATTAAGCTCTTGGTTATAGTTGAAATGTATTCGGATGTTTTTTTTGGGTTTCCTGAAACGGTTGAGTTGTTCTACTTGAATACTCTACAGTATCACATGCAAAGTTGGTGATATTGTTTTAATATCCCCCTTGTTAATTGTGCAGGTAACATCATTACTCAATGAAGCAAAGTCAGGTGCTCCTTTGAATGTCCCCGGGAATTGCTCTAGTCCAAATGCGGCTAGTAATTCTTTGCCTTCCATGTTTCCTGCTGGCACTGCTCCGCCTCTTTCACCAAGAAGTACATCTGGTTCCCCTCGCATTTTGAAACAGAGAATTGGCCATTCTAATTTGGGTTCTCCTTTGAAAGTTGTCAGTGAGCCAGTTAAAGAAGTGATACCTCAGGTTCAGGCAGTCTGATATTCTTTTTTTTTTTTTTTCAATTTGTAAATTGTATTAGAGAAGAGGGAAGGAAAGTATATCTAAAATGAGGATAAGATATTCTCTGAAACAGAAAAAAGGAAAAATACATCAGAGAAGAAGAAAAAAATTCAGCCAAGTTGCCCAATCCCATTGCATACATGAAACAGCAACTTTTCTCGCAATAGCCATTTGCAGAACACCAAAGAAAGGCCATACACCATCCTATCCCATAGACCCATAGCAAGTTGAGGGACAAAGAAACACCATTAAATATGTGACTTTGCACTACAACTATATGTTCCTAAGAATTGCATGAACTGCAGATTGCCACAAAACTTTTACCTTGTTTTGCCCCCCCCGCCGAATGAACTTGCAGCAAATAATTTATATGAATCCTATTAAGAACTGTTGTCTAGTTCTCTTAGTATTTTATTTGATGATACTTTTCTCTTGTACCTGGTTCGCTTGTGTGTTTATCCTTTCTTTTCTCTCTCTTGATTCCTGCCATGTTAATGTTATTTATAACATAAATATTTGCTCACTCGCAGTTTTACTTTCAACATGGACGTCCACCTCCAAATGAATTGAAAGAACAATGCTTGTATAAAATTGATCGGTTACTCCATGAACATTTGGATGGCATACAGGTGCATGGTGAGATATCACACATATAAGTAGCTGATAGCCTGCAGGGCCATTTTGTTGCAACTGGGGAAAAGTGATTTTAATTAAGTTTCATATTCTAGTTTTCCAAGTAATCACACCCTCTTTAAGTTGAGTAAAAATAACTTATTTTAAATATTGCCAGAAGTCAAAAAGTGACGATCTATATAAAATTCACTTTCTAATATAAGAAAGAGTTGTAACACCCAGTTCTGAGAATCATTTTACTTGTTTTCTTGGAATGTCAGAATTCAAATCAGTTACTAAGGAAGTTTGCAAGCTGCCATCTTTTTTTTCCACTTCTCTTTTCCGAAAGATTGACAGTGGAACTGGTGTTGTGACAAGGTGTGTAATTTATTTTTCTGGAACATGTAAACTTTTTTTTGTCATGGATGGTGATTCTTGTTTGAGCTGTTGGGCATTTCAAAAGTTTTAGGTCTAGGTGCTGGAGTAGCATTGCAATTATCACAAGTCATTCAGAAAGATTTTTCACAGCTGAGCTCCTGATTATTGCATTATTTATTTTTGTAAAAGCATGTTTTGAAGTTTAACCCTTTTTACGTGGCTTGTTATCTACATTATCCATTCCATCTAGCTTCTTCTATTTTTTTATTTTTTTTTTCAATTTACAATCAGGTTTGTGTTTTGAAATCATCACGTTTATTATGCTTGGTTGCTTGATGAAATCTCCATCATCACTTGAAGATTGTCTTAAGCCTACGAGTTCCTCAATGCTTCATTATCTTTAATGCTGCTTGATTTCATTTTTTATACTTAGTTTAACAGACCTTATATTTCATTTTCTAAATCTTCTGTTTATTAGCAAGAGTTTTTTTTATTCTTTGCACCAATGTTTATAATACAATTTCTGACACTGAACTGTCCAAGGCTCAAAGGAGGAGGAGCCAAACATTAAAGAGGAGTGGCCAAAGTGAAGGAGGAAGCAGCCCATAATATGCCATAACAAAAAGCGGATAGGATTACATCTAGGCTCAGTCTTAAGTCCTTACTTGTTTAATCTAGTATTGGATATGCTTACCAAGGATATACAAAAATTATCCCTAACTGCATGATTTTTGTGGATGATATAGTTTTGATTGAGAAATCAAGGAAAAAGGTTAACTCTAAACTTGAGCTTTGGAGACAAACTTTGAAATCAAAGGGTTTTTACATGAATAAGAGTAAGACAGAGTATATGTGTTGCAATTTTTTAGAAAGAAATAAGAGGAGAATGAATTGGAAGTAAAAATGGGAGAAGATGTCATACCACAAGTTTTTAAGTTTAAATATGTGGAATCAATATTATAAAATGATGGGGAAGTCAATGAAGATGGCACACAGAAGATGCAACTTGGATGATTAAACCAAACAAAGACATCAAGGATTATTTATGATAAGAAATTATCTGTCAAGCTTAAAGAAAAGTTTTATTGTACTGCTATACATCTCATTGTACTTTATGGTAGTCCATGTTGGGCTTTAAAGGGACAGGAGAAAATAGTGAGAGTAGTAGAAATGAAAATATTAAGATGAATATGTGGCCACACAAGAAAGGACAAGATACAAAATTATTGTAAACAAAAAGATATTAGTGTGACACCAATTGAGAAAAAGATGACAGTAAATAAGTTAAGGCAGTTTGGACATGTGCAAAGAAGGTTGCTGGCCAGAAGCATCAGCAAAGAAAGTAATTTGTATGGTTTTTTCTTTGTGAAAAGGGGGAGGGGGAGGCTAAGAAGGACACTAAAGGAAATTGTTAAGAGGTATCTCATGGTGAATAATATACCTGAGAATTTGATCTCTAATTGAGCCCAATGACGTTGTGCGATTCATGTAACCGACTTTATCTTGTGAGATAAGATGGTTGTTATAATTGTTTGGCTAATAGGTGCCTATTGTTATAGATGGTACTATATGAGAAATCTCCTTGGTAAATTGCCATTTTAGTTGGGGAGTTTGTTTCTAGGCATCCTGCTCAAATTTTACCTATGCTTCCAGTGCAAATCCTTTTACCTTTTCTGAATATAACTTTCCATCTTTTGGCACTATATGGGTTATGCAAGTTGAATTATTGTGTGAAAAATTTTGTATTATTAAAAAAGGTAAATGTGATTAATTTGGTTCTCTCCTTTCCCATGATGTAGGCAATTATTGATGAATGGTCTTGTGCCTTGTAATTATTTTTTCCTTATACTCATATACTCATACTTAAATTTGTGATTTATTGTTCCTATAGGAAAGCATTTATTGAATATTGGATTAATGGCAACATGATGACAAAGGATATAGCTACTCTAATATTCAAAATATTAAAGCAACCGCAGCTGAATTACCTTACTCAGGTTTTTTTTTTTTAATTCTATTTCTTTCTTTCTGATTTTTATTTCATTTAAATTCCTTCTACTCTTCATAAAGGTACATTCAGTCTTGGCCTAATATTTATCAAAATATGTCATTTATTCAATTTCAGTTCGTTCTAGGAAGATTTATCTTTTTTAGGAGCCCTACTTATTGATCTCCTTGGCTTTCGTATTATCTTCATATCTATCTTATATTAGAGCAACACTACATGTCAGGATGATTTTAAACCTGTGCTACGTGAACTTTTAGCAAGTCATCCAGGGCTGGAGTTCCTGCAGAGCACGCCTGAGTTTCAAGAGAGATATGGTTTGTAATTGTAGATTGATGCAAATGAGTTTAAATTCTTCTAGCACATAGTTCCTTAGAACTTTATTTTTCCCAAGGAAATTTTGTTTCACTTTCTAATCATCAATTTCCATGAGATGCACGCAGGTGTGGTCCTTTTGTGACTTGAGATGGTATCTTTGTCATACATTCCGAGTTCCTGACAATAGATACAAAGTTAATTCTATGATTAGAAATTAGGACAGCTGTAGGCATTAAAATAAGTAGGATCAACAGAGTAAGAACAGGTATATATGAAGCATAAATTTATCTGTTGTAGAAAGAAACAGTGTTTAAAATAAAGGCATAAATGGTACTAAAAAATGGGCATATTTTCTTAATTTTTTTTTGGCATCTTGAATGTGCTTTTAGACTTTCTTGCAGAAAGAGCAATCTTATATTTCATACTCTATTCAGTGCTTTTATGATACCCAAATAACTAGCTTTTCACCAATTGAAAGCAGTGGGCATTGGCTGCAGATGCTAATAGTAATATCCAATGGGGTTGGGCAAATGATTTTTCATCTTGGGGCCCTGTAGAGCTGTGTCCTCTTGAATGGATTATTTCTACTTCAATTCATGTGTATTGGATATCGAAACATTTTCTTTTCTCCCACATTAGTAAACCCACTCCATCCATTTGTTATTCATCTTTACACAGAAATGATTCCAACTTATCTTTGCCATCAATACCAGTCTCACCACTATATTGCCACCATAATCTATTGAGACCAAAATTATGATTCATGTGTTTACAGTTGCATGACAAAGCTTCTTCAATCATGCTCTACCTTAGAGTATCTTTGTTTTATATCTTTCATTGGCATGATGCTGCCTAAAGTTGATAGCTGTAACTACTTTATACAGGAATGCCTTGCAACAAAGGAGTACATCATGTCTCTTTTCTTTCCTTATTTTATTTCCATTTTTCAAGTTAAATTTTTCAATGAATTACTATTACTATCCAATAACTATAAGTTATGTGATGAATACCTGTTTATGTTTTTTTTGTCTATATATATTTATTGAGGGAGAATCAAGTTACTCAAGAGTAATTATCCTCATCCTTCATTTTCTTTTAATCTAACGGTTCTAATGAGTAACTCATCTTTGACTGTTAGATTAAAAGAAAATAAAAGGTTAGGATGAGGAGTAACTCTTACTCTTAGAGTAACTTGATTCCTTCTCATTTTTATTTTCTATTCTTGCTGATAGTTGCAATCATATTAAGTATATTATATTAGATATATTTTTATGAATAGAGTAACACTTCATGTATTTGAGTTTCAAGAAGACTTCTTCATCAAGGGTGTTGTTGGAAATAATGGTATTTAATGTACTTAGGAAATAGTATATTCATGTATCTCATGTTTATGCATTTAGTGTTCATTGGTATTAGTGTCTAGGAAGTTGCACAGTTGCACTTAATTAATGTAGTAATAGGCTAGAAAATAGTCTTCACTAAGTCTATTAATATATATTGATGATGTGTAGAACCTATGTACCACACATTCTACTAAATAAGAAGCTGTTTCATTCTCTAAGTTCTCTCTTTCTCTCTAATTTCTCCCCTTCTAAATTCAACATGGTATTTCGCATATGTTTAGTATTGCAAAATTCGCACTCCAAATGTTCAGTCTCAAGCATAAGGTGTTTGTAAACATGTCCTACATTACTTAAAAATATAACCAGAATACTCCTTATAAGATTTGGGCAATCTTCCTCCCTTGAGCTGGCTTTTGAGACTTGAGACTGAGTTAGGCCCAGTCAATTTTTAATATGAATTGAGGGGGTTATTTTCTATTTTTACTATGACCTATTCTGCCACAGTTCCGCTGCCATATTCCATATAAAAGTATGGAACTGTTTTGTCTTCACTCTTCAATAGTTTTCCTATCTTTTGGGGTCAGTTTCCTCATTCAAAGCATTTTTCCTTATTTTCCCAGTGAAATCTCTAACAAACTTTCTGGCATCTTCTTCTAACTCGACATCATGTTTCAACCCCAATTTTCAGTTCCTGCAGCCAAGTCCTCCTTCCAGCAATCCAAAACACTTAACCGGCCATCATTTATAGCTGTTCTGTTCACCATCATCCAGCAAGTTTCCAGCAGCAAACCCTCAGAACTGGGTCACCTGTCCTTGCTCATCCAAACACAAGTGGTTTCAGTCTTTTAGGTCCATCGGATCTTTCGCATGCCCAAACATGTCATCTTTGTTTCTGTGTTTTCTCTCTAGCCACTAGTCCAGCTGTGTGTGGAGGCACATTCAGTCCATTTCTAGTGACCTGTTGGCATCATTATGTTTGTGCTACCTTCCTCTACTAGGATCTGGTTTTTTTTCTTTACCCAGCATGCACTTGGTGGCATCCCTTTGAAAATCTGCCTTTTAGTCACTATTTCTACTTATTTTTCTACCTGTTTCTACCGTGCGCAGGTCATAGAAGGCTTTTCTCTTCATATTCGTCCTTGTTTTGCCATTTTTGGACCCAGTATCACACTGTCATGCTCAAGGAGCCGTTGTTCAGTGTGGTTTCTTTGCTTCCTTGTTTGGCTCTTATTTGGGCTTTGTTTTGCTGTCCTAACATTAAGGGGGGAGAAAGGTATCTAGTTCCATGGCTTTCCCAATGAATGAAGTTTGGCCCTGCGACTTTCCCATACACATTGCCCCCAATTTATTCTAGTCATAGCATAGCCACAGATCACAATCTCTCCAATGGCAGCTGTCAAATCTCAAACTGCATCTATCTCCAGATACATCAACTTCCAACTGCATCTATATCCAGCTGTTGTTAGAGTATTCAATAGTCCTTCTCTGGCCTAATCAAGTCCCTTTGTTTCCTTTGAAGTCATGCTTGATGGAGCAGGGGGCGGGGGTGAGTATTTTTTTGAAACAAACTTAAAGGTTAGTAAGCTTTAGCTCGAGGGAGAGAGCTGGAAATAACGATATTTAATGTACTTAGGAAATAGTCTCATTAGTATGTTTATGTATCTGATGTTTATATGCATTTAGTGTTCACGGGTATTAGTGTCTAGAATTGCATTTAATTAATAGTAGCCTATGAAATAGTACCTACTAAGTCTATTAAGAGACTATATATGTGGATGGTGTGTAGCCCCTATGTACTACACATTCTACTGATTAAGAACCTGTTTCATTCTCTAAATTCTCCCCCCTTAACTTCAACAGGTGTGTTTGGGTAAATAGGTTAATTAAGCGCTTATTTAATGAGTTCTTATCAGATGATAAATTTATCCATGATAGTGATAGTGCTTATACCATAAGTTTGACCATAACCTTATGGAGATTAAACCATAACCAAATAAATTTTATAAAAGCTTTTCCAAATGCCCCCTAAAGTTGATTGTTGAAACTTGAAATTTATGCTAGTTTGGTTTCAACTGGTCTTGGTTTCTGGTGTACTACTTTCTTTTTTTGTATGGGGTGCAATATTCTTAATTTGTTTTTTCAATGTCCCAGCCGAAACAGTAATATACAGAATCTATTATTACATTAATAGATCTGGAAATGGTCGTCTCACCTTGAGGGAGCTGAAGTGTGGAAACATAATTGATGCAATGCAGCATGCTGATGAAGAAGAAGACATCAACAAGGTTTTGAGGTAGATATACTATCACTATCAACTTCACACAATGACTGTTTTTCAGCCAAAATATATTGACTGTTTTTACTTTACCTAATAATTGTCTGTAGGTACTTCTCTTATGAGCATTTTTATGTTATATACTGCAAGTTTTGGGAGCTGGATACAGATCATGATTTCCTGATAGACAAAGAGAATCTTATCAGATATGGTAACCATGCGCTTACCTATCGGATTGTTGATAGAATATTTTCTCAGGTTTGTGTGGATTACATGTTGCTTCTGTCTTTGAGATTTAACTGTTTCTTCTGACTTCAGCAACAGACCCTACAGCCCTTCTCTTTCTAATGCAAGAAGTGTTTGGTTCAGTGTTCATCCACTTCTGTTTATCAGATAATTTATTGAAGATGCAGACTTTGACTTGCTTCAATATTATCTCTCAGGTCGCAAGAAAGTTTACCAGTAAGGTTGAGGGAAAGATGGGATATGAAGATTTTGTTTACTTCATACTGTCAGAAGAGGATAAATCATCTGAACCAAGTCTTGAGTATTGGTATTTGTTTCTCATTCATTATCCATTTCATTTGTTAGTTTCTTTTTCTGAAATAAGTTATCAGATTAGTTGCTCATCATGGTGCTATGTGAAATTAGGCATGGTTAAAGTGTGCTATATTTGATTGGATTTTGAACTGTGCACATGCATGTGCTTGAGTTCATGGTTATGAAACTTTATCTGTTACTGGAAGTCTGGAATGTTATGTACGAAATCAAAAGGCAAGTTGCAAAAGAGAACAGTTCTAATTGAAATAATCTTGATCCAGTCCTTTGTGCCAAGTAATCTGTGTCCTCCAGAGCATGAATATGTTATTGTTAGTTTTTGTGTAACGGCATTCTTTGCTGATCAAGTGTAGTGTCAACAACAGGTTTTAGAATACTAGACAGAGTTACTGAAGGATGTTTGGTACATCAGAAAATAGGGCAGTGGAAAATGGAATATTGAAACTTTAGGCCGCATTGTGTGGAATACTTTCTGTTTGCGTGTGTTTTCAATTTGAAAGTTGGAATACTTTCCATCCTTTGTACTAAGTGTCAAAGAGTGCAATGAAATGCTTTACATTGTCACTGCCCTCTGCACTGTCTTACTTTGCCAGAAACCATGCTATTTGTAAACAGTGGATATTTGACATAGTGGTTTATTTGTTTTCTGATTTTTGAAGTCATCAACGTATGAGCTGACTTGAAAATGTCACTATTAGGTTCAAGTGCATTGATTTGGATGGAAATGGAATTCTGACAAGGAATGAACTGCAATTTTTTTATGAGGAGCAATTGCATCGGATGGAGTGCATGGCCCAAGAGCCTGTGCTTTTTGAGGACATATTGTGCCAGATAATTGACATGATTGGACCTGAGGTTTGCCTTTTCATCTTTTGCTAATTGTTTGATCTTCTTTCATTTTGTTGTGAAGTAACATTACCTGGAAAAGTGAGTACAGATCTAGTGAGCAATTTATATATTGTGTTTTTTTTCGTGGAATATAGCATATCCCAAACATATTGTCCCCCTTTTCTTATCCTCTATATCTTTGGTCGGCATCATGTCATTACTGATTTATTATCTGATGTTTTTTAATCAATTTCAATTCTTTGCTCTGCAGAATGAGAGCTTTGTAACTCTGCGTGACCTGAAAGGCGGTAAACTTTCAGGAAGTGCTTTTAACATCCTGTTCAATCTAAATAAGTTCATGGCTTTTGAAACTCGTGACCCATTTTTGATCCGTCAGGTGCATGAAATATTTGATTAAATTCATTGCATTGTTGAGTTAGTATGTATGCTTGGCTACAATTAGTGACTTCCTCGGTAATTGATGAATAGGAGCGTGAGAATCCAACATTGACAGAGTGGGATCGATTTGCTCATAGAGAATATATTAGGCTTTCAATGGAAGAAGACGTAGAAGATGCCTCCAACGAGAGTGCAGAAGTCTGGGATGAATCACTAGAGGCTCCCTTCTAAAGATATTTTAGGTAAGTGTGTTTGAAACGAGACTTTCTTCCGAGCATGCTACATGCTTAGAAGTTTGATTTATGTTACATGAAAGATAAATTCAGGAAGTTGAGGTCTTTGTTCACTGCAGCGTCTATTCCCTCCATTTTTAAAACTTCTAAATTTGTCTTCTTTTGGGCATTACATATATATTAGTACAGGGATGAAAAGAAATTAATGCCCCATAACTGATCGACTGGCCATTATTTAGAGACACTGGACTCAGGATCAGCTCTTAAGTGGAATTGTGCCAGCTTTGCTTCAAAGAATGGGAAATTCCGAGCTAAGAAAATGTTTTTTTGATGGGCAAGTAGCAACAATATTCTGATTTGCTGCTAGTGGTATACATTGGAGCCCTTGTCGTGGAAGTTTGGTTGCCTTGTACCGCTATCCATGCAAAGTGAGGACGTTTACTGAGAAGTGATTAGCCCGGTTGAATTATATTGACATCAGTGAGTATGTTATTTTGGGGCACCCAAGTTGTTAAGGAACATAAATAGCAAGATTTTCTCACCTTTGGATCTTTTAGTAGTTTGCTTCAATGATCGACTCCCTTTTGCCCCAGATCTGTTGAGGAGTACATTTGTTTCATCATCCTGTGCCTCTGGTTGCTGTCTTTCACTGAAATTTATTTTGTTGTTAGGAATTGAAACTTTTTAAAAGTAATGTCACATTTTTTTTTCTGGAGAATTAGATTTATCTTTCAAGATATATGCAGGAATATATTAATACTTACGCATAGATACTACATAATGACGTTTTATTTTTTGGAGGGTGGTATATTTACCATCCAGTCGCATTGTACATTGCATATATTTCTTTTAATCGGTCCAACATTTGTCTGGTATTTTCTTAAAGAAAGCTTTAGTGATCTCCAGCGTCATTGCTGTCTAACTTATACTAATATTAAATCCAGATGGAGTTTAGGCTACAGCGAAAATAAATTGCTGAGAAAACTGTATTGGACATCATGGAAACTGAGTTTGACTTATAAAATAAACGGCGTCTGGGCAATTTTTATTGAGACTATTTTAAGTCAGTATTTTTGGACAAAGTCTTAATAATTTGATTACAAGGTGCAGCTTTTTTTTTACTCATCGACTCATAAATTTCAACTTATATAAGTACATCTGGTTATGGCCATAAATTGTAAATTATAGAATAAAATATTAATTTAGTAAAAGAAATCAAATTTAACGTCGGATTTTACGTTCAAGTGTAGCCCTTCTCACTTATCTGGAGTGGTGTTAGAGTGGGGGAAGTTTTGGTTCAAAACCCACTTTAACCATAGGCTTTTAATCGTATTCGTAGAAAGAGGAAAATTGGAGTGTCTGGAATAAAGGCATGCAACGTGTTGCCAATAGTACTCTTCGCTCTAATAGTGATTGTCCTAGCTTGTACCTTGCACTGTCCGGCCAGTCATTTAAGAAAAAGAAAATAATCCTAACCTTTTTTTAAGGGTGCTCTTTTGTTAATGGCTACATATCCCGAAAAGTTTTGGTCCATATCCAGATATCCTTATCATGATTTACGTTGGACCCCAACGTCAATAGCTTTTTATTAGTTTAGTAAAAGAAAATCGATTGCACAAATAAATTAAGAGAAAATGGACCCCAATGGAAGCGATCCAGTTCTTGGATTTAGGCACAAATAAATTGCCATGGTGGAGAGAACACTAACTGAGTACCCCACCAATCCTCAACTTGTTTATTTGAAAGAAAATATCCTGCTTATTTTTCTAAAATTGAAATTTAATTTTTGTGGACGCGTGTTTGTTCGAGTTTATGGACTCGAGCCAACTTCATTCCCCCTTTTAGTTAAATTAGTTAGATTCACTATCATATTTTGAAGAAGTTATTAATATATTCTTTTTAATATATCTTTTTATCATTAGACTGTCTCTCACTCTCGAGTACTCTTTTTTATGAGCACTCTTTTGTCTGTATTATGATTTATAACCTGTTTGATTCCTTTCCCACCTTTTATTTTAAAACTTACACTATTCAGCAATCGGTCTTTCATATAAAATTTATTAAAATTTGAAAATTAATTTTGAAAACAAAAATAAAATAGCCAAGATATATTTTCTTATCTTCTATTTTCATTTTGTTCAATCTCTCTCCTAATTTCGCACATTGTTATGTGATGCATCACCTTCCACCAACTGCCTCAGCAACCTTATTTAGTTGTATTTTGAAAATTAAAAACAATTATTTTAAAATAGAAATAGAAAGTAATTTTAAATTTGTTACGCATTAAAAAAAGTGAATTTGATATAAAATAATTTATTGATTACTTTTTAGAGATTAAAAAAAAACTTCAACTAATTTATCTTTATTTACAATCATAAAATTACTTTAGAAATTTATTTTTATGAAATTTATTCAAATTTGCTTCTCATTTTTAATTATATTTTAGATTCTTTTCAACTTCTAATTCTTTTGAAAAGCTGAAACTAACACATAAAAAAATTAAAAGTGATTTTTTAAAATGATTTACTCTATAAAAAAACTGTAACAAATTGACCCACAATTTAACACTAAAATATGTTAAAGAATATATAAAATATATATTGATAATATTTTATTCTGAATAAGATGGTAACGTACATTGAGAAGGGGAAAATCAAATGATATCATATACTACTATAGTATGAGATTGGGTTATTAGCTTGTTATCAAACTTTATGTATCAGCAGTCCATAAAGGTAAAATCAGTTACATTACCGAACTTAAAGGGATGTTCGTGAACGAGGTTCGCTTTACAGATATGTGCTTCTTATAGGCAATCAAAAATTTATTGCGAACTTGGGATCATTAAAGAAATTTTGTTGTTTGGTTTTCCTGGTATATTCTAAGGATAACCTTTGCTTATTCCAATTGTTTTACTCCTAGTGTTCAGCTGCAAAGAAAAAGGCATATAAAAGAATCCTCCTTTTGTAAAAGTATAAAATAAGCAGTTGCAAAACAACTAGAGAAAAGAAAAAGATTCAACTTGGAGAAGAAGAAAACGAAGTTGATTTATTTTAACGGCTAATTAAAGATACTTCGATGCTCGAAACAAATAATATTGACGATAGGAATCCAACCTTATAATCGTGCATGTGTTCGGTAACTTAATTGATAAAAAAGTATTATCATTCTAATTTAATTGTTTTTTAATTTTAATTAGTTTAAAAGTGTTGTTAATTAGCTAGTAGTCGACTCCTTTGAAAACAACATTTGAATTCATTTATAATTTATTTAATTAAATTATAAGATTGTTTGGCTAAAATAGAAAACTTGTAATACAATTTAGACTTCTCTTGAATAAGGTTAAGGTATATTGTTGTTGTTAGTTTGGTATATAAATAATTTCAATTTTATAATTTAATTGATCGATTTTTATTTTTATATTTGTAAAAATAAATAATTTTAATTTTTATAATTTTAATTATTTAATTTTTATTTTTTAAATGAGTAATTTTAGTATTATCATTAGTTTATTATTTAAATTTTAACTGATACAATAATATACATATATTTTATATAATATTAATTATTTAATTTTTATAAATTAAATTATTTAATAAGTTGATAAAAATACTTAATTTTTAAAATATAAGTATTAAAATAGAATAATTAAAGCTTTAAAAGAGTAAAATTCAAACTAATGGAAAAAAATATAATTAAGCTTTAAGGTTGCTTATTTATTATGTTACTATTTATTGATAACTAAACTTTGTTTAAAAATTGAAAAATTATTTTGATAAGTCGTGTATCGCGCCTCCCAGAGCGTGAAACGTGGCGTGGAGCGAGGTATCGAATCCACGGAAGGAATATTCGGTTGGAATATTGGAGAGGTGGGTTTTTTCTATAAAAAAGAGAGTAACAGGAAGGGAAGAAGTTAAGAAGAGAGAAAGGGAGAGAAAAGAGTGAGAATGTGCGAAGCCCTGAAGACGCAGTACAAGGTGAGCGAGGAGATAGGTAGGGGTAGATTCGGCACAATATTCCGGTGTTTAGACCCCCACACCAACGAGTCCTTGGCCTGTAAGCTCATAGACAAGTCCCTCCTGGCCGACCCCACAGATCGCCAGTGTCTTCAAAACGAACCCAAATTCATGTCCCTCTTATCACCCCATCCAAACATCCTTCAAATCATCGACTTCTTTGAGGACGATCAATTTCTATCCATCGTCATGGACCTCTGCCAGCCCCACACCCTCTTCGATCGCATGCTTCATTGCCCCTTCCCCGAGTCTCAGGCTGCTTCTCTCATCAACACCCTTCTCCAAGCAGTCGCCCACTGCCACCGCTGCGGCGTCGCCCACCGCGACATCAAGCCCGATAACATTCTCTTCGATTCCGCCGGTAATCTCAAGCTCGCCGACTTCGGTTCCGCCGAGTGGTTCGGCGATGGCAGTACCATGACCGGTGTTGTCGGTACGCCCTACTATGTGGCTCCCGAGGTTCTCATGGGGAGGGACTACGACGAGAAAGTTGATGTCTGGAGTTGTGGCGTCATTTTGTACATAATGTTGGCTGGGATTCCCCCTTTTTATGGAGACTCTGCCGCTGAGATCTTTGAGGCTGTTGTTAGGGCTAATCTTAGGTTCCCTTCTAGAATCTTCCGAACTGTGTCCCCCGCCGCCAAGGATCTTTTAAGAAAAATGTTATGTAGGGATCCTTCTAGGAGGTTCTCTGCCGAACAAGCCTTGAGTAAGTTACTACTTCATACTGCTTCTCTCTTTTTTATTATTATTTGGAGGTTTTGTGCTAATGGTTTTTTATGTTTCTTTTTTGTAGGACACCCTTGGATCTTGAGTGCAGTTGATCTGACTTGAGAATGAGTGTGGGCAAATGGAGAGAGAGACATGACCTAAGTTGCTTGCTTGCTTGCTTGAAGGGTTTAGTCAATTTTGCCCCTTGTCTTTCTTTCTCTACCATGTCAATAAGGTCTACTGGTGGCGGAACGAAACAGAGGACGCTTCTGTAAATTCTGATGGTGCAAGTAGATTTTTACTTTTTCTTGTAGGAATCTGATAGGAGACTCTACGTATGAGTCAGGGGAATCCTGTTTTCCACTCTCGATGATTTTCTCTCCTGTAGAAACTGAGAAAGTGGGATAATCTCCCCCCCAGTAAAAACCGGACTTTCTTTCGTCTACTTTTTGTAAATGTACCATAATAATAATTTTGAATGTATCTTATGCTTTTTCATTTTCTGATTCTGTGGTTTTCCCCTTCTGTTTACTTTTAAAGGGTGACTATTAACTTAATGGAAAAATACTATATAATCACAACATAAAACAGTTTTAACAAAGTTCTTTGAGAAGCCTCAAAGAAATCGACCAAAAATACACTTATTAGAGGGTGAAAGTTAGACGACATTTTAATTAGAATTTATACAGTGTAAAAATAAGTTATGTAGTACAACAGTTATACATCCGGATATAATAAAACAGTTATACATACGGTACAAATCATAATATATTTGATTAAGTTTATTATCTTTTATAATAATTATTTTATTAATATAAAATAAAAGGAACAATTCAAACTTTACTTCTTGACCTTCTTTTAACTTAACTTAATTCTTAAGGACTTTTGCGTTATTTTCTTTCTAAAGAGAAGTCATGATGGTGTACACACAATAAGAAAACTGTTATCGAAACTACTTAGTTTAACTTTGTCATTTACGATATATTTAACTTGAATAGGATTTTCTTATGTTATTTATTAAAACTAGTTAGGTTTGTCATTTATAATCAAAATCAAACTCCCTTGAATAAGATTTATTTATTGAATGAAACTAGTTAGCTAAGCTAGGACATTTTACACACTTCAAGAAAAACTATTATTGAAACTAGTTAACTTTGTCGTCTATAATCAAAATCGAACTCAAATAGAATTGTCTTTTTATAGTAAAAAAACAAGATTGTTTCTTCTTCGTAAACAAAAATACCTGTAATATAGAAGAAAAAAAAAAACCAACCATTTTGAAATTGCTGAAATTTCAAGCGCACCGTCAAATAAAGTGACTGACAAAGTGTCTAGCACGATAGACGAAATCAAATGGAAAAATTGCAGTCAATAATATATTGGATTTATCTTTGAACTCGTTACACAAAGCACGTAACTATTTCGACTTAGTTAACAAAATTAAATTTCTAAGAATATAATTTATTATGAAATATTTTTTATATTTAATTATAAATGCTATAATTTTAATATAATTATTATAAAATTTAATAAACTTACTATACATAATATTATTTTACATTGCTAATGTATAATTTGTTTTCTCAAATTATATTATTACTTTTTTATTGATATTTTTAGTAGTTTTCTTTGTACATGTTAATATAATTTTAATGTTTTTTATTGTCTCCGTTATAGTCCATAACTCGTCGTGGAGATTATGCGCAGTCAATAATAACATGATGAAAAAATTTGCTTTAACAGCAAATTGTGCAGAAAATTGGGATGCATTGTCATTGTCTTTGTCGTATTTCCCTTTATCTGGAGAACCCGTGCGACAAGCAACCAAGACCATGTGGGGTGCCAATGTTCTGTTTTTAATAAAATTTATTTAATAGTAAATCAACTGTTAGGTCTGACTATAAAGTAGGGTTATGAAAAGTAGTCGGTCTCTCTGGAAGCTGTGTTGTGTGCATCTCTCACTTGCAGAAATAAATAGAGGAAATAAAAAACAGAAACAAACTGCAGGGAAATATATATAATAAAATATAGAGAAAAAATATTACAATAAAAGAGTTTAATTTAATATACTATCACCACCAAAATTTTTATATTCTCGATTAATTAAAAATTATATTAATATAATTTTAAAATAATTATTATAAAACAAAAATTAACGTAATAAATAAGTGTAAAATAATATTATCCTAAATTTTATAACTGTTGAGAGATCCAGATTCCTCCTCAATTATTGTGCCCATTCATTGAATAACGGAGTATAAGTTGACAGAAAAGTAGTCCTGCTTATGAGTTTTAGGTTTATACTTTATACAAGCAACGTGATGTGTTTATGGACCCTTTTTTACTTTTTCTATAGTACTATTTATTGGATAAAATATTAAAATAAAATTTTAGTTTTAATTAAAATAAAATAAAGTAATATTTGCCAAACTATACTTAAATTTCGTCTTTACTTAATTTCTTCTTCTTCGAATATTTTATTTCACTGGGTGTCAAGCCCTTTTAATATATTTGTTTTAGATTTTAATATAATCAAATTTTGAATTAAATTTTTTTTATGTACTGTTGGTATATTTTAATTAGATTCTTATTATGAAAATTATCAAATTTATTATGTGCAATAATTAAATTGTACAATAGTGTGAAAAATATTTATATTATCATTGTATTTTAATTAAATTCTTTTTTTAAATATCATACCGAAAAAAAATAGCTTAGGATAATTAAAATGACGAAAGAAAAAAAGTATAAAAAAAGAAGAGAGGTAACCCAGTGAGAACAAATCACACTCAATCATCACAAACAGAAAATTTCAAGGATAGTTAAGAATTACGTAGTTAGTCTACATATATATGTGAACACCAAATAATCAAATTTAAGTGCATCATTCATTTGCACCTTCTTCATATGTAGATAGTTCATGTGTTAATGTTTGAACATGTCTGATGGTCGGCGAACCTAATAGTGTTATATAACAAATTATAGCTTTGCCAATGAAAAAGAAAGACATGTGATGAAGTATTTTTAAGCCATATTGCCTCACTACAAAGAGAAAAATTCAAGAAGAGTTAAGAGTTACGTCGATGTCTACCTACAAACATGAACACCAAATAATCATTTTTAAACATGTATTTAGATAATTCATGTATTTAGATAATCCATGTATAAATGTTTGAACGTGATTATAATCGGTGAGTTCAATAGTATTATATAACAAATTATAGATTCGATCATGAAAAAGAAAGACATATTATAAAGTTTTTATATGTTATACCTAATCACCACAGAGAGAAAAATCAAAGAATTAAGAATAATGTTGGTAGTCTACTTATATATATGAAACATTAACATCTATAGTGAGACAAGTGTAAATTTTTTTTTCCAACTACCATAAGTAACTCATGATCACATGATGAACTCTTCCCTAAACCAATGACCACATGCAATGATATTTTTAAAACTAGCTTTGTTTAAATAGTAAAGAAAACTATTTTTACTTACATATATAACCATATTTTACAAAATTTAATACTATTTTTTTATTAAACAAATAAGTTTAGAATTTTTACGTAAAAAAACAGTATTATCCAATGCAAAGTAATAGTACTAGAACTGATATTTTGAAGAAGTATAATATAATTAAAGGACAACTCATTACTCGTAAATATTATTTTATTTCTATAGTCAACTATCAAACTCATTATATATATATATATAAAAAGAACTTAATATAGAGATGTTAATTTAGTTCGGTATAATATATTGAATTTAGTTGGAGTAATTTTATATTGAACTAAAAAAGTTATATTTCAGCCTGGTACTTAACAGCGAGGTTGATTCATGGACCAAAGATTTTTAGAATTTTAAAATTAAAATTAATAAAAATAAGTTAATTTTTATATAATAAGTTAACAAAATATTTTAATAATTATAAAATAAAATAAAAACATAATTTTTTATTTATACTATAAAGTAGAAAATATAATATATAATAAAAAATAAAATAATGTAAATTAATCATAACAATAAATAAGTGTTGAAAATTAAAAATAAAATTTAATGTACATGTTACATTAATCTTAAAATGAATATTAATCATACATATAATATTAATTTTATCATTTATTACTTAATAAATTATAAAAAATATAATAATAAAAAAATTTAGCTTATGAATTAATTTAATCCATTATAATCTAATCTATTTTAAACAATTTTTTTTAACGAAACTAGATTATATTCAAATTTTTATATCCCAACCCAACTATTTTTCCTATCAAGTTATTAACTAGTTAATGACCTAAGTGTGATATAAAGTTCTGCAGATTACTTATAGGAAGCATGTGTGAAAGGGTATGAATCCTCATTACAATTAAGAGGCGTATGCAGTGATGTCATGTACATATACAAATAGTAAATGGTCAATTTAACAAAAGGTCAAATTTGAGATAAGGCATGGCATCTATGTTGATGCCCTTATCAAATATCAATTCGTCACTCAGTACGAACTACCAAGTATGACCACTTTTTAGTTTTGGACCACCATTCACATGTGACTATGTGAGCCCCTCATTTTATTTCTTCCTTTAATTTAAGCCGAAAAGACGCTTTTACCATTTTCATGTCAATTGTCAAATAAGTTACGAGTTTTGATTGAGACTTTATTTTAATTGCAGTTAAATTTAATTTTATAAAAATATAAATATTATTTTATCAATAAATAAAATCTTAAAATTTTAATTTGGTTATATGTCAGAAGAAATAATTTTTGTATTTAAAAATTTTATAGTAAATTTGATTTTCAAAATAAATATTTAAATATAAATTACTTTATTTTAAATTAAATTTATAAATATTCATCCAAACACACTAGTAATTTTACTATTTTAATATTAATTCATACTCTGTTTATAACCATAAAGTCGAAATTTTATATAAATATTTTGTGCGATGTGTATGATAAATTTTTTAATATAATTAAAATTTATAATAAAAAATAATTTAATATATAAATATAATTTTAAATTTATAATAAATAATTTATATTATAAAATAATATTATTTTTAATTATTAAAATTTAATTTAGAAATAAAAATAAAAATGAAAATGACATTCACCTTAAGAATTTGTTGTGTTGCATGACTTATACATAAAAATTAAAGTAAAATATCCAAGTTTCGTGGAAGTAGTGGTAAATTTATGACAAAATTGAATACTATAATGAAAGGACATATTATAAAAATAGAAAATAGAGAATCAAGTTAAAAAAATAGTTAAAAAATAAAACAAAATGAACCTTAAATTTAGAGAAAAATATTACTTTTGACAAAAAGAGAGAAACTGAATTTAAAACAAGACTATGGGCCAAGTTAGATGTCAAATGTCAAAAAGGAAGAAAAAGAGATACAACTGGCATATGTTATATTCAAAGTTCAACAGCAAATGTATAAAAGAAAAAAGAAAAAAGAAAAAGTTGAACAAAGAATGTCCTCCCACTCCCACTCCCACGGCTTCTAGAACACAAAGGATGGCTGCGTACACATATCCCCTGGCATATGCTGCTGCCTATTGCCAAATTGGCAGGTTTTCATTTTTAATAATTACAAAATGCATGATAAGAGGGTATGTACAAACTCATCCACACACTAAGTCTATATATTCTTTAATTGATAATTTGAGATGAGCATTGACCAACCTGTCCTTTTCTTTTTTGTTAAATTCATGAGCGAATCATACTTTTCACCTCACAAAGCACATTAGGCTCTAAAAACAAAAAGGAATCTAATTTACAATGCCGACCACATCCAGTGACTCCAAGCACGTGTCTAGGTTCTATACCCTGGATTCTCTCCGTACAATATCACTGTGCTCTTCCTCTTCTTCCCACATCATTCACATGGTTTCAACTAAAGTTGCTCCAACTCCGGAACATTCACGCTAGGTATGTAGCAGCATATTATTAGGATATTTTCCAGACAAATTGGGTAGAGAGTGACATGAGAATATATTTAATGGTAAAATTTATTAAGAAAAACATAAAATTGGTATTCAATAAAGAGATATGCGCTAGCTACTTATTCACCCATGGGAAGGCACAAAAATAGATAGTCAGGTTTCCTTTTTTTTCTTCAAAACTGAACCTTTCGATTTTATTTTGACAAAATGCAAAGGAATGTTTTATTCTTTTTTCACTTAAAAAAAAAAAAGCTATTTCAGAATTAATTTTATATTGCCCGAGAATTATTTTTTCATTAAATTTTGAAAATTATTTTTCTAAATAAGTGTTTTACAAATTAAGAAAAAAAATAGTTAGAAGAAAATAACTGTAATCATAAAAAATGAAAAAAATGTAGATAATAATGTTGTCTCTCTTGGATGTTCTACTTTCATCATCTATTCTTTTGACTGTTTCACTATTGTTTTATAATTTGATTTAACGCAATTTTTTTAATATTAAACTTTGTGTGTTCCCTGATTTAATTATTCGGTAGTATGTTATCTTTATTATTCATGGTGACTTTAATTAGCGCGAGTTTCTTGAAAATTAAATTTTGATAATACATATTTGATAAAAAAAATTCATTTAGTAACCACTTGTATAATTTTTATTTAGGCCAAGTTATATTTGATTAACATACGCGTAATTATCAATGTAACCAATTACTTTTCAGTTACAAATTTTGAATCAGAGTAATCAAGTGCGAATCTCAGCAATTGATTGTTTTAAAGAACATTTTACACATGCAATTGATTAGATGTGACTAGCAGCAATCAATTATTTGAGAGGTGTAATTGAAAATAATCAATTACCTTGTTTGTTAGTACTGGAGTTCTTCACATGTTTGTCCCATTAATCCAACTTCACTATGCGGAAAAAGACTTTTGATAAATTTGAGATTAAGAAATCAAATTTAATATATTTTAGGATAATCTTGAATTATACTTTGAGCAGTATCAATTTATTAAAATATGACATATTGTTCTAAAAATATTTTTTTAAAAAATTATACATTAATAATATAACTTTTTAACTTAATAAATAATGTTTTGTTTATATTTATATTATTTATTTTAAAGTTTACATTATAAAATATATCTTAATTATTTTATATATTTTTATATTATTTAATTATATATAATATTAAAATTAATATTTTATGTTAACAAATTGAATTAACTTAATCTTATCTCTTTGTGTTGTTGAGTCTTAATCAAGTTTAGGTTCAAAAATTTGATCGTTTCAAAACTTTAGACTAAATAAGAATACAAATAAATCTATCAAAACTTTAAACACTTTGAAGTCTATTTGATTATATATTAAAAGGATTTCATTTTTTTGTTGAAGTCGCAACAAATTTTTGTTTATGGTGGATGATGTAATTTTAATATATTTAAGAAAAAACCTATCCTATTATAATAATAATAAGGACATGAGTCTATATATCATACTCATGGGATTAGTGTGTCAATTTTCAAGAATTTTTTTTTTTGTAATTTAGATAATTAATTTTTGAAAATGTTTGTGTAGTGAAAAGTAAAAGCAACAAAAAAAATAAGAGAACATATGAGAAGAATTGATTTTGAATTTTTGAATTAAGGGTTTTGCTTTCGTTTATGTTTTTTTGCTCAACCCCAGTTTCATACAACTTTCTTATCCTATCTCCTTATAATATTGATTTTTATTCTTAATTTTACTAGGAGATCTCAGTTCAGTACCCCTAATATTATTTGCCTTATGATGATTCCTATTTAATCATAATCATTCATTTAAAAACACATGCTTAAATAAGTCTTAAGTTCATAGAAGTTGATTATTACTAATCGAATTAGAATTTTGGAGAAAGAGGTTGGTCATGCAGTTTCTCTAAACTCAATTATCTTTATAATTCTACCAACTAACTAAAGGGACGATTGTCACTAATTAGTTGATTAAACATGCATGAATTCCTCACAAAGATATTAAAGCAATAAAATAATTTAAGTAGTAAAGGAAAAGCAATAGAAAATTGCACTCAAAAAAACAATTGATGATTTTAAACACAAACTACACTATAACTCTAAAAAACGATCTAGATACTTATACACATAATAAAAAACAGACAAATTAAAATAGACATAAACAAACAAAGAAGGAAAACATCCATAGAGGTCAAAGACTTTACTTCTCCATTATGTACTACACTTTTAGTCTTGTCAAATGCCTTCAAGTGTCTTTTAGAGAGCCTCAATATCAAAAGAAATATTGAAGGATAAAGAGAATGAACTATGAAGTGCTAGAAAGTGATGTGATGCGATGACATGTGTTGGGATATGTTTTTCCAACTCCCAGGTTGTCCCTTTTATACTATGTAAAATGGGTCTTCTTAGTGGTTTAAACAAGCATGCATACTTGAGGACAATAAGTGCTTTTTGTCTTTCATGATGGTGCACAAACGTGCAAAGATGAGCATGTTCGTGTTATGTGTCTTTTGTGTAGGTGCACAAGCATGCTGGGTTTGACACGTTCTTGAAAGTTGCACCATAGTGCTAAGTGATTCTGGAGTAAGTACGAGCGTGCTTATAGTTGCACAATCGTACTGTGTTATCCTAAGAAGAGTATAGAAGTGCTGGAAGTTGCACGATCTTACTAGTCTTTTATGGCTTCCTCGTTTTGGGAAAAAATCATTTTTGTTGCATTTTCCTTTTTCTGTTTGTGGACCTATATTTCATTAATATAAAAATGTTAATTATGTGTGATATATGTAAAAAATATTAGTTTATCAGTGGAGAAATTATGTCAATTATATTTCTTAAAGCTTACATTAAATTTTCAAAGATTGGATAATCTTGGCGAATTAGGACTTGTACATTTTTCAGTTTTACTATAAAATCTGCAAATTTTGAAATTTGGGTGAGGATTCTCCAACATCCCAACAATGATAAAACTCTTGAGAAGATTAGGAATTGAGCGAGATATATTTTGTCAAGAGAGATATCTTCAATGTACAAATGCGATTTTAAGAAAAAAAATCTCAATTGTCAAATAAATTAAAGTTTGAATATAACTTTCATTAATATAAAATTAGAAATTTAAATATATTTTTAATTCTCATAAAATAAATGAGTTTTGCTTTTAATTCCTTTAAAAATTTTGATCGATTTTAATCCTTGTAAAATTTGTAATTATTAATTTTAGTTCCAATAAAATAAGTAAATTTTAATTTTGATTTATATAAAATATTTTTATTTGATTTTTATTGTTCTGAAATTTAAAATTATTGTTTTTAATTCATAATATTCATTTTAAGATAAATATTTTAGAGATCTATAATTTTTTTTAATATTATATGTTAATATGATCCAACATATACACAAGTGTTTATAACCTATGACCTGTCTATGTTATTGTATATATTTATTGGACTAAAGTGATTGATAAGTGTTATAATACAAGATCATATAACCTAAGATTTATGATAAGTGAATATTAGGCTACTATTGCTATAAGGTTATTATTATTTTTGGGTATAAACTATATATATTTTTTACAAGAGCATGAAAGTAATTGGGTTGAAGTTGAATAAGACTATTATTAATAGTAAAATTTTCTCTTAAAATATTTAACATAACTTAATATTATTAATTAATTTTGAATAACTTTATACCAATTAATTCACATATTATTTTATTAATGGTAAAGCTGCAAGAGAAAGAGAAAAATATATATATAAAAATAGTTATGATGTACACACTTTTAATAATATTTAAAAATTAATTCAAAAATATAAAAAAATATTATCTATTAATTTTAGTAATATTTTGAAAATATTGTATATAAGTCATGTTAGTAATATTTTATATTTAATAAATATTATTAAAATATAAAAATACTATTAAAAATATTAAAATTACTAATTTAATTATGTATATATGTTATATAAATTGTCATAATCATATCTTAAAATGACGTATTGAAATTCGTAATTTATTAACTTTATGGTTTTTTTTAAGTGAACTTTATGGTATTTTAAATCTTAATATAAATCTCACTTATTCTTAAAAAAACACTTTAGATATAATTATGCATTTATTTAAATATTAAAATTTAATAATTTATAGTTTATTATATATAATTTAATTTTTATAGTTTTAACTATTAATTTTTCAATTAATAATTATAATTAAACTTTCTCCCATCACTTAAAAAAAACTAAATCTTTTTTAAAAATTTATGTGTTTTGAGTGAAGCAGATAGGTGGCGGAGATTAATGTGATAAGCTCTCTAAAGTGTGGAATACTTATCAATTATCACTTGTGGTACACCACCTGCTTGTTGGAATGCATGCCACGTTTAAATTTATTTTTCAATATTAAAGTAACTAACAGTACAGCTGGGGTGGCTGTCCCCACACCACGTGATCTGTGTCTCAGCCCAACAATGCTCTGGGCTTTTTACTTTCAAATGGAATGGTTGCCAGCTATTTTTTTTTTTAGAAAAGTGAACAAGTAATATAATAATGAAATAAAAATAAATTATAAAAACATTGTAATTTTTATAAAAATAATATATCTTTATAAATCAATCTAATAATTTAAATAAAACATATTGGAAATGTAAATATTTTATATATTTTTACTAAATTATAATTTATCATATATAATAAATTTGTTGATTTTTTTTATAATAATTATTTTAAAATTTTATATTTGAGATTATTTTTTATTGGCTAAAAATATATATTTTTTATATTGACAATATATATGAATTAAATTATTGTTCTAAAATAAAAATTTAAACAGTACATTGGAATTGTTTTTAAATTATAAAAAACTAAACCAAACATCTCTTGATTTTTTTGGTGAGGCATCTCAACTGGAATATGTATATTTTATAGTACCATTCAACTGAATTGGATAATGAAAAGATGCATTTACATAATTTTTCTATTAAATTTTTTTTGACACTGTTAAGAAATATATAATTTTAGTTTTAAACATATTATTATTTTAACAAAAGTTTAATTTTTAACTATACATACCATTTCCTTGGATGATTCTACCCCTTTAAGCTTAAGAAATCTTCCAATGAAGTTTTTTTTTTTTATTATTATTCTTGTTCAACATCAATATCTTCTAATAGATAGTCCAATATTAAGTATTTTGAAATAGATTATAAAAATAAATTTTACTCTCTCAACAATTTTTTTTTTTCAAAACACACAAATGTGTACCTAAAAATTGTGTTATCCACTAACTGTGCAACTTTGGTTATTTGGTACAGGTATTGACTTTGGGTTGGGGAAGAGGGAAAGCACTTAATTAGGAAGGGGACCATTCACCTGTAGCGAACCACGTTTTGCAATTGCTAGCTATTCTGTTACGGCATTTAATGGAGCCCACCACAGAACTTTTGATTGATAACTTATCTTTGCTTAATTTGATTCCTCGGTCCAAGCAAATACTCGTATATCCTGGCCCCACAATCACAATTACAATTTTCTACCCATCACAGGGAACACGCAACTGTTTCTCCCGCTCCCTACTACAACTTAACAAATCTCAATTAAACCGTTTTAACTATATTTTAGTTCTCTTTTCTTTTCCCATAAAATTTTTAAGAAAAAATTTATTGCTTGATATTGTTTTCTTTTCCCTTTCCGAGTGTCTTCATCCATTCACCCGTACTTGATGCAGAGAATAAATTTAGTTTGGAATAACAAGGAAGCATATTGCTTAAGTATTATTTACCTGGGTGAATGATTTATGACCAACTCAGAATTCCTTATAATTAGACAATTCACTTATCATAAAAGAAGTTAATTCGCTAATTCAATCACTAGGCATTTGATTAGACATTGAATATACTTACTAGACCTAGTTTTGGAATTTAAATTCACGAGTGAATAATTTTATATATCTTAAAAATGATTCTGTGATTAATTTTTATATTTTATATATCACTGGGACATTATAACGGTTTAAAAGCACACTCGCGCAGCCGAGGAGGAGAGCTCAATTTCAATCTAAAATACTATTTCAACTTAAATTTGATGCATTACAGAACCGTTTATATATCATGCCTTTGCAAATTTCATATATTAAATAATGTTAAATACCTAAGTTTAGTGACTACGAAAGAAAACAAGGCAGTAGTGACAGCAAACTACTATTATTAATCATATACCTAGGTAATTGTCTTCCAAAAAAAACAGAAATTTGTATTTCCGCTACATTCAATTACAGAAAATTCGCTATTTGGTTTGGTGGACAAGATAAAGATGATTTAGTAATTTTATCAGACAATTTTAATAATGAAATATTATCATTACTTCTTAATTATTAAGATGTTAAATTAATTTCTTTTCTTTATACTTCTAAATCTAATTTTAAGTAATTTGAAAGATGTAATGACAATTTATTACAAAAAAAGATATAGCAAAGTAATGAGTTTCGTGTTGTGGATCTTGAGTGTACGCCACTAACAAAAGATGAAAGATTCCAAATGAATTGGTGTGGTATTAAGGTCACACAACTTACATTTTTATTTTTCATTAAAAAATTGTTATTCTTTCTAGTTTAGAATAATTGTTGCTTTAAATTTTTTAATTTATTTTAAGTTACTTATTATTCTTATCCAACACATGAAATTAAACTGCTTTCTTTTCTTTCTTATTAGCTTCTTATTATAAATGATGGAGTGGAGAAAACACTTATAAAACACATTTCAATTAAGTGAGTCTTTCTAATTTAAACTTCCATTTTATCTTTTTTTTTTATATTTATCTTTCAATAAATGTATAATTTCATCATTCTCAATTAATAGTAAAATAGTTTGTCACGAGTTATACATCTCATTGAATTGATGTAGATTTTTTTTAAGTAGAATCAATCTCAAATTTCTCTAGTATACTTATTATTTGAAAAAATAAGGAGATATTATTTTTTAATTATATTTTTATCTCTGAATATTTACTAAATAAATAAAAATTTGTTATATGAAAAAAAAGCGAATCTTGGAAACCAAAACAGTGTCCTCACATTGGGTGCCTCAAAGTGATTCCACGAATTTTTTTTTTTTTTTTTGGGTTCTGAGAAAGATTCCAGCAATAATAGTTAGTTTTGACAGCAATAATTGCAGCAAAGTACCAAATGTTAAACCCACCACATGTTCCAACCACCAACATGGTCCCCACCCACGTGACACATTTTCTCGTTGCTTGTAATGCGATATTTGAGTCCAACCTAAGAGGATAGAATTCTTATTAAGAGCAATAGAACAGTTTGTCTATAATTTTTTAGGGTAACATGGGTCCCCAGAAATTCAATAATAGAGAACAATCAGACAGTTAACATCTTAGGTTTGGCCGCTAGTTGTGAGGTGTGTTGCTGAGGTTGCCCCCACTACCTGTCTTTCTTCCTGTGACGAGCAAGTATCACACTGTGAACCTGCACAAGATAGTGAAAGACACGCTATTTTTTGTTAACTTATTATTATAAAGTGTGAAATTTGTATAAATTTTGTTATTATAGAATCTCTAGTGGGGTCTTATTATTTATAAAACTAAAAGTTAAGATTTTTACTGGCACAAAAGCAATTGATGACTGTGTGAGAGCATGCACAAGACAGTGAAAGGCACTACATCATATTTGGATTATTGCTAATTCATGACGTTGCTAATGTCTCGACGTTTCGTGTTCTGAGCGTTCAGCCTTTAACAATTTCGAAACTACAACACCGATCCCTTTCGTACTCAAAAATTACATGTGTAATCTCCAAAAAGCTACAACATAGCAGAGTAGAAGACAAACATCATTCTCGTCAATTTCAATTTCTGTACCAGCTATCATAAACAAACACGGAAGATTAAACAATTACTCCCAAATATAAAAATATGTCACTGAAACCATGGGCTTCAGAAAACCATGTACTTCTATTCTAATTTAAAATGAAGTACTTTCTCTTTTATTATTTTATATGGAAATCTGTCGTACTCCATTAACGTTTTCAATTACTTTCTCTTTTATTTTTTTTATATGGAAAACTGTCGTACTCCATTGCAACCCTTTCAATTACTTTCAACTTTTTTTTTCCTCACTTGTGAAAATAACCGACGTCTATATTAAAAAATAATACATCAATTAAGAAATAGTATTTTTTTTCATTTTATTTATCTACTTTAAAATATATTACATACATTAAAAATATAATTAATATATTCATTTATGTTAGTTTATTTTAATATTTTAACATATCTTTCATTAATATTTCTTTCATTTATAATCGTGTGTGAAATTATTTAAAGATAAAAACATAATTAAAAAAATTATATTATTATTATTTTTAACTTTTAAATAGATAAAATATAAATCTATAAAAGAAAAAGAAACATTCTTGAAAAGTTAAAAATAAAACGAAGGGAGTATCTCAATTACTTTTTCCAGACTCGTTATGCTTAATTAAGAAAAAAATGTTGAATAACTTTTATGTAGAAGTAAATTTTTCGGTAAACACTTGTACGAAAGAAAAATAAAAAAATATTTTTTTATAAATTAATATAATTTTTTTTTATAAGTTAATTAATATGTAAGTTAATTTTAATTTATTATATATATATATATATATATATATATATATATATATATATTTATAAAAAAAATATCTAAACATGCTTTAAATATGAAATTTGTTGTGTGTTGCTATGTATTTGGTCTAAGTCACACAGGATGGATCTCTTAAACACATTATGAAGGATTCAAATACTGCGTAAAAAAAACAATAATAGAGATGGAGAATATTAGTTAAAAAGGTATTTACTTGTTAGTAGAGCAAAATGTTATAATAACTTTTTCTTTTTGAACGGAAAACACATTTCTAACAAATAAATAAATAAATAACAGCAATTAATTTGAATGTTTATAATTTTTGTGCCTACTATTTTCTTTAAAATGTAGTATACATCGGGAATCAATAAATCCTTTTTAACTATATAAACAATATATGCACCAATAATATAATTTTGTATATTATTAGTTAATTACAAATGTACTAATAAATTTATTAATTTTTATATAATTATTTTAAAGTTATATCAAAATAATTTTTTATTGATCGTTGATATAAACAAAGATGCTTATTAAACTCTATAATAAATTACTAACATAAGTGACTATTGCAGTAGAAAATTTAGATTAGATAATTTATAGAATGTTATACTCATAATAATAAAGTAGAACAGTAAATTCGCGCTCTGCATGTCAGTGAACAGAGAAAAAAGGCAACTCAATTTTAATAAAATAAAAATTTAGAATGCAGAGAGAGAGAAAGTACAGGGTGAAGATAGTTGACACAAAATGCTAACACATGTCCAACTTTAGGACAGTTTTAATATAACTAAATAATTTGAACGTATATGCGCACCTAAAAATTTCGATACTAGTATCCCTCGGCTATTGATACTAATACTTTAAAATGTTGCAAGATTTGTGAAGATAAAATTAATACAAACGTTGCAGTTAGGAAGAGCATTAACTTTATTAAGAAACAATATAATACAAATAATAGTAAAAGATTTAAAGAATAACCCAACAAAGATGAGTCTATTCGGTAAGAATCGACTGAATTGAATTTATATTTTAAAATTATATTAGTTTGAATTTTATTATCGGATATTTTTGCTAGTAGATAATTTATAAATACTTTGATAAGTATTTCATGAATTTTGAGGCTTGTCCCGAACTAGATAATTTCTAAATACATTAGTATTTCTTGAGTTTAGAGGCTTGTGCTTTGGCCAATTCCTGAAACTCAACTCACTTTAACTTTCAGAACATAAAAAAAAAAAAGAGGTAAAGAAGAAAAACAAGAAAGAAATGTATTCTATTTCATTACAAAGGGAGTGTAATTGTTTATACAAATAAATGAGGGATAAAAAAAACATGAATCGAATCAGTTTTATGTTGGGTTCAAATTCCACTGGGCCGCTTTGCCTCTATGTATGAAAGAAAAAAAAAAGTGTCAATAGGGTTGTAAAAAAAAAACACTGTTAATAGGATAAGAAAGTAAATGAACTAAAGCTACATCCAGCAATTCATTTTTTTGTTTTAATTCAAGATTACACAACCTTCAAATGATTTAGAATTTCTCTATATTGATAGTTGAAAGCCACAAACAATTTGTTGGTCCAAGTGACAGTGTGCTCGGATCTCTTAAAGCATGTGGGGATTTGAATTTTGACCAGTGCATATGATAAAAAAAATTGTTGAGAAGAAACAACTTACTTACAAGTATTAACAGATCTTCAAAAGAGATTAAAAAATCTTGGTAGCTGACCGGAATACTCCTTTAATATGCGCTAAAAAAAATAGTTGAAAGTCTTAATCCTCAAAGATCAAACAATTATCCGGTCAAGGTTCAGAAGATCAAAACATTTTATTTTTCGCTACTTCATTAAGCATATTCGTGTGTAAATGTGAAAATTTGATAAATATAGAACAAGAAGTTGACCACATCACTAGGGTAGAAACTACCGCAACTTACAGTAATAAAACTATCGATGAACTATTTCATGTTTCATCAGCGAGACACACAATGACCTCATTTAGAATAACTTATGAAAATAATTTTATATATTCATAAGTTATTTTTAACTTATTTCAAAATTATCCGCTATCCAGGTACATGGATTGGTCCCTTCAAAATGAGTGATGCATACATTAAAAGGTAAGGTGCAAACTTATATCTGACATCCAGAGTTAGGATTATCATAGAATACATGCACATGCAAAATAAACTGCTACGTTAAAATTAAATTTCTTGATTTTCCAATCAAAGAGTGAGGACCTCTGTCTCATAGTGATCTAATCTATTGAATCGGGTTTCAGAGGTATTCAAGTAGAAGGTTAACTTCTGAAATCCGGTATTAACAAAGGATATCCACCAAAGTAAAAATAATACCAAAAAATTAACAAGGACAATTAACCATATCCATTTTAACCGGCTTCAGCTGCCATTCATACACCAATCGTAACAGCATTTTTAATTAGTTTTCAGCAACACGTGCAGATGTACCCATCAATGCTTGAGAACCTTACAACTCAGAACAACATATACCAGCTATTAGTGTACAAAAGAAAACAAGGAGGAGATTATGGCTGTCCACCTCAAAATGCAAATTTGTACCAGTGAAAAACAATGGTCTACACAGTTCATGATGCTGGTTTCCCCTTGTTTTTACAATTCCAAAATATCATAGGAGACCATATGGAACTCTACTTTCCTGTTCTTGCTTGCAACTATTACATCTTCAAGACCAAGCTGACCGGTTGTGGCAGCAATTTCACCAAAATTAGCTTCATACTTTTGTACCCAGGAAGGACTGAAAGGCAACGAGAAGAGAAATTTAGAAATACATTAGTAACTGCATCAAGTGTGAATAACAAAGCAATATAAAATATCGACACTAGTGATGCTAAGTTGTGGTATACTAACTAAGATTACATGATAGATTAGGAAATCGCTCAAGAGATCTGCTATTTAGCACAAACCCTTCACACTGAATATAAACAAATGCAACATTTGTAATTGTGGGAAGGACCAATAGAAACAATTAACTCATCCAATGGATTTGATTGATTCCGCGTGTTTTGGTTGAAAAGCTGCATTCTACATCATTGCTAAAGTAAATTCAATCTCCCAAATATTTTCTTGGATGATGATCACATATAAAAACATATCATTCCAATACCATGAATGGTTAAATCTATGAAATCCCACAAAACTACCAAAGTGTACACCAGGACAATATTTACACCAAAAAAAAAAAGAAAGAAAACGGTGATGGTCTGCTCCAACAAGCAAGACACCTTGTCTCCAAATTCTGTGTAATCATTTTTCAAGAATAACCTTTTGAAGACACAAAGGAAGAAATAAAGCAGATTTTGCCAAGTATGACTATTAAGATTATTTAATTGTAGTCTAAAATCTCCATGAAAGATGCACAAATCAAGACTCAGCCAGATAAAAAACAGTCTGCTTGCATGAAATTGCATAAAACATATACCTCTTGACATTAAAATATCTTCATACCTTTACACCTGCTGGAGAATTTCCTGGCTTAGCAGTGGCAGTACTTCCAAAATTGACCTTTGCTTTTTTATCAGCTGGCTTTAATATTTGGAAAGAGCACATTAGTGTCTCATCAACACTCATCATAGCACCAGCATTGTCAAACTCCCCACAATAATTAGGTGCCGAAAATATTGTTACAAGCTGTCGGTTAGCAAAGAACTCATACCCATCCTCCACCACCTGGTCATAACTCAACATTAATCCAATTTAAATTTTGATAGCACAGTGATTAACAGATATTATCCTTCAATGTAAATGCAGGAATGTAAAGAATGAAGCATTATAAGCTAATGAATGGCAATTGAAAGGGAGAACTTAAGCCTCAATACGTAGATAGGTCATTTGTATCAGAATTTACACGGCAAACAGTAATTCCAAGTTTGCATTAAGTAAAGCAATTATAATTGTCCTGATAGATAGATAAGGATTGCTGGAAATATATATCAGTATTTTTAGTCATTAACTAAAAATGGGGATACAAACTCAACCCTGAAGACTTGGTAACACACATTGAACACAAAAGGCAGGAATTTAACCTGATGAGCGCGACAAATAAGATCCAAATCATGTTTTTGAAGAAACTCTGAGACCTTATCAGCACCAAATGTATATGAAACTCCCCTGTCATTCATTCCCCAACCTTGAACCTCTTTGCTTGGGTCTGACCAGAGGAGATCGCAAAGCAAACCTGTATCAGGCACATCAGTGGGCCGCTGTATATTTCTAATCTGATCCAAATGAAGTAAGTCAGGAGACAGACCCCCATGCATGCACAAAATCTTTTCATCAATAAGTGCTGCCACAGGCAGGCAATTGAAACATTCTGTAAATGTCTTCCATAACCTTACATTGAATCTTCTTTTACACTCATCATAAAATCCATATATACGGTTAATAGAAGCACATTCATGGTTACCCCTCAAAAGGAAAAAATTCTCAGGATATTTTACTTTGTATGCTAGGAGAAGGCATATTGTTTCCAAACTCTGCTTCCCTCGATCCACGTAATCCCCCAAAAATAAGTAGTTGGCCTCAGGAGGTAATCCACCATACTCAAAAAGCCTTAAAACATCAGAATATTGACCATGTATATCACCTGACAGATTGACAAAAGGATATTAAGAAATCATCACACAAACAATTTATTTTCCATAAACAATAATACAGTACTATGTGGCAATTTCTCTATGGACTACAATAGATGGATTGTGTCTTAAAAAATGAAGATCTTTGTAACTTTGTATGCAAAAAGATGTCATGCCAAACAAGGAGCATTCCATATTACTAGGTCATATTCGACATTGGTCAAATTTCATCATTTCAAATAATTGCTTCCAGCAGAATTAATATTTGTATTCATTAATATAAATTCTTCCTTCACCAAATGCAATGCCATTGATTTTACATGGATACTGGATATCTTGGTTTCAGATAACAACTAACAGAATTAATATTAGTTCATGAATAAAAACTCCTCAATCACCAATACTACATAATTGGTTTTATCTATATACTGGATATCCTTACCATTTTGAAGGAAAGTTTCAACACTAGAAACAAAATAACTTTTTAAATTTGATTTTACCCCTGTTAGTCATTGCTAGGACCATATGTTAGGCTTAGCAGATGGTATTCATCAAACAGATCTTCTTGCTTCATTTAGTCCTTTCTATAAACAATACAGTACTTGGCTGAAGCCCTATTTGAGAACATCTCTCTAAAATTGTGTTTCAACCTTAAAATTTAAGGGTAACCTTCATATGTTTCCCTGTTCTTCAATGCCAACCCTGGCTTAACTGGATAATCACAAGGTGATAAATATAGAAGGATTGAGGTGACAATCTCAGATCTCTTGTACAGAAGAAATAAAATTATGCGTAATAAAAGATTAACTTAAGGATTTCTGATAATCTTATAAAGGCAGATACAACATCCTTGACCTTATGACAGTAAAATTGGTAACTTGGGACAATATAAGCAAGGGTTATGATACATCATTTTTAGAAGTAGATTTTCAAAAGAATGCCAATTTAAGGGGACATGAAACAGCTCATATAAAACCTTTTATCTCAACAAACATTACATTATATATCATGGAAATATTTCCTTATATACCAAAATATCAACAACTTGTTTCAGAAACTCTGTTTACAAATTTAAGTTAGCTAAGCTTGAACAGTTTAACTCCTATATACAATAATAAACTAGGCTAAGCCTGATCTTAAGGTCTTATAAAGAAATTATATTTCAGCAGAGACCAACTATGTTATCCTGATTAGAAATACATCTTCTATTCATGCCATGGCTCAAAATTTTTAATTCCCCATATAGTATAACAGATTTTGTACGTATTAGACATCTAATACATAACTAAAAAACCTAATAAAAAGGTTTGTAATGCTGCACCCATCCTTTAACTCCCCCGATAATAATTTCACAACTTCAATGACCTCACAATTTGACTCGAAGATTTCACCATTTGCAATTAATATTATTATTTCCTCCACAGAAGAACACTGTTCTTTCTCTGCATGAAATTTCGGTGTAAAACTATTGTCTAGGTGAGAAGTTAGAGTCTTGATCATAGTTGCCACTGCATTTGTTTCCAATATTATATAAAACAAAACAGCACAACTCTTTTAAATTAGTAAACTATTTGATTTTATGAATACTGAACTAAGGTTTGTCTTTCTTTTTTGTTTTGTATGATAAGTCCCCGCAGCATCAACCACCAACCATTATCCCACTATAGCAGAGAACTAACTTTGGGATGACACGCACAGATCATGGTCCAATAAGCCTCAATAGCAGAAAATAAAAAGAAACGGGGACTAAATCATTTGACCATTTTTATTTAAACAGAAAAAGAATGAAAAATAAGAAAGGTAAGCAATGCTTCAACTTTCATCAGGGGTGAGAACATGAGCCCACAGCTTTATTTGGTCAAGGAAGACTGAAGTGCAATGATCAATGGGTTTCACCTTGGAGAATAAGCTTGCAACCTGCTTTGCCTTGGCCACTTTACCCAATATCGGATGAACTTCCATCCATTTCTTTTCTCATTGTAATTCAGCTAACTACAGCATGTCCATTAATAGGTTATTAGTACCAACATTTTACTAATTGTACATCTTAGTTGACACATTACCAATACCAGGGTCACATCAAGTAAACTGGTCAAATTTATCTTCCCCAAACTTCACTACTTGTTCTGGAACCCTCTCTAAAGGATTCAGGCCTACAATCATGAATCAAGCCAATGTGCTGGCCCAGTACCATCGAACTCAATAGCTGACCCATAAGGTCCACGTCGAGAGAACCTTTCCGTTCAACACCAACTCCAATACAACCACAAAGTACCAGACTAGACTCCAGAATTCATTAGCAGGCACAGCGGCACACTGAATTTCATGGAATTTCACCCCTAGAGACATTTCCCACACCTCATCACGTAAGAAACACCATTATAGCCTATAGGAGAAAAATATAAACAGGTCATATAGGCCTCATGTATTCTTACTCTCTAACTTCTGCACACTAATTCTACTACTGCAAACACTAACTTGGGCGTCAAAGTCCTTGCAGATACACCACCAAAGTTCGGCTCGTGCAGATCTGTGAAGATTCCATTTGGATATTCCTCCCTCTAGACTGGAGCTGAACACTACTGATCCACTCCATAACATAGTCACCAATATGCAGGCACTATATAACAGAAAAACAAAAGGAAACATGCAACGAATTTGAAACCAAGCACAGCAGAATAGTACTCAAGTTAAATCACCCTTACAAAGTAAACTAAAATAACTTTTTAAACCCCATACACAAAATCACGCGGCAAGGAATCAAAACAAAGGCGAACACTTAGATGATTCCAAAGCGCAAACATAAAACCCTCGCTGTTGACCAAGCCAGAAGCCATAGTCTAGTACGGATCTTCCAATTCTGAAAGACGAAACGACGCGGTTTTGGGAGGGGTGATGCTAGATTGGTGACAATAGGCAGTTGAAAGAGAAGAAAAAAGAAATTACCGCAAATCTTAATGGGCGCTTCAAGCTCCAACAAATTAGGTTGTTGCAAGAAAATATCTCTGGCAGCGGCACAGAGCTGGCGGATCTCCGACTCAGACAGCTGGACCTGCTTCCCCGGACGGCTGCGAACTTCGAGAAGGCGATTGATTATGTCGTCAAGAACAGCTTGGTCCATTTGTTGCCGTCCGAGAAAAGCAGAAAGTCAACGTATCTAATGGTATTGGGAGTGAATATGCGAAGAGTAGAGAAACTGAGCGAATAACATGGCTCGGTGAAGAGGACTACCGAACCACAGTCGTTGGAGGGTGACGGCGTGGGATAATTAAAGACATTGGTGAGGGGAAGAGAGTAAAATTAGGAATTGGTTTAAGCAGGAGAAGGATACTTTTTATTTTATTTGATTAGGTTAGGAACGGATTTCATAATACTATGCAATATAATAGGGTTGCTTCCCTCCCTCACCTACCAACTTAATTACTCCCTCCCTTCTCTCTGAAACATCCAAAAATTACATTTTTAATACTATTAAAATTCGATTCTTTTCTTCTTCTTTTCTATAATTATACTATTAAAATAATTATGATTAATGTAATTTTTATAATTTCAAATTTTAAATTAATAATGTAAATATATATATTTTAATCCAAATTAATTGATTAATTGCTATTACCAATTATTAATATTAATTAATTATATATAAAAATGAGGGTTGTTTATTTTAGAAAATATTTTTTATTTTTATTTCTTATTTTATTTTTTAATAATAATTTTTATTTTTAGTTTTTAAGATTTAAAAGTATAAATTTTTACTTTTCAATTTCCTAAAATAACTTCGAAAAGATGTTAGAAATTTTTTTATAATTACTTTAAAGTGTGGTAGAAATTTTTTTTAACTGTTGTAACGACCTTCTAACAAAAATACTAACAAAAATACTAAAAATAACACTTTTTTATTTTTTGATTTAGGCATGTTTTGATAAAGGTTTTTTTAAAATATTTATTAAATTTGAACTAAAGGCGTTTCAGTCTTATTTTTTATCTTCTTTAAAATGAAAACAAAAAACAATGAAACCAACAACAAGACTAAAATAATTATATTGAATAAGAGTAATTTTTTTATTTCTAAAAATGGAAGATGTTCATTTATAAATTTTTTTAATGAGAGTTTTTCAAGAAATTTTCTTATCCTTTTATTTATTTCAATTTATCATTTTTAATATTAGTTTTAAATTAAATTTTAATATTTTTTAAATACTTATTAATAATTAAAATAATATTTCATAATATTAATTATTTATCATAAATATAAAATATAATTTATATATTAAAAATATTTATTTATTATAATTTTTATTTATAGTATCATTTATATATTCAAAATATTTATTTATTATATTTTTAATTATAATATAATTTATATATTAAAAACTATTTATTTACCACTCTTGATAAAAAAAACACTTTATTTTTATTTATCACAATATTTATCTTTACTTTCTTTCTTTACCTATGCTTTAAAAGATTATATTTTGTTATCATACTTTTCTCAGTGTAAGTAATTCTCAAAATAGTTAATTTATTAATTTTGACATGTTTTATCTTTAACAACTTATTAATTTTAACTTAAATTAATTAAATAAATTATTTGAGTTAATTATTTGTTTGAATGATTTTTTTATATCAATCATTTATATATATACTCAAGTCTCACATTGGTTAGAGATAGAGTCTGAAAAGAGTTTATAAATAGGGAGCAATCATCACCACTTGAGCTAGTTTTTGAGGTTGAGTTAAACTCAAAATCACTTTTTAAGAAGATCTCAGAACTTAACATAAATTCGTTAAAGGGCCTCTCAATATATTATTCATGCACCAAATCCGATATTGGTAGATGGGAAAGGGTGTATTTTATTAGTTAATTTTTAATTATACAAATTCTTGTTAAATCAAATTTACACAATTTTATGTTAAAAAATATTTTATTAGTAAATAATATATAAATTATGTCGATAAAATTTAGTTAAAGACAATAACAATTTATAACAATAAAAGTTTACAATATATTTTATATTAATTAATCAATTAAGTAATTTGTAATAATTTAGTTAAAAACTTGTTTTATGTAAGTTAAGTTTCACAATAATTTATAAAGATATTATATTTTTTTACATAATTTTATATATTGCTTACTAACCAAATGACTTTACACAAATAAAAATTTGTAAAAAAATTAATTAATCAAACAAATAATTAATTTAAATTATTTAAATAATTAACTTAAGTTAAAAATCAATATATTTATTACAATAAAACATGTCAAAATTATTATATATATATATATATATATTTACTATTTGTCATGGAACATTTATAAAAACTATAATCTAATAATAATTTCATAATAGTTACATTAGAAACTTCAATCAATCAAATTAAAATTAAATGATTTAACTAATTGGTTAAAGATAACTAATTGATTATTATAAGATATGCTAAAGTTTATATATTGTTCATTTTCGTATCTCGAACATTGATTACAGAGTACACATATAAAATAAGTTGCCTATTACATGTTTCTATAGGCTTATATACCACAGTCTTATGTGGCCTCCCTTTTCGGCCCTACTCCTTTATTGTCCTCTCTCCTTATGTCTAGGACAAGAAGACAAAATATATCTGACACAGAATGTCGTGTGTCAGTATCGACCAAAAAGGGGAATACGCGATGCACTTTCCACCTTGGCTAGATGATATTTTCTAGCGTAATTAATGTGAGGAGTACAGTCATGCTGAGTCATGTCCTGGTCGATATGATCGACCGGTACACAACCCCTCAAGCGTTGACCGTAGAGAGTACGCTTTATCAATTCCTGACTCCATGAGACTGGTTGTACTAGGTTGGGAGAACGGGATAAACCATTGGACAATGGGTCCATCACTTTTATAGTTGCCTCAAGGATCGACCATTTTAATGTTCAATGGTAGGATAAACTATATTGGATAGGGCTACAAACCGATCCAGATGTAACAGAGATGAGTTTGGATGTGAGAGGACGTTAGATCAATTGATACACATCCCCTCAAGCATTAGTCGGTACTCAACCCCACAAGTCTCTAGGTTTGGTTAAGGGTTTGTGGCCGCCTCACTTAGGGTCCTTGTTTTTTGCTTGGGGTCTTTTTGACCGCCTCTCAGGTCTTTGATTTTGTCCTGGGGTCGGTGACTACCTCACTCAAGTCTTTAATTTGCCTAGGGGGACCATTGGTCGGTGCCTCTCGCAGCCTGGGCAGTCATCGACAGATTAACTCTCACGGGTCTTTGTACCCTAAGCAATCACTAACTGACTGCCTCTCACGAGTCTTAGTGCCCCAGGTAGTCCTCGACCGATTGCCTCTCATGGGTTTTTGGTGCCCCAGACAGTCCTCGACCAATTGCCTCTCACAAATCGTTGTGCCCCAGACAGTCCTCGACCGACTGTCTCTCACGGATCTTTGTATCCTAGGCAATCATTAACCGATTGCCTCTCATGAGTCTTTGGTGACCCGGACAGTTCTCGATCGATTGCCTCTCACGGGTCTTTGTGCCTCGAGCAGTCATCGACCTCTCATGATTCTTTGGTGTTCTAGGTAGTCACTGACCGACTGCTTTTCACGGGGCTTGAGTGCCCTGGGTAGTCCTCAATCGACTGCTTCTCACAGGTCTTTGTGTCTCGAACAATCATTGACCAACTGTCCCTTACGGGTCTTTGGTGCGCTCCGGGCAGTTCTCAATCAACTGCCTCTCACAGGTCTTAAGTGTTGGAATCCTTTTGATACATGCATAAAATGTGAACTATGACTTTGCATATTTTAAGGTATGAAACTTAGTTGTAATACATACCCAAGCTTGAAAAGTTTGTTTTGAGCTTCAAAAATGAAGGTTCCTAGACGATACTAATGCCTATACTTGTTGATATTTGGTAGCTTCATGGTGAGCAACTCTCTTTGTATCGTTAAGACACTTTGATATTGGTTGTAAGGCCTCTGTCCTCATAGGATAAATATGGGCATGAGAAACCCAAACAAGACAACAAGACATTGACTAGCTGTATCTAGAACAATCATCATACGAGGATAATTCCCAAACTTAATTAGATAATTTATGATAATGTGTGTTCTCAATGGGAACTTCATGTCCATTTTTCCCTATCAATATTCCAAATAAGACTAGCAACAGACCATACAAGATATCTTTATCTTGAGTATCTTCTGTCAACATGTACAAGGAATCGAGTAGAACTAATATAAGCTTCTTAGCTTCACTTAGTATAGTAACCATTGGAGTATCAGAAGTGACATGTGCAAAAGCTTCAATACATAAAGATATGTCCCTCGTTTATTTTGGTAGATGGAAGAGCTCTTCGAACACCAAAATATGTAAAGCTAACAACATTAGGCACCTGATACTGCAACATGAATAACTATACAGTTGTGCCATGTAAGTCTCTTAACTTATACAAGACATATACACAGTAATTGGAAAAATTCAATAAAACATGTTTATTGACTATGAAGGAATACACTGCTGGAATTTGAAAAACATTATTGTCCAACATTCCAAATATTAGTATAGACCAAAATTGAAAAACCGTTAGTGATGGACTTAAATAACATTATTGTCAAAATAAAAGTCATGTTTAGAAGTGCGTGGATGTATAATTACAGTTGTGTTTATAATAATGATACTTCTTTTGGATCAAACTTGTATGATGTAAATGTTTGTATTAAAAAAAAAAGAAAACATGTGATATTTATGGACCTATAATTAGATTTTTACACCAGAAATATGCCAAAAGTATTTTACATGTGATATTTTCATCTGATAAAAAAATGATATTTTCATACCTGTCACTTTACTAGGTTTCTTTCTTTGTTTAAGTGGGTTGACTCCTGCACATAATCTACTAATTAATCACTGTTTTGACACCTATACCAGATTATAAATTTATCAGAAACTCGGCATCTCACCAATTTTAATTATCTTGATTTATTATATTTGAATATATTTATATATTTAATGTTACTGTACAAATATTACCATTAAAATTTAATTAGATTATTTAATATTTATTTATTTTAATTAGTGATATAAATAATCAATTATAGTCATGTTTTTTTACGATAATTAATTACAATGATAAATTTTGATTTGTACGACAAACAAGTTAAAAATTTAGTTTTTTTTTTATAATTTTAAAAGTAAAACAATTAAATTAAAACTTATTTTTTAAAATTATATATAATTTAAACCAAACATTAATTTTTTCATCAAAACATAATTTTATCATTATTGAATTTTTTATATAATGTACAGAAAATATTAAATAAAAATAAAACCTAAAATCATAACCAGCAAACTCTTGAATTGTAATGACGCCATGACTTGACTATTTTCAGTTAACGTTGGGGAATGAGACGGCATTGATTTGGGCGGAGGGGGAACCGAAGTCGAAGCAATCGTTGGGACTCAGGTGGCACACGCAGACGGTGTGGGAGGGCGAAGGCATGAGACGAAACCATTCTAACTCCGGCAATTACCGGAATCCATGTCTAACTATGCACCAGCCTTGGGCTTCTCTCCTCGTTTACGGGATCAAGCGCGTCGAGGGCAGGTCATGGCCCGCTCCAATCACAGGTTTCTTTCGGCTCTTAAATGTTTTTTACGTCATTGACCTTCCTGTGCCCTAGCTTTTGAAATTGTTTATTCCTTTTGCTTGTTAAGGTCGTCTTTGGATTCATGCCGCCAGTAAAGTCCCAGACCAGTCTACAATCAAAGCAATGGAATATTTCTACAAGGAGATTTATGCACTCAATGGCGTCACTGACATCCACTTTCCTCAACACTACCCTGTTTCTAGGCTTTTGGGTATAATACCACAACCTCTTCCTCTGTTAATTAATCGTCTCTTCACTCACCAATTTGAATGCTTGATACACAGGCTGTGTTGAAGTGGTTGGCTGCTTAACGCGTGATGAGCTTGCATGCTGGGAGATGGTTCCTGAGGGGGTACCATACCATACCAATTACTAAATTTTTATTTTTAACTATTGATTCCTAGTTATACACATTCTCTTCATTTGAGCCCCTTTTTTTTTCTTAGGTGAGGTTGGAAGCACAAACCGATTATTGCTGGCTGTGCGAACGGCCACAGGTTTGTGTCTTTCTACTGCTGTGCAATTCCTGTATTTATAAGATTTTAAGAACTGTTTGTTTGTGTGTATGTTGAGTAAGTGCTTTTTCTTCGCTTAATCCAGAAATTGTTGATTCCATTTGAGATGCGGGGATACCAAGGTGTTTATAACCTGGAAAGGAAGGTATTATGGTTCTAAGTCTCTGACTGTCTTGCTTTCTGTTTTTTCTTGGAATGATGGCTGATTTTTCTACTTTTTTCAAAGATTTATGAAGCTGCAGCTAGAGGGCTGTCTCTGGTTAATGGCCCATTGCCGGTGAAATTTCCACTTCCAGATCCACAGGATCCATTTTCCTTGAGGCCAGGTTCCATCTCTGCGCCTTCTCCTAATTTAAAAGCAACTGAAGGGGACAAATCATCAAGTATAAGTCTGGCCATAGCTGGAGCACGAGCAGCAGCCTCTCAGTTCTCAAAGAAGGATCAGAATTCCCCTAGCACTGCTAGGAACAATGCACCAGCTAACTTGATTGTTGATAATGAGGACACAGAAATTGCAAGATCTTATAACCTACGATCACAAGGCAGGTCTATGGAAAAGGACAATATATCATCTACAGAATTAAATGAGAAATTTGATGATGGGACCTTGCCATCATATCATGAAGAGAAAAGCAGTAGCAATAAGAGTGAGGGAAGAAGTAAGCACAATCAATCTGGTGCAGAAGCAGATTTGAAACAGTATCCTCAGCCATCATCTAAGGTATCTCTTTCCGAAAATGTTGTCATTATATATGCCCTATCATCCTTTATTAGAAAATTTAGCCTCCTTTTGTAGTTATTATTATACAATTAAAGCAAACACAGTGGAAATAAAAGCTTAAAAGAAGAGAAAAGAAATAATCTTACATTTGGTGTAACACTCACTTTACATCATTTGTATCACCCCCTTCTTTTCCCAAAGAGACGGTAGTCACGGTACATAAGTTATGCCTAATGTTGATATGGCTGGTTTATGAATTGTGTCAGTAGTATATTGCTGAAATTCATATTAATTGAGATATTTGATTTGTATAGTGACTATAGTCAATTGGACCTAGGGATCATTCAACATAGGGAGGTACCTGCTTATTATCCAGAATAAATTATCTAATACGTAATAGTTAAATCATAAGGTTGGTCTTCGATGTTTGTATTAATAATATGACTTCTTTAATTTATTTCTTAAGACTATTAATATCTATTTTATATATTATTAAAGTTGGGAGTGCGGGAGGATTTCTCTCACCCTCACTGGGGACAGGTACGGGGACCCATTTTTCATTCAGTGTAGCCTCAAATCACCCTGAGAGATGTGGTGACTTTGTCATCTACCCCATCAAAGCCATCTAGGTTGAGGCTCTGCCTTTATTATGCTAACATACACAAATCATGTTTAATTTTTTAGCACCTTCCATCGGTTTCTTGCATCATTGTGTATCTAATCTTGATTCATGTTATGGAGTGGTCAAACTGAAGCTGCTCATTTTTGCATGCATTCATTACCTTGTTCTGTGTTTGAATGCAAAGTTGCTCTAGCAACTCACGGAATATGTTACATTCTTAAATGATGAATCTTTTACCATTCATAGTTCGCAAGACATGCTTTCACGAGTGAAGCTTTCTTTATTTGCATAATTACATTACGTATCTGTCTTGTTTTAACTTAAGTTCTGGATTGGCAACAAAAAGAATGCATTAGAATATCACAACACAATTCTGAATATGAGTCACTTTCTTTGCTTACTTCTAAAAATAGGACACTAGTTTTGATAATATACTGCTAAAAAATACAATGACAGAAATTAAACTATGCTTGTTCTCTTCATTATTAGATTTTTGCTGCTGCGTTGAAAAGTCTGAAGCAATGATCAAAAGCCTGAAGCAATGATCTTGGAAGGAGTCTGGATGTGAATTTGTAACATGAAGAATAATGTGTAACTTTTGAAGCTGAAATAAAGCTTGGAAGTGGTTGCATGAAATTGTTCTGATGTTAGAGTCAGGACACTTGTAATTTTATGTCATTTCTAGGTGCCTGAATGCAGAGCTTAGGTTCATGTATAATAAGCAGTAGAAGATTGTAGTCAGTAGATAATGGGGTGATGGATTGCATCCGAGCATACAGACTCGTGCAGCATGATGTTAGAAATGAATCTTTGTTGGCATCTATCTAGAACACTTTGGCATTTCCGATATCCATTTGTACAAGGGCTGTTCAAAATATCCAGTTATTTGTGCCCAAACAGTATATAAACCCAATCCATATTAAACAAATCAGATTACAGATAAAGCCAGATACATTAGCCCATTTCTTTTGACCAGATTATTTTTATTTCTCTTTTCAAAAAAAAAAAAAAGGATTTCACAGCTTTCTTTCACCATTGACAATTTATATATATATTAAAAATAATTATTATAAAGTCAATAAGATGACCATACATAACAATTTTTTATTAGTGGATAGTGTAAAATTTTTTACACTGACATGAATTATTTTCACTTTCTTATTTCATATGGAAAAATTTAGGATAAATTTTATAAAACAATAAATGTGACAATTATTGTTATTAATTTTAACTTATTCATTTGCACAACTTATTTGGTTTGACTTTGATATTTTAAAATTAAAAAAGGATTAGTTAAGCTGCAAGGGTAAGGTAGTCATATATAAAATTTCACATAATATTTAAACTTTTTTAAATAAAATTTTAAATTTTAAAAAAAGAGATTAATTTAGACATGATGTGTCGTTGATCTTATATTATTTTCGTTCCATATATATTGATATATATGTTTAGCTATAGTGTATATAGATTAAGGAATATTTAATGAATATAAAATATTATCATATTTGAATTAAAATGTTATTAATATCTTATTAGTTGTAATAAATTACTACTTTAGCAATTGACGAATAAGGATATAAGTGAAAAAAATAATTAATGTATTTTAGATTTATAAAATATCAATAGTTTAGAAAAAAAAAAGACTAAAATGTCAATAGATATGGAATAAAGGTAGTATTTTTTTTAAATTGAATATAATTGAGATGATTTAGTAACCATATTTTATACAGTTTTTTTTATTTAAAATATAAATTTTGAAGAGTTAATTAGCTGCATTGACTTGTTAACTCTTGCTTATTTTAAAGATTACTTTGGTTATAACAAGTTAGTGATTTGAATTTCATACTATCTTTTAGATTTTTTTTTTCTAAATTTTAAAAGAGTTAATTTAATCGTGACACCAAAGGGTTCTTTGGTTGGGATGATTTGATAATCTTAAATTCAATTTTCAATAAAAATCATAGTTATTTTTTATATATTACAATCAATAAATACATACCTATTTTATAGAATGACGTAACTTTAGTTCTACGGTCGAAATAGGAGAAAATTTTATTGAGTCAAAATTTAGTGGAGCATAAAACTTTTTTTTTTTTTTGTTTTGGTATTTGCAGAAAACATATTCTTGCTTCACAAATGTTATCATTAAACAAAAAAAAAGAAAAAAGCCATCACGCATGTTGTGCCTTCGATTTAAAAAATATATGATATTGTACGTCATTCATTATTTAGGGGAGCATGAACACAACTTTTTTTTTTGCAAAATGTCATCATAAAGAATAAAACACTGTTTATGCATCTCATGTTTTAACTGCATCAACAATAACAAGTTTAAATAATAAATTAATTTAATACAAAATTATAAGAAATTAAGATATAACAAATTATAAATTAATATAAATGATTAATTTAGATGTTTTATAAGAAAAAATTATTCTGATTTGTAATCCTTATTAAATATGTATTTTTATTTATCTTAAAATATTTAAAATTAAATTTAAAAATAAAAAATATTTTTTTAAATCACCGGTTCAAACCAATTATTTGCACCATTTTTTTGACCATTTGACCTATTTTTCAACGATAGTAGAATAGTTCAGTTTTACAAAGTTAATACCGGTCATCAAATTGCTCTAACTAGTTGGTGAGATGAATTAAGAATTTAATTTTCTATATGGGAATAGATTTGTCATATACAAAGAAAAAGGTACTCAATAATAAATGAATGGATAAACATGACTAACAAACATATAAAATGATTATCATTAATTCATATCATTTGGTTTAGAGAAAAAAAAGAAATTATACTTTATTTTATTAGAAAAGTAAAAAAAAATACAATAGAAATAATAAAACTCAAATGTAAGACTTTGTACATACTACTCAAATTCTTTAATTATTAAATAAAATTGTATTTCATCGTGATCTCTCGATGTAGAAATAGAATATGCATTTAAGCTAAGATTGAATATACAAATAATTTGTTAAGATTAATTTTATCATAAATTTTTTATTTTTAAAAAATGAAATTAATAATAATCGCAAAAATTTAAGTACTAAACAACGTGTACTTTATTCAAGTAGTTCAGAACTCACTACATTCACATAAGTTTTATGTTTATGCAAAAAAAAAAAAAAAAAAAAAAAAAAAAAAAAAACCTCACTGCTATTTCGTACAAAAGATCTGTTACATGAATTATACAAAATATGATCATCATCTAACATTACAAGAATTTTTTAATTTTGCTATTAATTTTAGCTATTATTTAAATTAGTAGCTAAATTCTAGTTAATTAACTATTAATTAACTAGAATATTATTTTTTCTAATTAAATTGAAATTATATTCATTTATACTTCTTATTACTACAAATTAGCTAGAAAATAATTATAAATTTTAAAAAATTTACTATAAATTAATTAAGATTATTTTCTTAGCTAATTTGCTACTTATTTTATGCTACCATTTAATATTATAATAATTTTATAATTAATTATTTTTATTAGAAATTAACTACAAAATAATTATTAATTTTAAAATTAGCCACAAAATTATTTTATAGTAAATTTTAAATTTTTTAATAGTGTAAATTGGTTCCATCGATACGTATTCAAATTTTATTGTTGATGTGAAGATTTTGTTAAAAGATAATATTTTATAAATATTTTTCTATCTTAAAATTTATCATGATCTTAATAAACACTTGAGATCTTAACTCACGTAGTGTAATAAAAAAAATACTGAACATTACACAGCACTGCATTTAAAAAAGTAACCAATTGACTATTAGTCCCTTTAGTTTATTTCTTTTCAATTCTTGCTTTTTAAGGTTTTCCAAAAAAAAAAAACTAGCAAAGTTGAGCGAAGAATTGACTAGGTGGAATGTTGGCAGAGTGTGAGAAGCTCTTCCAAATAATCTGCTCCCAAATCTTGCAATACGACAACATTTTGTGCCCGAAACGGTTGGTGATTCTTCCTCGTCTTCCTGCACTCCAACTTCCTCTTGATGAAGTTGCGCTTCTTCAGTTCCAAAACGGGTGAATACCCTCTCTGGAAACTAAAGTTCATGTCCAGAAGCGACTGGTGAACGAGTTCACGTGGGAAATTGAGAACTGCGTGTTGGCCACGCGCTGTTAATGCAGCTTGATCGTAAGCCATAGCAGCCTCCTCAGCAGTGTCGAAGGTTCCCAACCAAACTCTGGCCCCATTCCTCGTGGAGTCCCTTATCTCCGCTGCGTAGTTACCACACCCTCGCCTTCGGATCCCTCTGTACGAAGAAACCTTAATTTGTTTCTCTTCGTAACGAGGTAATAATGATCGTGTTCCTTCAACAACCATTTCCTGGGACCCATTTTCATTAAAACTGGTGGATATATGAGATTTGTAACTATGTGATGTAAATACACAAGACTGGTCGGAAGGGTATTCGAATTCATAGTTTGGGCATGGAGTGAAGAATATTGGGGTTTCCATTCCTAACTAAGTAAGATTAGATGATATTGGGTTTTGTTTAGGGTTGATACATGGTGGTGTTCCTACGTGTTTATATAGCCTCTGATACAAGGAGTACAACTGTAAAAGACAAAACAGTACGTGATTTTTCATGAAATTTACTACAGGCACAATTTTTTTTAACCTAGATAATCAGTACGAAGTATTATATGGTAAAATCATAACCATCCTAATATAAATGTATACATTTGTCTCGCATACTTCGGGATGGTGAAAAAAAAAATTTACATCCTAAACAAACAATAATAAGAGATACCATCGTTTTTGCTGCAGAAATTTCTATATATAAAAATAAAAAATATTTTATTTTTAATCTGTTCTGAGATACATCCATACATAACGTAAAAATCATACTTGAAAAGAATGAACAATTAATTAGAACAGTAAGTACTGTAATGAAACTAACTGCAAAAAGAGAAAAAATTGACCATATTAAAATTACCATGTAGGAAGGTGCGTTTGATAAAAAAAAAAGAACAACTACTCGAAAATATTTGGACATAAGAAAAAATCATTACTAATATTTATTGAGATGGTAAATGTATTATATTAAAATATTTTTCTCTCGATATTATTTTTTCCATCTATTTGTTATCGCCACTTGTGTCAATTCAAAGTAAATTCTTTCCGCTTAAACTGTCAATTCAAAGTACCACGTGGAATTGGAGTTTGTTTTTTTTTTTGAAGAAAAAACTTTATATATCAACTTTTGTACAAATACTTTACTCAAGAAAATAAATTCAAGACAAAAAGTGATAATTATTTGAAAATGTATATAGTTACAAAAATTTAAGTTATGACTATTAATTATTTTTTTAATATTTTATATTTGTTAGTCAGTAAAACAACTCAAGTAGTTATATGTTAGTTTTGCCAATTACTACGCTCTAGCAACTATCCTTTTAAAACATTTTCATTTCATAATTCTTATTATTAATTCATTATCGAAAAGTTTATGAGGTAGATAATTAAATTAGTCGAATTAAAAATGAAACGATAATTAAGAATATTGTACTAATTCTTCTTTTTTATTTTTCGAAAATACTATCATTGAGATATAATCCTGCAGCTGTTCAAAGAAACGGCCAAATAATAATTAATGTAGATGTTTTTTCAACTTATATTTAAAATTTAACTCGTCTTATTAGGAAGAATTAATTTATTTCGCTAGACTCAAATTTCTTTGGATATTTACTTCCATTCATTTGGTTGATATCTTTTTTCATTAAATTGAATTGGATCCAGCCATAAATGTTCGTTCATATATATTTCAAATTTATGTTATATATATATAAATTATTTATTACCATTTGCTTACATGAAAGATTAAGTAAGAAAAAAATTAACTGGCGGGGATAAATCAATTGAACAAATTAGACTAATTTAGGTGTCTACGTTTAACAAAATTAACTGATAAGTTGGTTAAAAGTTAAAAATCTAGCTAAAAGTTCAAAAGCTAGGTAAGAACTAAAAATGTAAAGTTGAAAACATAAACTAGATGATTGCATTGAAAATATTTGATAAATTTTTTTGGACTAGTTAACAAATGTAAAATGATACAAAAGAATAAATACAATTAATTACTTGACAAGAATTTAAAGTTTAATAATTTTGTTTCAAACAATTAATATAGTTTTTATATATTTATTTATTTCAAATAATTTATCATCTTAAAAATTAGAATAATATTTTTTAGTTTATTTTTATATGTAAATATTTTATTAAATATATTTTTGTCATTGGAAAATGTTCGTTTTTGATCTTTCAAATTTAAAACATCACTTAAGTTTTGGTTTCTTATTTTTGAAAATGTATCGTGTGATCCCTTTCTCTCACATAGTTAACTTGAGTGGACAAAAATTACTTATCACTTACTACCTCGTGTAACAATGGTCTTACGGGAATCCTGATAACCTAAGGATTTTATTATATATTTTAGAACGACTAAAACTATTTTTTTTTTATGACCTTAAAAGGACTAAAAGAGAATTTTTATTTATTTAAAATGACCAAAAACACATTCTATCATATTAATTTATGTATGATGTAACACTCATATTTTTTCTAACCACCTTTAATTAACTTGATTAACTTCATTTATAAGTAAAAAGATAATTCTTGTATAAGTTTTAGCAGTTAATTCAACTAAAATTTAGATTATACTATGATACAAATAGTGAAAGTTTATAGTTATTTTTGTAATATATAGTTAAATATTTCATATAATAAACATGATTAGTCATTAATTATGACATACCTGAATTAAAATATTATTTTGCCTAATGTAGAATGTATGTTATACAAGCAGAAAACCATCTTGAACCACTCATCATACATGTTAATTGACTTATCTACCTTTCTCATGTTATTAGTTAAATTAGATCATTAGACACCTTAGAGACAAACGCAATACTAACTCTTAGAGTCTGATGATGAATAAAGATGAATGAACCTTTAAGCAAAAAGGAAGAGCACAAGAAACTAAATAAAACATTGTCTTTATCCATGAAAGCACTAGTAATAGAAAAGAAACATATAAAGAAGGAAGTTGAAGCCTTAAAGAAGACTCTTCTACTAAAGAAACTTCAAAAGAAGTACTAGTGTGCACTTTTAAGGAGAAAAAAGAGATACTAGCTAATACTTTATATGAAATTTATTCAACTATTGAGAGTACTAAAGTTTAAGCATCGTCAAAACTACCTGAGAAGTAGCAAGCAGAGGTAGAAGCTCAAAATACCTTGATAACCACCTTTTCTAATAATCTTGATGCAGATCTAGATTTTCGTAAGTTTTTGGAACTAGAAAGCATCAATTGTTGGAACTAGATATATATAAAAAATATAAGAATTTTACCCTAAAAGACGTAATATTAATACACAACATATTGGTTTATCATATAACCATTCTTATCCTAACTTTACTGGTGTTTACAACCAACTTGAATATATGACCATATATATTAAGAAAAGAGTTGGTGCCAAGTGTTGGGGGCCCTATGTTACCTAGAAGACTCACATCACCTTGAATATCCAATTAGAAATGAATCCAACTTTTGAAGAATGGATGGCGATCAATTTTGACTCTAAGATCGAAACAGTATAGGACCTTACAAAGTCAAAAGATATAGGATTCTTAACTCTTTTTTGTTGTGGAATTAAGATGTCAAGATATTATCTTATTACATTGGTGAAGAATTTCACAAAGTCCTACATGCATGGTAGACATTCAAGTTGTCCTTAGAGTGAAAGGACAAATGTGATACGCAATATGTGTAAGGGCAAATAGAAGAAGGATAACATGCCTAAAATGAAGCAAATTTTCATAAGACACTGATATGAATCTAGGAAGGCATGAAGAGGATGGAAATAACATTGAGCATACGGAGACTAAAGCCCTTCAAGTACTTATGTTTAAAGAGAGTTTGAAGAGGCTTAAGGAGGATGTTGCTTCCTTAGTAGCTTGTAGGATCTTGTATACTTGCTTTAGTTTTTCTTTCCCTTTGTATTAGAAATTGTGGCTTGTTTATGGATGTACCTAACTCTTTGGACACATATGAAGTTCTTTTGACAGTAGACCCTTTGGATAGCCCTTGGGTCCTTTGGACGACCCCTGAGTTCTTTGGATAATGGGTCCTTTGGACAATTCCGATTTCCTTGGATGCACCCTTTGGATGCCCCATTTGGCCAGTGTGTTCAAGTCTTGTTTTTGGGCTGCGTCTGTTTCATGGCCCAAGATCTTTTCAATTAGCTTTTTGCGCCCTTTTGTAAGCATGATCAATATATATCTGATCCTAACTAATTTGTAACAAACTTTATTCATTTGAGATTATTTTCTTATCAAGTATTTGAGAGAGTTCTCTCGACTTGTTATTGGATTAAAACACTTAATTTTCATCAAGTTCTCCATGAGACTTGTGGGAATCTTGTTTTCTTTTATCTGATTTTCATGAAAATAGTAGTGAGCCATTTTTGAACCTTATCCATTTTATTCTTTCAATTCCTCTTACCTTAAGTTTTTCCATGAATCTATTCTGAAATTCATGATAATCTTGCTTGTATTCTCGTAATAATGACAATTGTGTCAAGTGTGAGATCCAGACTTCACCTAAATTGATAAAGTGAATTCAAAGCTTAGATGATTCATATTAAGTGGTAATTAGACCATACACTTCACAAAGTGCCGCAATTGAAGCTCAATAACTTCAATTTTGCATATGTTGTAGTCGTGTCAAAAGGTAAAGTTCTCGAATGTATAATCTTTCTTCAATTGTCAGATCGATTTGAAATTTTTAGCTAATTTGCTTGCTTAGCTGTTGTTAATCAATTTTTTGGTTTAATTGTTGCTTTCATTGGTTTGATCTAAATGAAAAGCAAAAAACAGAGCATCACGATTTGATTCTTGTTTTAGTTGGATGAATGCTTTTATTGTGAAATTAATTGAAGTTTTTGAAAAGGTTATGATGATTGTCTTGTAAAATTGTGGATCGAGAAGAATTGAAAAGTCTTGAGTGAAATCAAGGAACAATCTATGGCCAAAACGAGTGCAATAAAAACAAAGCACTAATTACTGGAACAAAATAAAAAAAAAATGTATCAAAACTTTGTTGAGGATCCAAAGACAATTTACCCGTCACATTTTTTGTTATTTTGTAACTGTTTAGTAGTGCTTTGGATGATTGCTTTCGACGTTGTGTTTGGACAAAAATTTTTGTGTTTTTAATCTCTTTTTAGTTTTATTAATCTTGTAGAGTCTTCTTGCTATCTTCTATGAATTTTGTTCCAGTAAGCTTTCATTTCTATCATTTTTTTCCTGTTTCTATTTGGCTTCTTAGTTTTGTCATAGAGTTTTCATTCCTTTAAATTATGAAGAGTTAGAGAGATTTGACAACTTTCACTTGCATTGCAAAACTTGATTAGTAGATATAGGAAATATTTCAAGACGTAGTTGTGAGTAAAATAGTAAAGACAAGAGTGCACATCATAGAAAAAGCCTCTAAGAGTGAATGCATGAGTGTAGAGAGTAAATACTTAAGAGTGGTGAGATTTTCCTTACTTCACTAACGATTTTGTGTAGATTCTCTTTTTCTCGGTATCTTAAAAAAATTACAAATGGTTGACAATAGTGATGATGTAAGTAACCCCTCACCTAAAACTTAAAGGATGATGAGACAAATGATAAGCTTGGAGGAGAAACTAGAGAAGTTAGGAGGAGGTCTAAAATCCGTGAGGCTTAATACTGCAAGTGTTAATGCCAAGGTAGAGGCCCTTAGTAGAGCGAAAGTGAGGAAAGTAGAAGTACGAGTTCAAACAACCTATCCAATAGGTCTCAAAGGTCACATCAAAGTAAAAGAAGTGAGAGGCCACAGAGGGAAAGGAGGCAAGAAAGGGAGAAACCTAGGAGAGAAATGAGGTACGGAAAAGAACCTCGTAGAGAAAGGAGATATGAAAGGGATCCTAGGAGAGCTCCTTTGGACACACTCAAATGTAAGATTCCACTGTTTGTCAAAGATGGAGATGTAGAGTCATACTTGAAGTGGAAGATGAAGGTAGACCAAGTATTGTAATGTCTTGATTATGATGATTATGTGAAAGTAAGGATGGCCACCTACAAATTCAACAGGTATGTCCTGGTATGGTGGAACTAATACAATAGAGAAGTTAGAGAAGGTAGGAGAAGACATATAGACACATGGCTAGATCTCACGAGGGAGATGAGGTCAAAATTTATGCCTGATTCATATGCTCGGGACCCGTACAACAGATTATAGAGAATGTATCAAGGGTTCAAAAGTGTAGAGGAATACTATAAGGACATGGAAGTTGCTTTGTTGAAAGCTAATGTGCTAGAGTCCAATGAAGTCATTATCACTTGTTTTTTACATGGTATGAGCAGAGAGATATGTGATGCTGTTGAATTGTATCATTACACCTCTTTGGACGATCTAGTGTATCAGACAACTAGAGGTTAGTCTCAAAAAAGGAGGCATCAAAGAGATCCTACCCTAGTAGTTTTGATCGTTGAACAATCCTTGGGTCCTTTGAACAACCCTTAGGTCCTTTGGACGATGAGTTCTTTGAATGACCCTTAAGTCCTTTGAGTGATGGGTCCCTTAGACGACTCTAAGGTCCTTGGACGCACCCATTGGACACATTTTTGGCTAGTATGCTCAAGCCTTATTTTTGGACCACATTTGTTCTAAGACTCAAGATCCTTTCAATTTGTTAGCTTTTTGCACCTTTTGTAAATGTGATCAATATATATGTGTGTATATCCAAGACCTAGAGAGTTATTGTAAGACAACCAAGTGATAATAAAAGCTTTCATATTTTAATCTTGCTCTGTCTATTCTTTTAGAAAGTTCTAAGACTCACTTCATAGTAGTGTACACACATATGTAAGACACTAAGAGTTATCCCTTCCTAAATCAATTTTTTATCTTGTAAAGAAGTTGAAGCCTAAAGAGGCTTTGAGCAAAAAAAATACGTGAGTACATTTCTTGGAGAAACAATTGAAAGAATACTTGAATTTATTACTTAGAGAGATAGTCGAAAGAATACTTAGGATAAACCTAGGTTGACTTGTATATGGTGTTTTTGTAATTGTGGTTTTGACTTATAGCGAAAATTTTGGTAAAATTGTAAAGGAGTGAACATAGTCTTTTAACATACGAATCAATATAAAAATATTTGTGTGATTATATCTTTCTCTTATTTTTTTTATGTTCAATTCTCTTGCTAAAAAGATAAATACACATTTTTCTTTATCAAAGTTTTTTTTTAAATCAAAGTTTATTGTCATGTCCCATCATGTACATCCTATAAAAAGATTTACGAAAATTTTAAGTAACACAGTTAAACTCTTTTTCTTGTGTTCTTTTTATCTAACAATTACCTTTTTCACATCCTCAAAATTTATATTCTTAGTTAGCTTATTATTTTAGACAATATTTAGTTGGACTTGATGTTAAAAATATCTTTTTGACTTAATTTATATTTAAAAAAATATTTTTTTACATATATATATATATATATATATATATATATATATATATATATATTAATCTTGTTATTAAAAGCTTTGAATAAAATATATGCCACTACCTTTTAATATTATTGATTGTATGTTGACTGTATTTTTATGATTAAATGATTTATTTGATGTTTATATCTTGTGATTTGGAGGGGAAAAGTCTAAGACTTTTAACATTTTGATAAGCTACAAAGATTAAAAATAGAACTGAACTTTGGACTTGAGACCTTAATTTCCAGCTACTGCGACAACATATAAGATGGACCTAAGTTGTTGCACTGAGTGTTAATCTTGGACATAAAACTCTAATCATACATTTAAAAGAGATTAATTAAGCTTATATTTGGTAAAAGAAACCTAAGAAAATTTCAAGTTATGACTAAGACCGTTTTAAAGATTCATGTTTGATGAGAAAACTCTTTATAGATTTAAATTAAGTTAATTACAAAGATTCTAATCTAATCAAACATAGGAATAAAATATTGGATTTAATATAATATGAATGTAGCTTTTGCACACATGCAGCACACTTTTTTACGGACGGTTTCGGTCGACATTTGGTTTATGCATTTGATTGGTTGACGTTTTTGATTCAATGAATATGGTCACGTCATTCAGCTTATTCACTCATTCACTTTTTATAGTAAGGGTGAAGTGATATATAATATTATTTATATAATATCTTTTTATAATACTTTTAATAATTTTACTTTTTATTTCTTCATCATATCAATTATTTTATTACTTATTTTTTTTCTTTTATTTCTAATTTTCATCTTATTATATAAAAAACATATAAACTAGTAATATAAAATAATTTTTTTAGATATATAAAAATAATTTCTCATCTTAAAAATAAGAAATTTCCATGAATCATTATTGATTAAATAAAATATTATGAGTTAAATATATTTTTAGTTTTCAAATATTTAAGTCATAATATTATTCAACTAAATAATATTGAATTATATAAAATTATTTAAAATATTATTGGCAACGTGGGATTTTCGTTTTTTTATTTCCTCTTTTTTTATCAATTTTTCTTTCTATTTTTTATAAGAGAAATTATATATATAAATTAGGGTAGAATTTTTTATGTATAACAGCGAAATATAAAATATAAAATAAAATAATTAATGTATAATAAAATATGTTTAAAAATAATATATAAAACATTAAACTTAGGAATGTATTTTAAAATAATATATCTACAGGTTGTAACTAGAGTTATAAATGGATCAAAAAAAAAAAAAGAGTCAGCTCCAGTGCTACTAGATCTTTTTTTTTTAATCTTAAATTTATAAAGGATTATATTAAAAAAAAGTTGGGAAAAAATGAGTCTAATACACTTGAAATCAGTTTTTTTTTAGAGGTCAACAAAATCCTGTAGATCAAGGCTTAGTTATAGGTCAATTAACTCGTCAAGCTAAATTCATATTTTGCAACTCTAGCTCTAGCTGTAATGCAAATAGAAAGCACACATCTGAATGTTGGACTGGTCGGCAGACGTTGACATTTCTTAGAATGGAAGTGAAGGAATATGAAGAAGAACATGAATTGGTTATTTGAGTTTCATAGTGGAAAATTAGAAAGTTAAAAAATTAATACAAATAAAATAATTGTGAATGTAACCAAATAATGGAAGGTAAGAGGTGGAGAGATGTGCACATCAGTGATAATTCGATATTTCCTTCTTTATATGTCAATTTTTTATTTAGAAAAAACTCTGATAGATTCTCTTCCATCTTAATTAACCCAAAGTAGTGATTTTTTTCTTCCTAAAACATACTACAAAAGACTTCCATCTTTCGCCATCCGAAATAAAGTAATATTGATCCAAAAGAAGTTCCTAGAATATGCATACTCTTCCTTTTTCTTTAAAAGCAAATTTTTACAACAATATTTCAACTTTCTTGCAGGTATAAAATTTTCCACAATTGGAAAAAGCAAAGAGCATTAAAATAAGTTCATACCAAACATCATCATTATGATTACTACATCCAAAATAGTTTCTATTTTGACTATTTTGACCTGCTATATATGTGTTTGAACTTTTAAATAATATAAAGTTTTTTTTGTTTGTTATAACTTTTAAAAAACAAGTTAGTGAGTTAGAGAGATAAAATTGTTTAGAAACTAACATTTATCTTAATTTTTAAATAATGTGTGATTTTTTCAATATACCAAAAAATATATATTTTTCTTTTGAATTAATTCTTTGTTTAATTCTTTGAGAATGTTATCTATCTGTAGCTAAAGAGTTTCATTTATTTTTGCTGGTAATCAGAGATGATAGTAAGAATAGAAAAGAACCTCCTTAATTCATGCAATGCTCAACTCGAAAATAAGTAAAGTTTGAATTTTTTTTTTTTTTACTTTTGTTTATAGTAATTGTTAATTTTCCTACTAGCTATTTATAATTGCTAGTTTATTATTTTAATACAATGTTATGTTTGTGATATTTTGAACATTGAAGAGTGAACCTTTCCGCATTAAAGCTGGATCCTAATAAAAATTAAGTAGAAAATTTTCTCTTTTATAACTAATATAATATAATTTGAAAAATTTTAGCTCCTTTTTTTTTTCAAAATTTCTATCTTCCGGGCCAATGAGTTTATCATGTTCCGTGTATATATACTTCAAACTTAGTAAATGATCTTATGTGGACATTAATTTTAATGAGAATATTAATAGTTGTTACATTATAATAAATATGCCTAACAATTAATTTGCTAAGTTTTATAAGTAAATTATCCTTTAAACTTATAGTTATCAAATTTTAGGTAATCTCTAATTTTTATATTTTTATATTTCTCCATGTCCAACATATATTCTTAATTCTTTTCAGAGATTGTGTATTGTAGTAGATTAATTGTAAGATAAAATGCATGCCCCCAAAACACATTAACTATAAATAGAGCATAAAAAAATTAAAGCAGAAAATATGGAGGAAGAAAAAAGTAAATGCTACATTCATTGAAGGAAAGGTGCATAAGATTCCATCAAACTCATAACGGACAATTAATTCATAATAATAATAAAAAAAAAAGAGAAACTGATTATAACAATGATTAAGTAATCAACAACAGTAATGTAAAGATATAAATAGAGACAAACTTGATGAAATCACCAATGATGAAATCAATGTAAAATAATCAGCAACAGTAATGTAAAGATATAGAGACAAACTTGATGAAATCATCAATGATGAAATCAATGTAAAATAACCAACAACAGTAACGTAAAGATATAGAGATTAACAATGATGAAATCATCATCAATAACTAATATAAAGATAAAATGATCAAATCATCAATAGCAGTAATATAAAGATAGATAGAGAAATATGACGATGACAACAACTTTTCTTTCGTTAACAAAAGATCAGAACCATTTTAAACAGAACCATTTTAAACGAGGACAATCATATTAGGTTCAGTAGGTAGGTGAAAAAGAAATAGATAAAAAATAAAGAGAAAAACAGTTGAATGAAAATAGGTAAAAAGAAAAAGAGAATAAAATACAAATAATTTGATTTAGAAGAGATAAGAAAAAATAATAAAAGTTTAATCATTTAAATTCTCTTTTGAATCGATTATAGCATGTTATTGGTTATTTAAAAAATTAATTTTATAAACTGCCGCTAAATACAAAAAAAGGTCGCTTAATAAAATTTTTAGTATTTTCTGGAAGGTTAATGTCATAAAAAAAAGTTAAAAATGTATTTACAGACACGGACACTTTATTTGATTTGTGAAAAAAAATGAAAAAAATAGTGATAAAAAAAAGATAAAATTTAAACTATTTGGTATCAAAGAAATATGAAGAAAAGTAAAAAAAAATGGTATTTTCTTATAAAAATGTTCACATTCTTTACTAAAAAAAGAATTTTAACTAAAACTAAATATATAATCTTTACAGCAAGGACATAGAAAAAGCTATAGAGACCAATTAAAGAATTTTAACTAAAACTAAATTATTAATTAGAGACCAATTTAGACGCTAAAATTATTCAATTTCCAGAGAGACTAATTCAAGAATTTTCAGTTTCTACTCAAAATATAATTAGAAATATAGTTTTCTAACGTCTGACAGGTAATGAATGAAACATATTTTGCATAGGAATTTGGTAGAGGTGGGAATCAAACCCACTCCCCACCACTATAATAGATACATTAAACCACTAAACCAATATCAATCTCAGTAATCTTAGTAATGTAGACAAAAATTATAGTTATATTATATATAACTTTTAAAATGAATCAAATTTTATTAGACTAATTAATTTTTGAATTTATATTTATTAATAAATTAAAATTAATATAAATATATAAAATATAAATAATTTATTATTAAATATAATATTATATGTAATAAATTTATTATCATTTACTTATAATAATAAATAATAATATATTTATTTAGTATTATATTTACATATTAATATGTGCGTGTGCGTGTGGATTATCGCCTAAAAATTGTATACTTAAATTAATTATTTAGCCAAAGATTTTGTCTCTCGCAAATTTCTAGCAAAACTGTTATAGATAAGTTAATTATTTGGTCGGGGTACGATCATTCCCTCAAAATTTTGATTTTTATGTATTTGAGATATATTTGTTTTTGGTATAAATAACATTTTAGTATATATCACATGTATTATTGATAGAAAATATTTATGTTAGAAACGAGTAACATCGTTGTAAACAACAAAATTCATCTTTTGAATATTTAATGTAATTAAATAATTATGACTTGAATTCAATATTAATGATTAAATTTCAATCAACTTACATATATTATTCATGTGCTCAATAATTTTCTTATATAAAAAGGTGCAATACAAAGATTTACTAAGAAATCACTCATTCAAATATTATTCTCGTACAAACACACTTATCTATAGAGTTTTTATGAGATTTAGTGTATTAGCGTTAGTACGATCGAATATGAATCTGTTATTGTTTCATAATTTCACTTTTGTGACATCTAGTTATGTCACAGTGCTGCAGAGAAGGTTGAAATTGAATTATGTTTAATTGAATAGTCAAAATAGTGTGTTAGAAAAATGATATGCTTCGTGACAAGCAATTACTAATGGTTGCTTAATTAAGAGGATTTGTGGAGCTTACATCACGTCTGATTATAATTTAATGGTTTATATTTATAATTTTAATTATAACAAAAGATTTCATTTTAAAAACGATTATAAATTTAAGATATATAATTATATACAAATTGTGAAAATTAAAAATTAATTATTGATTACATAATCACTTAAAAAATTATGTATATTTATCTTTTAATTTTGATTATTAAAAATAATATAATTTATATTTATTATTCTCATTTCTCTCATTAACAAGATTTTCACCTCATATACTAAGAAGACCTTTGGCATAAGGACATTTTTAGTATTTAAAATTAGGAATAATATTATTTTTCAAGAACGTATATTTCATGAAAAAAACATTCTTGGGTGAAAATTTAACTTTTTTAGATTTAAAAAGAAGTTTTAATGACGTAAAAAAATCACGATATTTTGTTAGATCATTTATACTATAAAGTTTTAAAATATTTTTTATTAAATACGATAAATAATTATATATAAAATAATAAATTATAATAAATATTTTTAATAGCTTATTACAATTTTAGAAATAAAACTATTTTATAAAATATATCATTTTAATCTTTTTAATATATTAAATATTATATTTTAAAATTTATTTTATTTTTTAATTCGTTCAAAATTATCAAGATATTAATTAATAAATTATTTAAGAATATTATTATTTTAAAATTCAAAAAATATTTAAGTAGAAGCTGTAAGAAAAATATTTAAAATAGAGAGAATGAAATAAAATTATTGTATTAAAGTTAAATAAAAAAATATTAAAACTACACCAACATACTTGTAATTTTAAAATTTATGAAAAATATTTTTTCAACAAAATTATCCAAACCTATAATTTGATTAATTTATTTTTTGAAATATTTATCGTAATTTACCTACAATAAAATATTATAATGAATTATTTATAAATGTTATTATCTCTATAATTCTTTAACCTGTTATTCTTATAAATTATTTTGATTGAATCAAAAATACTAAATAATTTACATAAGAAAATGAAAAATAATTATAATTAGAAATAGAAATAAATTTTAAGAAAATTTAATTATTCATAAATTTATTTCTTATAAAAAATTAATTATTATCTTTTTAAAATTAAATATTTTTTCAAAAAATTGGTTGACAGTGATAATCATCTTAGATTTTCTTCTTATATGGTTGTCATTATTTGAATATCTAACAATTTGATAATCTTTAAATTTTTTAAATTATAAAAAAATAGGTTGCAGTGATAATTATTTTATTTATTTTTCTTTGATTATTGTGAGAAATTTATATTAAAACACTTGAATAATGATAACTTAGTAATATCTATTTAAAAATAAATGGATAACTCTGTTCTGTATTTTCTTAAAAATAATTTTTTTAATAAAATAATCAACCCTATTTTTTAAAGAATTATTTATCTTGAGTATCATTACTTGAGAATCCATATGAATAAGAAAACACTTTCAAGTTAAAAAAATAATTTTATACTTTTTTGTTTAAAAATAATAAATTTCTTCTAAATAATAAAGATTTTTGTATGATAAATAAAAATATTCAAATTTCTTTAGATAATAAAATTTTACAAAAATTTATCTAACATATTTATTTCTCAAAAAAAATACTTTTTAAAAAAATCATTTATATATTTAAAAAAGTTTTATTAAAATCAAACATGAAAAAATTTAATCCATAATAAATATAGTAAACTTCTTCTTAATGACTAACCAAATGAATTTTAAAGAAATCTCATCCCAGACTTCATAGTTCACAAGATTAATGATTCTTAGATATAAAAAAGAAATTCTACAATACACCCCTAATAGTTAAATTTCATCATATTACAAGTAGTGAGTATAACTTGCCCGCAAAGTAATCAAATCATAAATCAAAATTCTCCCTATTTTAATCATTTCATTCAATTTTTAAAACAACTTTTTGGTAATTTAAGCATTCATTACTTCAGCACAATTTTCACCATCTGATTATAATTAAGTGCACTCACTTGCATTGTGATTCTGCTACATAAGCAGATTAAGAGATGTAAACGTGATGCATTAGTGGATTTACCATTTTCGGGGAAATTTCTAAGATTGGGACGTGGGACTTAATGGTATCAAGAGGATACAGATTGGATAGGACTTCAAACGCATTACAGGACTCAACATATCCTGGGACGTCTTCATGCTCCTTATGGTTATGAGCATTCAGAAAAATACGCAAGAATAAACAATTTTCAGTTCTAGTTTCAAAAAAATCGTGACAATGTTTTCTCATAATAAAATGAAAAGTGTTCAGTTTCAAGATTACACTCGTTGTCGCAACATGATCTTCGATATCTTTTTGCTACGCACGGTAAAGCTCCAAACGCAGAAATAGAATGTAAGTGTATCCTGCTAATTCAAGCAATTAAACTTCCTATTCCGTCACATTGTTAACTGATGACTTTCCTCAACACAGCTTCAGCACGCTGCTCGAAATTTGGCAACGCCCAATCATGCTGCGTTATGTCAAGATTGTCTTTCTCAGCACTCAGACCCTGAAAACAAGATTAAAAATGACGAGTAAGATTGCTTTTTGAGTAGCCTTTTACCTACTCCACGTTTGAACAGAAGGGCTATCCCTCATTTACTATATTTTCCCATTTTTCACCGTTAAAAAATAATGACAACACCGCAAAAAGACTATTTTTTTCTTTTTCTTATACACTTAAAATTTGTTTGCATAGCCGAACACTTAGAAAAAAAAAAATCTTCATAAAGTAAAATTAACTTTTATACACAAGCTAATAAGTAGAAGTTCATATTATTTTTTTAAAAAAATTATTTTTAATTTATGCATAAGCTAATTTTAGTATATCAAAAAATTTATTTCATTTTTTCTTTTTAATTTTTTTTTTACAAATATTTATAGAGAAATTCATCAACCCAACCCTTACATTTTACTTCTATTTCTACAAGTATCCAATTTCACCCGACAGTCACCTCATTAAAATAAACTTCCTTATAAACCACTAATATTTTTACCTTCGAAGGATCAAATCCAAATCCACCCATCTGCATCATACGCTGCGTATCATCTACAGCTGCATAAAAACAGCACACATCACAACTTCTGACTAGTGTCTATCCACATCCCAACTATAATGGAAAAAAAGACAACACGTGGAAATGTAGTAAAAATTCATATTCATGAAATTGATGAGTTAATTAAAAGTAAACGTGTAAAAGTGCTTAGCTTTCGAGTCATAACTAACCATTTTCTTCACCCAAGATTAGACTAAACAATCCTCTTAATCCAAACAGATTGAGGAAATACCTGAAATACAATCGTTTGACAATTAAACCAGAATAAAAATAAGCAGGTAGAGATCCATAAAAATGAAGATTACCAAGAGCGACTGCTGACATAGCTAACATCTACTGTGCTAAGGTCTATTCCATTTTGTAACATCGACCTAAACCTTTGTGTCAGCGGAAAGGGTATCTTGGCTGCAGGAAAATTTTAAACATTTTCAAGAGGTAAATAATAAAAGTAATGAATCCAAGGTTATGCTGAGCAGATGACATGTATCTTCTATGTGCTCATACAAGTTACAAGTTGTATAATTATTAACAGAAAAAACTGGCATTTTGATACTTAAAAATGATAGATATAAACATAGACATCTTGAAGAATATGAATTCAACTTCTCATAAACATAGACATCTTGAAGAATATGAATTCAACTTCTCAACTCGTCTCATTTCAGTGTTAACACATCTCAATTCCTCTCGTTTCTCTCCGAGCTGATAAAGGCTTAAAGACACTTGTCCCCTCACATACAATTTTGTTCCTCTTCATTTCTTTCTGTTCGAAATGACCAATAACAACAACAATAATCTTATTCCACTAAGTATATTGGAAACGGCCAATGGTGAACAATCCACGGTGGATGACAGAGTTGTCTTTGAATATGGGGGCAGAAGGTGGTCATTTTCAACCACAGAATAAAGGTTTTTCTTCATCTGTTTTTTTGTGGAGATTTTTTTTAAAAATCCGCCACTTGTCTAGCTCAATAAGAACTGGTGAGTCACAGGTTTTGAGAAAAAACCGGCTAAGTTACACTGGTCTTTATGGTTTTTGATACATGACCAAATTGTTATGCTGACTAGACCAGTCACCTGGTCTGTTTATATGTTCATTGGTTGAATTGGCCAGTCTGGTTTGAGTTATATTACACTGATTTCAATCAATCAATGAGAAACAAAGAGGGGTACATATAAAAAATTACCTGCTACGAATCCAGAAAAGAAAAAGTTCACCCAAGCAAAAGTAAGAGTCTGTCCAAAAACAATAAACAAACACAAGTAAAAGCTAGTCAAGTATCTCCTCATAATTGGAAAACATACAACAAATAAGGATTATGAACATAATCTAAAGCCAGAGCACTGTCAAACTCTAATTTTTTAAAACCTGAGGAATGATCATTGAAAGGTTTTTCTTCATCATATCCATGGCCATGTTTGGATCAGAGAACATCTGTGCTTGTGGATTCTGGACTTGGCCCTTTGGAACAAACAGCAGACCATTTTCCTTCAATGAAAAGAGACAAACAATTAGTTCGCTATTGAATTGGTTAGGCATGTGATTATTTAAGATACTGGACAAAGCTCATGACAGAGTTATTAACTTCTATGGAGTTCTAGACCTGATATATAAATGTCAAATTTGAAATTTATTCATCAAATATCTTGTAAATGATTCAGAAAAACAAGGTTTCAGCACAAGTAAGCATATAAGTTCAAGCAAAGAAACCACACAAGTCATATGGCTAAATCAATTGCCCCAAAACACAAGTCATCTCCCACAACAAACAGTAAAATGAAACTTCAGCGTTCTCCCAATCAAGAATCACACATTTAAATTATAAAACCATCTGCAAAACTAGAATACACACTAAGAAAAACAAACCTCATTACAAAAATAAATTTTGCGGGCACGAAAAGCCTTTGAAGGAACAAAGTTTGCTCCAGCACGTAAATTCCGAGCTCTAAGGATCACTTGCCTGGATTAATATCACCACAGTATCACTTTGGTATCAAATTAAGAAGAAAAAATATAAAAATAAATAAAGCTACATAATAAAGTATTGAATAATACCCCTCTTTAACAATTTTGGCATCAGGAGTTTGGGAAGAGCGCATGAGCATAGAGACAAAATAGCGGAGCACACCAATGAGAACCATAACCACAGAGAGAGGGATCAGCACCCAGTCTCTGATTGCAGTATCCAGCACCAGATCTTCCGCCATTGCTCTAATACCTACATATATCATAAATCTTCTAAATTTTGGAATGGAGTGAATTTCAAAGTATTCAGAAAGAGAGAATAAAGGCTCTGTTTTGAGATCCTTCAAAACTTATGAGGCAAGACTCAGAATTCTTCATTATTTGGCTTTGTCTATTGAATTTGAAGTTGGAAACAAGGGACTTACTGCGTCGCACTGTGTGATTCAGCTTCGCGAGTCACCAAAACGAAGCCGTAGATGAATTGCGATGCACCACAAACAAAAGTGCGTTATTTGGGGCTTGTGTGGATCGCGCTGGGTGAACTGAATGTAAAGCCGATCTTTCGAAAAAAAAATAACGATACTGAATTTAAAGATTATAAGTTTTTTTTTTAAATTATGTTTATAAGATAAATTATTAAAGTTGAGATAAAAACAATTATTGAGTAATTCATAAATATAAAATAGATTAAAAAATATTTTTTCTTTTATTTTATTATGAAAATTTGTTATGTTTTTTAAATATTTATTTTTAGCTTTTTAATTTTTAAATTTAAGTTAATGTTATATTTTTTGAAACAATTACTTTTTATTTTAAATATGATTTTGAACTTTTTTTTTTTTTTATCAATTCAAGTAGTGAATTTTATCATGTTGATTACATTTAGGTATAGAAAACTATAAAACTCTTTTGATATTTGGACTGAGATGAAAATATAAGTTTCATGAATAACTAAGAAAATAATATAATATTATTTTTAAAAAAATTTTGATTGTTTATAAAACTTATTTTTAATGTTAAATATTTATTAAAATAAAATAATTAGTTTTGATTGAGTTTCTATACAAGAATTCTCATGTGCATCCAATATTAATATTGTCGAATTTTAATATTTATTTGAATTTTTTTTTACTTACACTTATCACTTCAATAATTTTTTTCTTTAAGTGTAAGTATCTTCTACATGGAATATTCTTTCCAAAAAAAAAATTATTTGTTATGATCTAAGGTGGATGCATCGTCTAACTAAGTTCGTTATTTTACTAGTTTGGTTCATCTATACAAGTATAATTGTTTAATCATATTTATTATCCTACTATTTTGGTCCATTTGACTAGATCACATCGTTTGGTTAAATTTATCATCTCACTATGTTGGTCTATTAAATCAACCTCTAATGATTTGCTTGGTTCATTATTTTATTAGATTAGTCCATTTGACCAAACTTCATTGTTTAATCAAATTTATCATCTAACAAGATTATATCACTTAACAAGGTTGGTTTTTTTGGTCAAGTTGCATCATTTAAGGAGATTTCATAGTCTTACATTTCATCGTTTGGTCAAGTCATATTGTCTTTCAATCAAGTTGTTTCATTTGAATAGGTTGCATCATTTTACCAAGTTGCCTAATCTAATAAGGTTGCATTGGCTTACCACATTGCATCATTTTAAGTAACCAACTTTCTTTGTCTAGTTAGGTTGTTTTGTCTTAAGCAACATTCATATTTCTTTTGCATATTTTTCTTCTACAAGATATATAATGAGTCTTTCTTTTTTCTCTGAGCAACAATCATGCCTCCTTAATTAAGTTCTATCTTCCAGCATAATATTAATTAATCATTTATAGAATCCTCCAAAGGATTATAAAAATAAGTATATTTGAAGTTGTTCACAAGATTATCATGAATGAATCTCAAGAACTCAAAGCTTCAAAAATATAAAAATAGAGGAAGGAAAAAAATGATTAAGAAGACATCATATTCATTAGACATAAACGATGTTAATTTGTGAATTCACCACACTGGATTCAAAAAACATTTAATAAGAATCAAGAAATTTAAATTCAAAAATAAAAAAAAGGAACAAATTAAACTCATCTTTAAAATGTTTAATCTCAAATTTCATTCATAATCTATCAAAAAGGGAGTTTACAAGGCTATGTATTCTAATGAACCCAAGATAAGCTTACTAAACACAAAGTTGCAAACTTAGACCCAAGGTTTCAAACAACACAAAAACACTTTTTTTTTTTGTAAAACTCAACGTCAAATGATTTCACGAGTGTGAACTTTTCTGTCCAGGATTACTTGACTCAAAGTGATGAATCGTAGATCTTTTTCCTTCGTTAAACTTACCTTCCAATTCTTCTTGCATTTTCTTGATTCTAACTCTTGTCATGGATCCTTCAAGTCTTTTTTTGGGAGAGTCAAGTTTGCTCCTAGTAGTCCTTTTAGGTCTCTATCAATCATCCAAATTTTATTTAATTTAATTTTCTTACTAAAATAATGTTCTTATACATATATGGAACATGTCTTAGTTAGAAGTTTATTTCCATTTTTAGTCATAGTACCAAAATCTCTTCTCTTATATGATGGAAATAACCTTTTGAGTTAATTATCCAAATACAGTCATTTGACATAACATTTAGATATTTTTCTTCTTCAACGAGAAAAATGTTTATATCATCTAAGATCAATGCTATAGTAGTTTTATATTGTTTCTCCTCCCTTTTCTGAATCCTTCAAGAATGAGTTGTCTCAACCTTTAGATTTTTTTTCAAGAATTTACATTTTTATATCTTGTGGACAAATGTTACATAGTAGAAACAAGTGAATCATTTGATGCAAGACTTTAATCTTTCCGGTGATTTATGATACTAAAGACATGCTACATAAATTGCAAATTTTTTTTTTTATATATTTTTTCAAAACATTGGAAGTTATTACATAACTTAATTATAAGTGTAAATGCTTTTACATTATTAATTAATAAAAAAACTCATAAATGTATTCTAATGGTAAACTAATAAAAAATTATTTGTTATAAAAATTTTAAGATAATTAAAAAACAATCAATTCTTTTGTCCATCACAGTTAAAAGAGATTGAAAAGTTTTATATTACATATGCATATATATTATTTTTAAAATAAAATATTATTTTATTCTTTAAAAATGTATAACATTGGCATATTAATTTTTGAAGAAATTCTAACTCAGTCTTTAAAATTTGCAATTATTTTGTTTAAATTATTAAATTTATTGTATTTTTTTTGTCTTTATATATATATTTATATTATCACTTAGACGGATGCAATTTACAAATTGACTTTCACCAATTTATTTAAAAAATTAATATAACAACATTATATAGTTTAGAGAAATAAAATAGTAGTTTACTTAATTATTTATTCTTGTAATAAAATTGTTAAATTTATAAGTCAAAAACAAAGAGTGGATAAGATATTTTGGTTTAGTTATTTCTGGTGAAAAAGAAGGTAAAGCAAAGGGGGATGATTGAGTGGGAGCGAAAAAGATCTTAGGAAGTGGGAGGAGATAAGGTAAAGCAAGAAAGAGAAGTCCATTATTCATCAACTCTGCAACCATGCTCTCCCTCTCCCCATGCGTCACTGCAAACACTCTGAACCTCAAATCCAATGAACTCTTTCTCATACCTCCCTCTTCGACTCACCGTCGCCATTTCTCCAGACCCATTTCCGCCATCATAAACCCTTCTTCTTTCTCCAAGGCACAGCCTCAGCAAAAGCAGCACGTCTACCAGCCCTTCAGACCTCCCACCACGCCCATCCCATCGCAATTCGGCACTCTCGACATCCCTGGCCGCATCGATATCCTTGCCAACCGCCTCGGCCTCTGGTACGAGTACGCGCCTCTCATCCCCTCCCTAATCCGCGACGGCTTCTCCCCTCCCTCCATCGAAGAGGCCACCGGCATCTCCGGCGTCGAGCAGAATCGCCTCATCGTCGCCGCCCAGGTCCGCGACTCCCTCGTCCAGTCCGCCGCCCACCCCGACCTCCTCGCCGCCTTCGAAACCAGTGGCGCCGAGCTCCTCTACGAGATCCGCCTCCTCAGCACGTCGCAGCGCGTGGCCGCCGCCCGCTTCCTCGTCGAGAATCGCTGCGACGGCAAGGCTGCGCAAGAGCTAGCGCGCGCCATGAAGGACTTTCCGAGCAGGCGCGGCGAGAAGGGGTGGGAGAGCTTCGACTACACTCTCCCCGGGGACTGTCTCTCCTTCATGTACTACCGCCAGAGTAGGGAGCACAGGAACCCTTCCGAGCAGAGAAATGCCGCGCTTGAGCAGGCGCTGCGCGTGGCGGAGACGGAGCCGGCGAGGCGCGAGGTGTTGGAGGAGCTCAAGGGGAAGGACGGGGAGGAGGGGGATGAGGCCGGTGATGGGGAGACGGCGGCGCGTGTTCCGGTGGTGAGGTTGAAGATTGGGGAGGTGGCGGAGGCGAGTTCGGTGGTGGTGTTGCCGGTTTGCGAGGCGGAGGAGAGGCAGGTTTTGGAGGCGCCGTTTGAGTGTAGGAGTGAGGGGGAGTTTGGGGTGGTGGTGGCGGAGAAGGCGTGGGGGAGGTGGGTGGTGTTGCCTGGGTGGGAGCCTGTGTTGGGTTTGGGAAAAGGGGGTGTTGTTGTGTCGTTTGTGGATGCGAGGGCTTTGCCGTGGAAGGCTAATAAGTGGTATAAGGAGGAGCCTATACTAGTAGTGGTTGACAGGAGTAACACAGACTTGGGTGCTGATGATGGCTTTTATGTTGTGAATGTGGAAGGTGGAGGTTTAAAGGTCGAGAGGGGTTTGGCGTTGAAGGAATTGGGTTTCACTCAGACTTTAGGTTCTGTGCTCTTGGTTGTTAGACCGCCCAAAGAAGAGGGTGATGATCAATTGAGTGACCAAGACTGGGATTAAACTCAAACGACACGGAACGGGAATGAATGGGTTGGGTTGCTACAGATAACACGACATTATATGGTTTTCTCAATTCAAGAATCGCAAGTTACCTCAGCTTAATCCCCATGCCTTCGTTTTTTTCTGTCATGCAAAATAAGGTTCAATTATTTTGGGATTAAGTTGTAATTTACTTTTGTTTTCCATACTTAATAATAGAACGAATTATTCGTTTTGATTCAGTAACGTATGCTCGAACTTCATGCATTTATTTTTTACTAACAGAAACTATATCTTGAGAAGGGGTGCACACTAAATCTTATAAATTCTGTGATTTTGTTAATCTATCATGAATGTGTATATCGTTTATGCCGCCTTCAGTATGGTGCTTTCTCCAGCCTAGCTCTATATACATGTTTGACTGCCATGGTTTCTTGCAGCTGTTTCGCTTTCTCTTTGCCTTGATGATTGAAGTAGATGATTTCAAATATCACAGCACCTTAAAACAAAATGGAGAGAGAAGCTACGAATTCTTTGGCTTTTTTATGTGGATAATTTAATTTTCGATGATTTGCCGGAACATGTAAGTCAGTTTGTCTTGCTATGTAATGAGGGAAATATTATGAAATAATCTAGAACTGAATGTGCACCATAACTCTGGTGCAAGATCAATCGATTTTATTTTACTCGAGGATGTAGCTATATCCTAACGGCGACAACCATAAACATTTGATCTCTGGACTGCATAACTACTTAATTGAATTATATTTCATTCCATTTCATTTTAATTCATTTTTTCATCTCATATATTCCCACGTAAATCCAAACATAATATTAGGTATAACATCCCTGACACATGAACTCTGGTTTCATGTGACGGAATTTGGATCCTTTGTTATGATGCAAAGGTTTCCCGGATATGAAAATCCCCTTTTCCTCAGTACACAGGGATCGGATGTTCTGGTGCTGCTTTTGGTGTAACATCAGCAAACAGTTCCATTATTACTCACTCGCCCAGCTTTCACCTATCAAATTAGAATGTCAAAGACTAATTTTGGATTTGATATATTGATCGCCCCTCTACTATGAAATTTGTTACACAGATAGATTACGTTAATATATGTCATTATATTATTGATGATTATTTCTGTAAAACTGGTGGCAGTATGCATATTATTAATAGTATTTTCATTTTCAAATTTTTTGTGCTTATGATAGAGGTAAGAATTACAATTTTTTCACACTTATTGAAGTAATAACTAATTTCGTTTTACGGAGCGGTATATGCCGCTGTTTCGAAGAAAATTTTTGGTAAGAATTACAATGTTTGCCACAATGTAGTAGTGTTTCTCCTCAGAAAAGCTGAGCTTTTCGCTGAAAACACCAGGAAAACAAGGGGACAACAGTAGATGTAGCTTATGTTTATGTTATGTCCTGATGTAAGAAGTAAAATCAGCACAAGACCGTCCATAAGCACAGAGTGAGAGTGTTAAATAAATCATCGAAAAAAAATGCTCTAGTCGAAAAGATTTTGTACTCCTTTGCAAACGGGAAAAATATCTCAAAATAACAGAAACCATATGAAACGCAACAGGTAACTACAACTATAAAACAAATCAAAGCAGAATGGGTACGGTAGAGAATGTTGGTCAACAAAGAGAAAAATCCTCAAGCATACACAGAGAATGAGGAACTATTTGGCACAAGTTTTGAGCTCACAGGCTTAGGATGCACGACTGCAGACTATCTTATTGTGCAGAATTAAGGCATACTGATACAAAATATGTGATTATAGAAAAAATTGACACACAGTTGGGAATTGGGAAAAAGGAAATTGATTCAAAAGTGAGACGGAGGCGACGGAGCAGTACCTTGATCTGGGCCTGATGCTTATCGTTGAACGAAAGAAGCTCTTCAAAGAGCGAGAGGAAGATTTAAGTTCAATCGACTTTAGATATACTCGCCACTGCTAGCTAGGGTTAGGGTTTTCTTAATATACAAATTAATAAAAATAAACGAGTATTTAACATTTTGACCGCTTCAGACTTGACACTGTTTCTGTTTTTTTCCAAATTAATTGAGCTTCAAAAAATCAATTAACACGGAGAAAAGGGAGAGTAGGTTACTTTTTTTCTGAAAAATATTTAAAAAGTATTTTATTTAATTTGATTTAGATTGTTATGAGACCAAAGTATGATTATGAGACCAAAGTTATCACCAAACACATGTATGAACTCATACAAAATTGTTGTAAATTTATTTGTACTTTTAACTCTTAATTTAGAATTCTAAATATATAGTTAGATTAAATATTCATAAAAAAAATTGTAACGCTCGTAATTGTCTTATTCTGACTTTTTATTTTAGATATATAATTTTTTTTAAAATACCAAAAATGAGTAGATTTGAAAATTTACACTTACTAAGATAAGTCATATTTGAAATACAAATTCCAGGAACTCGTATATATATTTATGATTTTTATATATATTTTTTATTATTATTTTAAAATAAAAAACTATAACGCTTATAATAGCCTTGTTTTAGCTTTTTCTTTTTTACTTTAGAGGTATAATTTTTAATATATATATATAAAATAGTAAATTTGAAAAATTACATTTCTTAAATTAAGTCGTATTTTTAAAACATGAATTCCGTCAGAAAGTTGTATACACTTTTACAATTTTTATATTTATTTTTATTTTAAATTTCGTACAAGTCATAGATGGGTATCCAACTTGGAATGATTTTTATTTTAAAATAAAATTTAAATATTCATTTTTTGTTATAAAAGTCGTATTAGTATACATGACTTTTATATTTTTGTTTCTAATTACATTCAGCAAAGTTGTGAAACTAAACACGACTTCACTTCTTTTTTTTTTTTTTTTTAATTTGTTTTCCAAGTTATGTAACTTATATTCTACTTCTAAATTAAATTGAACAATTGTATTTTAATGGTATCAAATTTGCAAAAATACTTCATCACTTGTTTATTACAATTTTTATACAAAAATAAAAACGAAAAGGTGAAGTTATGATTTTACAACTTCAATAAACTATAATTAAAAATCGTGAAATCGTATTTAGTTTCATGATTTTACTAAATGTAATTAAAAAAAAAACAAAAATCATGTATACAATTTCTCCCAACAAAAAAAAATTGTATACGGTTACAATTTTTATAAAAGAAAAACAAATATTTATAATTTATTTTATTTCAATTTTAAAAAGTAAGAACAATTTAAAGTCTCGTATCGATCCACTTCTTAAAAAAATAGTGAAGTTCTAGAAATAGTGAAATCGTAATTAATTTTAAGACTAGTAAGATTGCTAAACACATGACTTATTCCAATATAGACAATTTTTTTAAAATCTATCCTTTTTGGTAATTAAAAAAAAATTACCCCTCTAGAGTAAAAAAGCCTCTTATCCCATTCAAATAAAATTACCTTCTTAAAAAATATTTGTGGTCTATATTGAAAAAAGTTGAAAGTCCACATTTTTATGACATTTTAAATTTGAGTAAAGCATTTATTTTAAAAGAGGTTTAAGTCATCCATTGATAAATTTTGAAGCTGAAATTCTTAATTGGTTATCACAATAAAACTGAAGTCGTTCTAAAACACTTCTTTTTTAGATAAAGTATACTCTGTTCTGAAGGCATCAAATGTCGTGTAACAGTTTTTTTCACCTACATGATTTCGGAATCAAATCCCATTCAGACTGTTTTAGTTAAAAGGTGCCCTAGCACACTACTCAAAACATGATTCAGTTTTGAAAACAAATCAGTAACTTATATCTGCGCAAATAAAAAGGGTAAAGAAATCACATTTTCTGATGTTACTACCATATTGTTGTTGGATATTCAGTCAGGAGAGATGTATGAGACCTACTAAGTTACAACACTCCATGAAATGACGAAGATGCATCCTCTCCCCTCCTCTAAACTATTTTGCAGTTGCTTCCATCCTCTCTATTACTTTCATTGAATGGTTACAAGAATATTTTTAACCAAGCCATTGTTGAGCACGACGGTCTCCGCTACCTCCAACAGAATGCCGAATGCTAATCTTTTCACTAGCATATTTTTGCTGAAGCCATTCAAAAGCATTTACATCAAGTTTTCCATTAACTGACTTCCCTTGCTTCCGGCGAGTTTGTTGCTCCCGTATTGAAGCCCACAATTTTCCAACGGCATCCCTCTGACGAGTTGTAAATCTTGCCACATTATCAAAGGCCTGCTTCACTAAAATATCAATTACGGTTTGACACCTGGATAGAGAAAGGATAACAAATGTCAAAATGATAAAACGTGTAAAAGACATACACAATAGAAAACAGCCAGCATTTACCAGGGTGTTTTATAACGCCGGGCAGCAATCTCTAAACAAGTAATCAGGGCTTCTCTTTGTGACTTGAGGAATCTCTCGGTTTCTTCCTCATTCTCCTTCCTTATTTTCACAGCAGCCTCATTCTTTGCCATTAATTTTTCACCTTTCTTTGTGGATCTAGGAATCAAAGCATCAAGTCCAAATGGGTCAGCTTCCTCCCCATCATTATCTTTATCTGTGGCAGGTGTTTGACCACCTTCATCTGCCGTAACTGTGCTATCTATCAGAGACTTTGCTTCCTCTGCATCCTCCTCCTCTGTTGCAACAGGAAGATTAGATATAGCTTCCTTGATTTGCCCGGCTGCTTTAGAAAACTGTATAAAAAGTAGGAAATAAAGCGTGAGCAACGAACAGATAATCTTTGTGGGTCCAAAGTATTCAAGGTAACATTAATCTGGTGACTAAGCAAAAGATAACATTAATAGTCCCTCCACACATACACAAAGTCAAATTATCAGCTAGCAGAGTGCCAAGCTAGGGAATCAACAGTCCACTTAAATGAAGAATATTGCTATCTGCAACCAAGACAAACCCTTCCACTACCCCAAAATTAAAACGCTTTGAACCTGGTGTCAGTCTATATGTCAACATTCAAGAGGTAACACAAGTCATGCACGAGTGCATTCCCATGCCCCACTATGCACCTGTCACAAAATAGTATGGCAAGGGTGAATACAGTGGATGGCTGTATTGGGAATGAAGAAGCTTATCAATCAGTCATCCACTTCACAATTAATCTTAGTATCACTCCAAAAGATTTTTCCTTTTCAATCCATCTTGACTTCAGCTTGTAAAATCAATTCTTCAAAAGACTATGTTGAGACACTAAGATCCATCTTTAATCACAATTCATGTACATGGAAAATTCATGATTTGATATATGAAAGTGAAATGACAACTTCAAAGATAAACTACATCAAACTGTCAAAGTAATAATAACTTTACATGAATATTATGAAATTATGCACAAAGAAAAGGGCAGTACATCAACAAAGGAAAGGACAGTACATCAATGACATCATACTTTTCATTTTGTGATGATTGGAACAGCATTACATGTCAAAACCAGTTGCATATTATTCCAATATGCTTTCGTTGTCTCAAATTAGAAGAAAATTGCAGTAGTTATCAGCAAGTTTAACATAAAAGTTCAGTGACAATCATACCACAAAGCTGTCATCTGTATATAAATCATTGGCCACCACAGCATTAATTGTCCATGTTTCCAGTTGATTCTTTTGCTTCTTATTGAGGTGCTGCAATTAAAGGATAGGCTGGGGGTCAAAAAATCTTTCACATACCCTCTCTAAGCAAAAAACAGTTGCTAACAATGAATTATGAATATTTTGAACAAATTGTTAATCTTACTTCTTTGGTGTTTTGAGCTGCGGAGAACAAAGAATGATAATCTGCCCGAACTGAAGGATCTGTACAAGTAATGGATGATGACATTGCAGCTTCTAATATGGCAAAAAAATAATCACAAATTTCTGACTTTACACTTCCTGCCTGAATCAGCTGTATAGCAAGGTTTGCAGCCTTGCTGAACTTTGCAGGGTTCTTGATGTGTGAAGATATCTTCTGCATGGCCTCAATAACTTGTGCTTCAGAAGCATCCGTTGTGGTTTTGAACTTCAAGCTTTTCTTAGGTGCTGTAGCTGAAATTACAATAGATAATTCAGAATTCAAAAAATTACAAACTCCATCATTTGAACCAGGGGAGGAAGCAAATACAAAAGCAATAGCTGCACAATGTAGCAGCATCCTTAAAACCAGGAGAAAAGTAAACAAATTTTTATCCTCTTACAATTTGTTTTGGATCACTAAAAACCAAGGCAAGCTCAAATAGAGTTCTTAATTTTGATAAAACAATGAAAGGAATACCTATCATAATCAACTGAAGTTCTCAATAACAACAACAACATAGCTTTACCCCACCAAATATTAAAAGACTGGAATTACTTAAGATTGCAGTGCGAAAAATAAAATCAGAGAATTCCGAGAAAATGGGTCTTGAAGCTGAATTTTGCAGCCCGATTGAATGGTAAATGAGTATGTTATCCATTCTTCTCACCATGTGGTGAATCCGACGTGAGAAGAGCATGGAACGTAAAAAGTGTTGAATGAAAACGCGCTTCCCTGAATTGGTTTCAGAGTTGAAGCATAAAAAGCAAAGAGACGAGAAAACGAATGAAAAACCTATCTACCATAGGGTTCACGCGAGAAAGCTAAACAAAAGAAACACTCTAGGAGTTCAATCGAATTAAGTGTTTGAATGAGTAACCCTAGGGTGCTATTTATTAAAATTGCAACAATAGCTTGAAAACATAACTCGAAAAAACCGATTAAGGGAAAAAGGAGAAATGACCTTGGGTATCGGGTTGAGTAGGGTTGGGGCGCTTGAGGGCACTTTTGAGGATTGGCTTTGGAGGCGGAACTGCAGAGGATTCCGTATTGTTGTTGGTAGGAACAACAATTGGTTGTGGTTGGAGTTGTTCATGATGTTGATGTTGATGTTGAGGAATAAGAGTGTTTGAGGAAGGAGGTGGCAATCCTTCAAACAGATCGTCTGCCATCACGGATGCTCTCTCTCTCTCTCCTTTGCTGCTTCGCCAACGGGTAAGTTAGCCTTCCAACTAGTCAAAACATAACCAAACACGCCGCATACATGTCGTTTTAAACGACACAGTTCTGCAGCATCCCTCACGGAAGTCTTTCCACCGTTTTGTGGATTTAGTCAATTAAATTTTCTTTTGAGAAGTATTTAAATTATACTTTCATCTTTTATTTTAAAACTAATTAAGAAAATGAGTAATGCATGGGATCTTCGTACAAATTTTTTTATAGACAAATTAAAATAGTTACGGGATTAGAATAGAGATTCTAAATAGATGTGTAATATTGGATGGGAAAGATATCAATTTATGTATTTATAAGATAAGAAGATACGAAAGACTTTCAGTTATACACTATTTCAATAGATAGTTGAGCAAAGTCCTGCTTGAATTTTGGATTTCACTTTGGGTTATATTGTGTTTAGGAGGTGTACGATTGAATTTAATGAATTAAGGTTGTATTGAGTTTCATAGTTAATTTCTCGTATTTGATTCACAATAGTGTTTTACAAAATATATTTGTACTAATGTTTTTTTTAGAGTAAATCGTGATTTAATGTTAATGGACATGTTATTTAACTTATGTGTTTGTTATATGATTTTTTATATAAATGAATTGTGCTTTATTTAATTTTTGAGAAATCACCTCGGTAAGGAAAGGGTAATATCTTTTTCAGTCTCAAAAAAGATCAACTTTAAATATTTAAAAGAAATTATGTTCAAGAGACAAGTATTCATCCCTATACATGGTCAAATTGATCACTTAAGTTCAAATTTGCATGGGTCATTTTTTTTTCTAACTCAATGACTTAAGCTACTTTAGTCTCTTTTTTTTTGTTTAAAGATATATGTATTTTTTTATATATAAAAAAAAGTCAAATAAGCCTAGTTATTTTTTAGCCACTTTTTTATTATTTCAACCTAAGCCGACAACTCAATTTTATTTAAACCATAATTTTTTTTAGTTTAACCTAACCTATCTTTATGAGTTAGACTTATTTTACCATCTTTATTTATACCTTTTGGTTCTCAAAGAGTGGTGTCATTCTTCAATTGACAAATGGTCCCTTTAAGATCTCTTTGACAAGAAAAATGTGTATAACAAAAGTAAAATGGATGCTTCTTGAGATTTTGGGCTTAAATATGCTATTAAGACAAAAAAAAAAAACGAAAAAGATATAACTAGAGGTATTAATGTGCAATATCTGATGGAGGATCCATATATGCTTGTGATTCACGATTAAATTGTTATGCTTTATGAATGATATAAATGTTTATATGTTGTAGTGTCATGTTATATGAGAAATAACTATTAAAGATATATATGTATGTTATATGTAATTTATATGATGTTATAGTGTTTTAGGAAACCCATTGAGACTTTTGTCTCATTAGTTTAAGTTAAATGTTTTATATTAAACAAGTGTTGGAGTTTAGGAGCAAAGAATAATGTCATTCTTTTATAATTTTAGTATTACATTAAAGACTCTTAATTATGATTCACTCGAGACCCCTTACACGAGTCTTAGTCATTTGTGTTTTTCCTATTTTATAGAGGTCTTATGGTACCTTAGGGGTACCAAGACCACCCAATTGGTTTACTTAAATTTTCCTAGGTTAATTTAATTTATAAAAAGAAATTATTTTTTTCTACATGATGTATGTATCTATGGTAATACCAATAAAGATGTTATACTTCCCTTGCTTGCTTTCATAAGAAAGACAAGAAAGAGAAAACTATTGTTAAGACTCGCTAGACTATTGTGGTGGTCAGTCCAAACTCATCTCTCTAATTTTTTATGCAACCACCTCCAAACCACTTAATTCAAGCTAGTTTGGGTTTTGGTCCATGTCAAGATGTCTCGATTGTTTATTTAAATTGTCATTTACTTTCTCATGAAAAATTACTTGAAAATGAGGCTTTTAAGAGAGCAAAAATGACTATTAACATTGAGGTATTTATCAATCAATCCAATCTAAAATCAATTACAACAACATATTCAAAAAATCAATTAACAAAATAATCTTATTTAATTTTGACCAATTTTATTTTATTCTTGACCAATTTTTTATTCTATCAATTTCTTGGATTACCTGGACCAATTACTTTAAGCGTGTGTTTTGGAAATCTAAAACAAATGTAATTAGATGGAGCGTTTGGAAATTCTAAAGAATTTAAATTCTTCCAAGAATATAAATTGTTTCAATTAAATTTTTTATTTTAATTTGTTTTTGTTTGGATAAAGTAATTAAATTTCTTTATTTTCAAAATTTTGTATTTGAATAAAGTAATCAAATTTCTTCATTTATTGTTTTGACAAAATAAACAAATTCCTTCATTTCTAAAAGTTGTAACACCTTTCATTACAATAATAACTCATGATAAAAGTATGAAGTTAATGTCGAAATTTAAATTTCAGAAGTTATAAAGAACTGAAACACTACTTCAATCATAATAAAAATGACAAATAATAATAAATTTCTCTTATAAAATAAAAACATTATACTTAAACTTAATAATTTCTTTTACAAGTCATATTAAGGTATCCAACAACAATGAACATTTACTAACAAATTCAAACAATAAATACATAAACTTATTCAATCATAAATGACCTTAATTCAACTAAACATTGACTAGTCTAAAGAAAAAATAAATAAATAAATACCAAGTCTTTAAAATCTCTTTAGTTTCAACAATTGTTGTCCTCATATTCTAAAAGCAACACTCTTAATGAGATATAATTCCAGTGAATAGAATTAAATTCAAAAAGAGTTCACAGATAATGTTTGTTCTCCGCCAATGCGACGACTAGAAAACTCATCTATAGTACCCGCAAATTAAACTTATAAAGGAATCATTCACAAATCAAGTATAAACATTATCTTACATGTGTACTAAAAATAAAGAATTTTATAACCAAACAATCTTAATCCAAAACATTTAATTAGAATTACTTAACTTGACTTCTTAAAATCAATGTAAATCCTAGATTCACCTTCTTCATCCCGGATGGAGGTATCACATAACTTGTACCAAATGTAGATATGTGATAGAGTAAGGTATCTCATCCCATAATCCACCTTCAACATCTCAGATGAAGGTATATCATTTAAACATTTTGTTAAAATCAACTATAAAACACACATTACCTACTTAATTATTCCCAAAATTACCTACTTAACTCATTGGTTCCCAAAAAGTTGTGTAAATTCCAAATTTATTTATTGTTTTGGTTCTAAGAACTAGTGTGAGTTTCAAACTCACTGTGAATCTCATACTCACTGTCAATCCTATATTCACCACGGTTTATGAGCTCATGTCTATGTAATAGTGTCCCACTGCCATCCTCATCCTAGATGGATGTATCTGATATTTCATTACATATGTATGTAGATATGTTCAAAATATTAGATATCTCATCCTGGATAGTAATATCTCTCATCTATTTCCAAAATAAAATGTCTATCATCATTCATTCTCAAAAGGTAATAACTGACTCCAACAATACTAACTTTGATGACCGATAATTGGATTCTCAAATCCCATCACGATAAAATTATCATTAAGATAAACAACATTCAATTGAATTTCAACAAATAGTTAGTTTTTCTTACAATATCAATTTTCTTATCAAACACCCCAAAAAAAATTGCATTCTCCAAGAAACCAATAAATCAAAGACAACATTTAGGTTACACAAATTTCTTAGACTTTTCTTATAAAGAACCCTAGAAGAATCACATCCTAAAATTTGTAATATGAAAGTTTAGAAAAATATTGTTCTACTCATCTTGAACGAATGTTAAGGGGGTGTTTTTCTAGTGTGGTGACATCTCTCGAATTTTTCTAGCGTTTTTTCTCTCTTCCAAGTTTGAGTTAGGTTTTCTAAGTGTGATTTTTTCCTATATCTGCCAACATTGTACCCCCACCTTATTAATTTACATTAAAGTCATATGTTATCCAAAGAAATTATCCTAATTTTTCTTTTAAAAACATCTTTTATTATAGTAAACTATATTCTACTCACTTAAATATATAAAAAAAAAATATCATTTGCATATATATATATATATATATATATATATATATATATATATATATATATATATATATATATATATATATACACGTCTATTAACAAAAGTAATGTGTTTTCAACATATTTATTATATAGACGCATAAATATAATATCATTTGTACATAATCTAAATTAGAATTATTTAAATAATAAAAAATCAATTAGTATGTATACTTATATGAAAAAAATAACAATAAATTATAAAGTTTAATATAATAAATATTTTATCTAGATTTTATATATATAATATTCTTATCAAAATATAAAATCGTATTAACCATATTCACAATTTAAGGATGATATAAAACTAAGTTTGTTATATGTTATTTAACTTATTTTAAACAAATTTAAAGACATCTAATCGCTCATAAATTTTAAAATTGTATCTTAATTTTTAATAGTCTAATTATTTTTTATAATAGATTTTGAGATGTTACAAAAATCATATCAACAATAATTTCTAGTTGATTTAATAACGTAAAACTTTTTTCATTGATAGTGCATAAAAATTAATCTCAAAATTTATTACAAAGAATTTTAGATTTTTACTTAAATTATATTACTCACTAAATTATTCCTATCCAAACATACCGTTGTCTTCCACCAATTACTGAATCAAGTTTTGATTTTTAAAATTGTGTTTTTTAAAATTGTGTTTTCACTTAAAAAAAAAGTTTAATAAATGTTGTTTTTACTCTTTTAATATGTTAAAAATTATTTTTAATAATTTTTATTGTAGTTATTATATATATATATATATATATATATATATATATATATATATATATATATATATATATATATATATATATATATATATATATATATTAAAACATATATTTTTACATTATTATTTAATCACACATCAATATGAAAACCACTTAAAAATTATACCAAATTGATTCGATTCTTAATTAGTTGAGAAATGATAAAAAAAAAATTTATACTAACAACGTATAGTTATTAAACTTTTATTATAAAGTTAATAACCTTACTGTATATAATAAATTGTGACTTATAAAATATTTTTATATTATCAAAAATATATTATTTATTAAAAAATAAAATTATTATGAAAAAAAACATTAATGATCATATTTGTTGTTATTTTTATATTTTTCCGTATATGGCAAAGGTATTTCTCATTTGATAATTAGATATTAGTCTCATAGTAGGCTTTGTTTATCTTAATAATTTTTTTTCTATACATATAATTAAAATTTTAATCTTCATTTTAAAGATATTTTAATTTCTATTCTAGCCTTTTGGTAAGATGAAGGATATTTTTTAAATTTTTTATACCAAATAGGACTATCTACTTTTTTTTTTAAGTTAGCATGAGAGAATTTTTTTTTATTATAGAATCACAATTGGTTTATAATTTGATTTGTTAAATTAGTTAAATTTATAGTTGGGGGTTATAGTTAAATAAGACAATGCATGTAAAAATGGTTATAAATATTTTTAGAACATTAATTAAAGAAATAAAAAATAAAAAATACTTAATGAAAGTAAGAGTATTTATTTTGTTAAAAAGACAAAAATGATTTGATACTTCTTTTTTTGAAGTAACTTGAAACTCCAATAAAGTGTATCAAATGCTATTGAATAATGTCATTATACGGTACTCATTACTATAACTTTTGCTCCAAAAAATGTTAATAAATATGTTTTGTCATCAATTAAGAAAATTATATATATATATATATATATATATATATATATATATATATATATATATATATATATATATATATATATAAAATTATTTAATACTAACTTTTAAAGTTATTCAAAGTATTAAGTAAAATATGTTACAATATTATGTATTTATAATTAATATTTCATTTAAATGAATTCACACATATATTAATATAAAATAAAATTTTCTCTTATGACATATTTTTAAAATATCAAAACGAAATGCTACTTATCTTCAATAATGCTATTTATACTAATGAGTGGACGTCAAGTTATAACGAATATTCTTATAAATCACTCGATACATATGTTAATATTTGCTTTTTGGCAAAAAAAAAGGTAAATTAGAAAAGTCACAATTATAATGTATAATAATATATAAAGAAAATATCTTCGATATAGTTTCTACTTCTTTTTTTTTTTTTGACATTTTTCATATACTAAAAAATTAAACATATTTTTATTCTTTAATTCACATAATAACTTTCATAATTCATTCGTGACTTCTTTTATTTTTTATTTAATAAAAAAAAACAGAGACAGAGAGTGCCTCTTTTTCCTATAGTAATAATAAAATAAATTATGCAGGTTACAGTTTCAGCGTTCGACCAGTAGCGGCATCCTAATGGAATCCATGAATATTGAATCGAAGTTTGATTTCCATTGGCTGGAATTCAGCGAGGTATGACTTTGAGCCCTAGTCGATCATTTGTACTTTAGCTTAATTTCCTTCAAGCAATCAGAGAGTGCAATTTGGATATATGAAATTCTCGAAGCAATCGTTAGCAAAGACTACACAACCTATTCTCTCTCTGTGTCGATCTCTTTTGAAAGTAAAGTTTAATAGATAATTGAAAAAATATGTGAAGATCACTTCAGTTTGACTGGTTAATAAATGTAGAAAAAACAAACTTGAAACTTTTAAGTTTCAAATGGTTTAAAATTAAACGAAAACGAAAACGAAAGAAAAGGAAAAAAACAAAGAAAGCTAGAGGTTGAACCATCCCCGTTAGCCCCTATCAACTGAAGTAGATATTTTGTCAACATTGAATCATTTATGTGAATGAAATCAGATATTATAAGCTGATTTATCAAAGTCGCCGGACGATAATCGCGTGCATTGAATATTTTACCCATAGAATTCAACCACCTGATCAAACCTTGAAATGTACACGAAAATGTTTTACTAACAGAGTAACCATAGGACTCTGGTCAGACTGGTATTGCCTCCTGCATTTAGGGTATAACAGAGCAAAACAATAGAAAATGTTTAACTAACAGAATTGTAACCAAAATCCTTAACTTCTGCATTTCGGCTACGTATTTATAGTACTATTGGATTTTCTAACTCATGTAACATTTCATAAGATAAGTCCGGTTAGTCATTTCTCTCAATTAATTTAATTCTTAGAATGAGAAGTATTTTTTAGATAATAACTAAATCGATTTATCATCTTTATTTGTTTATCTTTAAATTCTTTTTATAATTATCATTTTAAACTAACAGGTAAATGTGAGAGATAAATATTTTTTGAATTTAATTTGTATCTACTGTTAGAATAAAATATTTTATATTGTATCAGTCAATATAAAATATTTTTATATTGTTTAGATATAAATCTAATTAGATATTAGTGCACAGATCGTTTTCACGGTCGGTATAGTGACTATTTATTCAAATTTTTTTTATAAACAATGATTGAATTGTATAAATTAAAATTACTTTATTATATTTTTAAATGAATCAAATTAATATATAAAAATAACACTTAATTTAATTTAAATTTGAAGTAATAATATAATTATAAAATAATATTTTAAAGATAATAAAATTGATTGGAACTTAAAGTAAGATAGGATTAATTTAAATTTATAAATAATAACCCACTCATAATAATTAATAAATTTAAAATTAATTTTAAAGATAATAATATACACATAATAATAACAATTTATATTTAAAAATTATAAAATCACAACAAACTAATCTCATTCTCATGACTTGTGTCCGAGGAACACTATGTAATGAAGAAAATAGAAAATATAAAAATGAGTTAACCGAGACAGCGGGTAGATATTCTCATTGCAAAACGAGTATTTAAATATATAATATATATACTAATATTTTAGTTGATGTACTATCCAAGATAAATATTTATTTTTATATAATTAAAATTCATAATAAATAAATAATTTTTAATATATAAATTATACTAAAATTAAATTTTATAATAATAATTATTTTAAATATATAAATTATATTTTAAATTTACAATAAGTAATATTTAATAGATGATATAAAGTTATTTTAAATTAAAAATAATAAAATCTAAGTTATAGATAAAAATAGAATATGATAGATGAAAAGAAATACACGATACAAATAAAGATAAAAAAATGGTAATATACGATAAGTGAAAGAAATTTTTTTAGTTAGCTACGTAGTTACAATAAAAATGTGTTAAATACACGTCAAAAGGAGAGAAAATAAAAATATTTAGAATATTTAATTAAAAGATTAAGTAGAATAAAAATTTCACTCTTTTTAAGTTGGGTATTATGATTTTACTTTATAATATAGGAGGAAATTTCTATTTTCTCAAAATAATAATTCATAAAAAAATTCATATTATTTTTAACTCTTTTTTTTTCTAATTTACTAAATCAAATTATTATTATTTTGGAAGTAAACCTAAGATCTTCAATAAATATATTATATTTTTAATTTATTAATATTATTATTTGTGAAATAAACCTAAATTTTAATTCATTATTTTTACTTTTTTTTTCACATGATTATATACTATGTTAAGAAATGATTGATAGTATGCTTAGTACAATCAGGTAAGGTTAAGTTATAAATTACTTAGTGAAGAAATTTATGTATTTCTGTTGGAGAAAAAGAGTCTGCAATCACAACTATAGTAGCCAAGATGGTCTGGAATGTTATATTCGAAGATCAATTAGTAAAGAATTAATGGAATTTAATTTTGTCAAAATAGGGAAGAGGAAGGAGTGTGCAAGAAGATAGAGTGCGTGTGAAATTGTTTTTGAATAATAAATATATATATTTCTTTTTTGTTTTTACCATATTATAAGTACGAAATAGTTTATATTTATTAGTCATTGATGACCATTTTTTTTTAGAATATGATTAAACTATATACTATATAATCAGACTTTGTTATATATAGTAACTTTATCAATTTTTATAATAATTATTTTAAAATTATATTAATAATTATTTTAATTGATTAATAATATAAAAATTATACTAACAAAGTAATAATATATGCTATTAAACTCAATATATAAAAACTTTATGAACTCAGGTCCTAAGTAATTTAAGACATCTCTTTTTAAAATCTTATTTTTGAAATACTTTCAATGATCCATAAAAAAAAGCCAATTATAGCCAGTGGGAAAATTGAACTAATGAATTAGAATGCAAACAAGAGCTAATGATTAGAACGAAATAAACAAATAATAAAGAACTAAAATTACACAAAACTACAAATTAGAAAAAAATTAAAAAGGGTATCACAAAAGTTGATGATTTTTTATTTCTTGAAGAGAGAGAAAGATTATAGAGAAGTGAGAGAAGAAAATAAAAATGACAGGGAGACAAAAGAATATGTTCAATTAATTATAATTTTTAAAATTAATTGAGAGAAATAATGAATTGTTTTATTGTATGCAATACTGCAGAGGTTTAAAACCCGAAAAACAACCCCTAAAAAGTTGGTCGAGTAAAACAGAATACGGTCTCATACATCTTAAATTGAGGTACCATTCTTTCTTTCTAAATTTTATTAAAGAAATTTTTTTTCTCGAAAAAATGCCATGTTCATTCTGGGTTAACCGTTGACGTCAGAAGCGGGTGTACAATTGTGAGTGAAGAACAGAGAATAGAATCCACTGGAAAATAAAAAGATGGTGGTGTTAATTAAATAATATATAATGAACCACAATGAAAAGACACATAGCAGTCGCAAATTAAGCAAGGAATCATACACGCACCCAAATTACTAGCAAAGGCAACAGCAATCAAAAGATGGTGGCCAGGTGACCTGTATTATGTATTTCTTTTTTATTTCGTCTTTCTTGAGCCAATACAAGTTTGCTCCAACACACCATTATTCTCTCCCTTCAAATCTCACTGTATTAGAACATCGACGAGGCCAAATTGGTGCTACTTTACGCAGTTTTAGATCCTTATTCCACTTGTGTTTTAACCAAAAAAAAGAAAAATCAAATCAAAGTTCCCTGATCAATTAGAGTTAAACACCCATCATTACTCTTACTCGTATCCTTTAGTTGATGACTGTTTTTTTTTCTCGCGTAAAACAAGAAACAAACAATCCCTAACAGAATATTGAGCCACTAGATGAACTGAAAGTCTTCTCTGTGATATAGAATTTTGTTAATAATAATTGCTATTCAAAACATTAGTCAAAGAATAAACAAAATAATTATTAAATAAAAAGTACAATACTTAACATATTTTGAAATATTAATTATTTAATACTAATTATTTTTTTCACTCATTAAAAGTACGTTTACATAATCGTTTCATTCGACGTGTATATATATTAAAAATCACATGTTGTATTTTGTTGGATAAATAATTCTAGTCGAAGGAATAAAATTATAAGAAAATAATCTTTAAATATTTAATAGTTATAACTTGACTGGAGACGGCTGATTATTTAAAAATCTCAAAGAAATTATAATATATTGATACCGAAGGCGGTGGTTAGCACATAAATGGTCAAACATCAAACTCAAGCTATGTTGTATTGGTAATAAGTGAATAGCAAGTAGTTTTCTTCTCCATCTATCTCTCTCGTATATATCAATATTGTCGGGAGGCGAGCAAGTTCGTGCACCCCACCTTCTCTTCCACCCCCACGCATATATAAATATTATATAATATACAAACCAAACCCTAATCACCTTATTCCCAACCAAGGTCATCATCTCCTTCTTCTACCTCATTATTTTTTTCTCTGTTGACTCGCACCTTAAACCTTTACCTCTCTACACAACCCCAAAACAATACTGTATCACTCTTACTAATCAACCCTCTCCCTCCCATCTTCCTTCTATATAATTAATTTTCTGGCTACTTCTTGGGTCGTTTCAGTTTTTTATTTTTTTGTTTAACGTATGGCGAACCGCTGGTGGACCGGGTCTGTTGGTTTGGACAACTCTGGCGACTCGATGAAAAAACCGGATCTGGGTTTTTCCATGAACGAGAGTGCGGTGACAGTGAACCACGGAGGGGAAGAAGAGGAGGAGAAAGAAAACAGCGACGAGCCCAAAGAGGGAGCTATTGACGTGGCCACCACGCGCCGCCCAAGGGGTCGTCCACCGGGCTCCAAGAACAGGCCCAAACCACCAATATTCGTCACCAGAGACAGCCCTAACGCGCTGCGAAGCCACGTCATGGAGGTAGCCACCGGAGCTGACATCGCCGATTGCGTGGCTCAGTTCGCGAGAAGGCGCCAGCGAGGCGTGTCCATTCTCAGCGGCAGTGGCACCGTCGTCAACGTCACTCTCCGCCAGCCCGCGGCGCCCGGCGCCGTCATGGCCCTCCATGGCCGCTTCGATATCCTCTCGCTTACCGGTTCGTTTCTTCCTGGACCGTCCCCGCCCGGCGCCACCGGTTTAACCATTTACCTCGCTGGAGGCCAGGGGCAGATCGTCGGCGGCGGGGTGGTAGGCCCGCTGGTGGCGGCGGGACCGGTTTTGATAATGGCGGCTACGTTTTCCAATGCAACGTACGAGAGATTGCCTTTGGATGATGACGATCAGGAACACGGCGGCGGTGGGTCTCCGCCGGGGATGGGCGGCGGTCCCGGAGAGGCGTCGTCGTCTATTTCGGTGTATAATAACAATCATCATCATAACAATAACGTTCCTCCAAATTTGGGTCTTCCAAACGGGCAACAGCTGAACCACGAAGCTTATTCTCCTTGGGCTCATGCCAGGCCTCCTTACTAATTCATCGTGCTAGTGAGAGAGGAACATGACATGGCAACAATATATTATACATAGAACGTTATATGATATGAACTTGCTTCCTTAATTGAGTAAGTTAATTAGCTCTAGAGCTTGATTTATATAATATTAATATATATATACATAGTGTATCTTTATATTTAATTTCCTGCAACCGCTTCCTATCTCGTCTCACTTTAATAACCAACCTGGACAGTGACCATGGCGTTGCTTCTTTCTGTAATTTCTTCAATTTTACCCGAATTACTTTTTAGTTTGTTTTCACTCTAGCTATGTGTGCTTCTATTTCCTTCCTCTCTGCTATTTTTCTTGCACAAGAAAGAGACTGCACTAGAATAGACCGGCGAAAAACAATATTAATTATAATGCATTAATTTGTTCTAGAATAGATCATGCAATTTTGACTGATGATATATTTAAAGAAAAGTAAACAGAACGACAGGGAATTCAGGGGGGCCTATATTTCTTTAATGATTACTAATCAATCACATTAGTAATATTAATTAAGCCGCACAGTTCCATTATACGTTCTTCTGGAAAAAAATGTATATAACATAAGAAGCTGGGTTTTTTTTTTCTTTTCTTTTCTTTCTCCTAAATTTTAAATTTTGAATTTTGAATTTTGAATTAGCTAGTATAAATATATCATGAGATAAATTCAAATGAGGTATAAATAACTCACCCTCAATTCATTCTCTTAGTAAATTACAGATGGTTAATTAAAATATTATCTTCTCTGCAATATATATGCTCTAACTCTCATGAACACACTAGGCGCCTTACCTTCAGACATGTGACAACCTTTGCAAATATCTTAATAGTATTTGTCCTTGTGCTGATTGATTATTGTTAGAATATATCGATGCTAATCATTGGTTAATATTATTTGTTAATTAAAATTTATTCAGATAAACAACGCACTGTATATAAAACTGCAAAGATATCTATTTTCATTTTATATAATTAAAATTTACATTTACAACTGGACTAAATATCAGTATCAAAATATGTTATATACAAATAAAATAAGAAGGTGACGCATTGGACTTGCTTCTATCAACTCATTTTAATCTCATTTTTTTAAATCTATCCCTTTATTTCTTGTCACATATTTATCACATTTATAGTTTTTCTCTCTTTCTTTCGCTCATACTCTCTAAAAATAGAGTACTGGTGCGATTGTACGAGTTTTCTTTATACACGGAGCACTAGAAATAACAGTTTCAAGGTTTAGTTGTGGAACTCTGATTCGCTCCGGCTCAAGTTTGTTCTCGGTGACGCTCCGTCAAGTTCCTAGGAGAACTTTTAGTTTCGCCATAAAAACCTTTGTTGCATCAACATTGTCTACTGATTTTTTTCGTTGGATCTCGACATTGTCGTCAATCTCTTCTCTGGTGTCTGCAAGTTCTTTCCTTTCTCTCTCATTGATTGCTGCTTCGCCTCCTGCCCTAATGATTCTCGTATTGTTTAGTTTTTCTAATTCAATTTTTTTCTGTTTATGATAACTCCGTAATAAAATGTATAAAAAATGAAACAAACAAAAGGAAAAAAAAAGAAGTGGATGTATTTAAGAAACAAATAAAGGAGAATGTGATGCATGTCTCATAAGATTATTGTTTTAATATATAATAAACTAGTATATTAGTCATTATATTGCACATTATAAATGTTTAATGTTATATAATTAATCATAAAAATAAATATATTAATTTATAATAAATAACTTATATTGTAATCTAAAGTTATTTTTAGTTATATTGACAATTTTTTGAAAAAACTATTAAAATTTAATTTAAAGATAAAAATAAAAAATAAAAATTGAAAGATCAAATATATAAATAAAGATAAAAAATAATTTGACATATAAATTGTTTGGTTAATTACACGAGTAATATATGAAATATACGTCTAAAAGAGATAAGAGAAAAAAATGTTAAAAATATTTAATTAAAAAAAATGAAAATCGAAGAATGAGAGGCTTGCTTTTCAAATTTTATATTTTAATTATAATATAAGGTAAACATTAAACATATATTTATTAACAATATGTTTATTAATAATATTTTCATAATTTGTGATTTTATTTCTTTAATATCTTAACTGAATTTTCATTTTACATTTCAATACAATAATATTATTTTATAAATATTTTAAACCTATTTTCGTGAGATTGTAATTTTTATTGCAGGAAAAATATTTTTAATTTGAAACAATGTTAAGATTTAAAATTAAAATTAAAAATATATTTGAAAGAAATATTTTTTAAAAAAATTTAATGCTTAATACATTAGATTGGATAAGCCATGTGATTACTACTCTTAAAAATTATTTCATTCAAGATTGATGATTCAAATTAATTTATAATATAAGAGTGGATAGATTATTTGTGTAAATTGGTAATTAGATACCATGAATTTATACTAATAAATGGTGCATTATATTAATAATATGATTTATATTGATAATATAAATCAATTTCTATACCAACATTATTATATGTAAATAAGAAAAATTATATATACTGTTAGTATTATATATAGACTTAGAATATTTATACTTATTAATTAATTTTTTAAAACAAAAGTTGTACTAACGAAAGCAAATCCAGTACCTAACTGCTAGTGAATTAGTGTGTGTGTGTAACTTCTTTTTCAGTGATATATAGCTAGTGTGTAATTTGCTAATATATAAGAGAATGTTAACTAAGGATAGAGATAAAGCAAGCAACTAGTTGGAGGCATACTGCCTACAGGCTAGCTAACTTATAGGCACGTACGGTCTCACATCTGTTATGTTAAAAAAGTTAGGCCTATTTAGTTTAAAAGATGTAATCTATTAAAAGTCTTTTAAATTTAATTAATAGGCTAACCTATTTAAATAATAATAATATATTAAACCTCTTCGCTTTAGTTTTTTGAAATTATATATTTATTGACTTATTTAAATGTTTAAGCACATTGAAATATATAAAAAAAACATAAATTATATTATCAATCAAAACTAGTAAATTGAAATGAAAATTTTCATTAAAATTAATATATTAAAATCATATATATTAAAATTATATATATTAAAAAATTTTAAAATTTAAAATTAAATTAGTGAATTGAAAAAAATATAAGAATAATATTAATTATTAAAAGCAATAAAAATAATTGTTCCTAATATATTAAAATTAAAATTAATTTATAGAATTAAATTATAGATAATCATCTTATATATAAAAAATAATATATATATTATTTAATTAAATTACACATATAATCATCTTAATTTAAAATATTTTTTATTACCTTAATTATAAAAAAAAATTAACATGCAACAACACACTCTCCTTAATACACTACTTTTTTAGTTAAAATTTATTAAAAATACTATAAAATCAAGATATAATAATTAAATATGAAATTACAATAAAATTTAGTGGATAAAAAAATTGTATTCACATGTTATATATACTCAAAAAAGGGTTTTCGCACGGTGATTAGCGAATTATTTTTTTAGCGAGGGATGAAGGTTTTTAACCATGAATTTGCCATTTGTAGAGGAAAAAAATTAACATATTAATCTTTTACCGGAAAGGATTATTTGTATGCTCACAAAAGTGTGTGAAGATGGGAATTTTTTCTGAAGAAAAGTCTACTATCTTAATTTGTTTGTATATAATTTTTTAATATATGTAAACTTGCATTTGTGTGCGACCCAAATCATATCCCTGTATTGTCTGCGTCCGGAAAGTCCAAATATTTATTTCGGTGATTGCGATTATGAGTGAACCTCTGACGTCATCTCAATAATTAATATAGTAGGTTCTATTAAATCACAATTAATAAAATTATGCCCACTAGCAAGCAATTCTCAATTAATTCCTGTCTAATTCGTACCTACTACAAAAGTGGAGTATGTGATTAAAAATATATGAATGTATTTGTCTATTAGTTTTAACTGTAGCAAGATGTAAATTATTACGGACAGGATTGTTTCCAGATGAAAGAAATTGTCTGAACTAAAATTTGAATTTTTGTTTATCTGATTACGCTTTGAAAAAAATTGTTTCTGTAAATTACAATCTTCTACCGCATGTGTGTATATATATAAAACTGTAAATTACTAGCTTAATTAAATTGAACAGGGTATTGTAAACTCTTCAATAAACTTTAATTCATCGATAATATCATTATTTTAGGATTCCACCTTTTCTATAATAGGAAATAATCATACGTAAACATTAAATATAAATATTTTCGGTAAGAGTTCAAATCGTACTTTGTAACCGAGAAGTAATACTGTTTACTAGTACACTGAATTTCTAAAACGTATGTTTTTCTTTCTTCTTTTTTTTTTTTTTTGTGATCAGTAGGCATGAACACGATACCAGGAGTTTGAGCTAGACTTACGGATAAGACATGTTTATTTAAAATAAAAAAAGGAAAAAAAAAAAGACAATTAGCCTGTAATATCGATATATCTAAAAGTTGCCAATCTCATAAGCTCTTTAAGACGTCCCAAAATAGGACAATAATATGTCATAGCAAAGTACTAAGACAGACAAAATTGGCAAGTGGATGGTGAATCTAATCCAATCTTTCAGTATTTCACAAGGTTTTCTTTGAATATATATTTTTTTAATTACTTTTAGTATCTAAAGATGCTACTTTCTCCTTTGATGATGTTGACTCTTGGGGTAATCATATTCACTAGCAGACACAAGCTGTGAAGAAAGACGGGTTAAAGTTACAATTGATCAATTTTAACTTTATGCTGCTGAAGAGTAGCTTCTTCTACTTGTTCATACATACGTTCATTCAAAACCAATACATACCAAATCAAAGAAATTATTGTCTAGAAAATCTCAAAGTTACCATTAATCAGAGGCTATTTCTTGGTTTTAGCTATTGCACCCAACCATCCGGTCTAATCAAAGGAGTTAATCTTCTACAATATAATAAATTAAAGTTCGATATTTTTTTTGGAAAAGAGATACTCACATTTTAACAGTTTAGTTGTATTGTCTCAGGATTATCTTCGAAAAAGAATAATTTAAAAAAAAAAAAAACTATTGCACCGAATATTGCAGGTGCTTAACAGATTGCTTTAGAACAAAACCTGACCAAACTTCCAAATCTATTCTGATTTGATGATATGATGTAGTAGGTATGCATTATATGCAACGCCATAATTTTAGCACCCCTTCACGCACGGGACACAACAGTTGTTTTGTTTTTACCCAGATGTACCCTACCGGAGTTGATGCCTCGTTGGTGTGGCAACCAACTCTTTAAAAGTCAAAATGAAAATCTACTGAGCATGCATGTACATTTAATTACTTTATTTGTTGTAAATTTGTCTGCGAAAAAATGAGGTAATTATTAAACACAAAACCTTTATAACCAGAATGAGTGTGTTTATTAACTTGGAAGGATGTTGTTTTCTTCACTCAAAGGATCCTAGAGTAGCGAACATGGAGGATCCAATTCACAAGCAATCACGTGTCAATGTTCATGAAACCCTAATATATTATTCATCTGTTTACTCCTTTGCAACATTCTAAGGGTAAAGTACGAGTAATGCGTTGCTGGAGCCCATTTAGGTCTGACAATTTAATATTCAACTTGCTTTAAGTATCGATAACACTTCAATAAAGACTCACCAACGAATGCTTTATCCTATTTTTTTTCCTCCAAATTTTTGGTCTTTTCAGGTGGAATTTCGCCAACAGGACATCAAGTACTATCATGATAGGTGGAAGTCTAAAAACCAAACTAATTATTAATATTTTAATAGGAATTCATAGAACAAGCATTAATAAACATGAACCATTTGATAGAGCACAAGAGTGCATATTTAATATAATATAAAAAGTTCTGATAAAGATAATATAATATAAAAAAAAATGATGGTGCTTAATAAGCGTCATTAATTAATGGGAGCCGTTCATTATCAATTGAAAATTGAGTGAATGTCCGTAGTTCATTGTCAAAGTACTCTATGCTTTAACATATTCTTTTATTGACAACATGAAGTAGCCGTGAAGTACACGGCTCTAGCTGGATTAATAGGACTATCAACCTATAGGCTATGAGTAGTAGTTCACCCACATGTTCATGGAGTTGTTTCATAAGTTAATTATTTGTATAATATGCATACAAGTTTGCGTTACTATTATAAGTTTAAGATTCAGTTGTGAGTAAAAAAATATTATTATTTAATCATAAATTATTATATACAATAATTTTATTAATTTTTAACTGATTAATAATATAATTTTTTATACTAACAATATTATATAAAAATTAAACTCTTAAAGTATTTAAATTAATTAAAAAATTTTCACTATATTTCAATGTGAAAATAATGAAGAAAATATAGTAAAAAATGTGTAATTTCTTTTTATTGTTGTTTGAATTAAGGCAAAAGGAAAGATGTACAAGAGATAAAAAATTTTATTCTATTTTCACTTATTTAGTAAAAAAATATAATATTATAAAGATATTTTTTTATACTGCAGAATAATAAATAATCATCTAAATCTTTTTACTAATATTGAGAAAAGAATTTGGTCTCATGAGTGAACCTCACGTGGATAGTTCCCCAGCTTTCCTTATACTTCCACCCAACTAAAGAACTCGTACTTTTCCTCTCGATTTCTTTCACTCCCAATTCCTTAACTGAAACAAAACACCATCAACTTATAACAATGAAATTATATATAACTTGTTATATTGAAATTAATCATCCACCACATCATTATATTTTTTATGTAATATTATTGCACTACTATTTGTATATTATTTTTAATAATAATTTATTAATTATATTTATATAAATGTTACTAGTATTTTTATTAATAATATTTTTATATTTTTAGTATTATTTAATATATATATATATAATATTAATAATATTTTACGAAATAATTCAGATATAATATTTATAAAATTTTAAAATTAATAGATAACATTTTTTATATTTTTGTATTATTTTTAAATATTATTAAAATTTGTAGTGATTAAATTTAACTATTAATTAATCAAAATATTTCAGAATAAATTTCAAAAAGTATTGATGATTATCTTTGATCTTGGTCATTATGTTTAATAAAATACTTATGATATGAAAGGAGGTTTTCTACTTTCTCCTGTTTATCCATTTAATGTATCAAACAATTGTGTGAAGAGTAAACGTTGAGATCATGTGATAGATTAATATTATGTATAAGGAATATTGTAGTATATATTTCTTGTACACAATTTTAATATATATATATATATAGTTATAACAAAATAGTTTAATTTAAGGTTAAAATATGATTTCTAATATATATTCACTTTCTTATTTTAGTTTTTTAAATTTTTTTAAGTACCAATGCTACACATACAATAAATTGTATAATAATATTTTCTATATCTATTTCTTTTTATTTCCTAACTAATTATATTATACATTTTTCCTTCTTCTGTCTTTTTTTCTCTTTTTTTTCTCTTTTTGTTGTATAATTTATTATACAAATAATATATTTTTTTAATTAATTTTTGTAATATTATTTTTTTTTACATTACAAGTAATTATACTTAGTTGACGGTGGATGTTAATTGTTGAGATGACTAAAATATCAAAGATTAAAATAAAAAATAAAAATATTAAAATAACTAAAATAAAAATAGGATATATTTACGAGAACTAAACTAAAAAGTTATATAAAATAATATGTAATTACATAGTAGGCTAAAACAGCAATCAACGACAACTAAATAATGGTAGAGATCATGACTAACACTAAATATTTAATATTACAGATATTATTTTAAAAATAAAGTTAAAAAAATATAAATAATTTTTTTGTTTATTAAAGAAAGTGAAACATATATAAAGAGGCTAATGTCAGACAAAATTTAAATCTTAGGAAAAATTTGCGTTCAAGATATAATATAATTCATTTAACCTCATTTATTTTAAGTTGCAAATTATTTACTAAATTTTTATAATTAAACAATTCTTTTATATCACTTTCGATAGATGATATAACTAGTTTATTGAATCTATTTGATAAAAAGATAATATCAAATCAACTTTGTGCAATTTTAATTTTAGAAATTTTCTTTTAAATAGTTACTGGCATTGTGAAAATTTTATAATTAAGAAAACTATATATTTGAAAAATAATATAATCCTATGATATTGTTTAATGTTTTTTATAGGATATTTTTTTTGTTAGCACTTCTTTTGATATTTTAATTTTAAAATCAAGAATATCAATATTAAAATATTGTCTAAACTCATTTTTTCAAGATAATTAAACAGGGCTTATATTCTAAAATTATTCAAATCAACTCTAAGTAAAATCAGCTCTCTCTATTATCTCCCTCTATATAATATTTTTATTTAATTTTTTATATAAATAATGCGTTTTTCATGATATTTAGAGTTTATAACCATTTCAATAGTTTTTTTAATTTGTGTGAGCGCGCCCGTGGAATTCATAGTAAATGCAAATTCATTTTCTGTATAACTTTTTTAAATAAATAAAAATTATAGTAATATCTACATATTCTTATCTTTGAATTGCATAAATAATCTTATTAATAAAATTAATGGTAAATAATATATTGTATTATAAAAATTTATCATTTCATAATCTAAATTATTCATATATATGATTGTTTGAAGCTTTAAGTAATGATTAAAATTATTGATACAATATTTAAATCTTCGTTAAAATAATATTCATATTTAATATATGACATAGTCTCGAACATGATTACTTACTATACATATAAAAAAAAACTTTAAGTACGAGAGTACTTAATAACTGCCTCATTGACTTTTTAAAGCTTCCATATGCATGAACTTAAAACTCGCACATAACATTTAACGCATTTATTTATATGTCAAAAAAGGTGGCGCCTAAGTGAATCATTTCAATCAATTTGACTCGTCCAAATTAACGGTTAAGAATTAAGCTTATTTCTATTAATAACTTTTATCTAACTAAAAGTAAATTATTGATAAAAATACCAAAAATCTAAATGTATTAAATAATTTTGTTAGTATAACAAACAACATTTATCATTGATACCATATACAGCAAGTGCAAATGCATATTATACTGTTAAATAAAAATTATATCAATAAACAATTAATATATTTTTTGGTTGTATATGATATTTTTGTTGTGAGAGTATTGCAAAACCCAGCACAAATAAGCCGAATATTCCACTTAATTAGAGGCATTAATTTGAGCAGCTAAACCAATCACGTGCATCTACTGCTTGATCATGATGGCATAATCTATTGGATAAGGAAAGGAACCCTATGATGATTTGACATTTAAGGTAGTAACTGTTAATGCATTAAAAGTGGAGCAATACAACACTAAAACTTTATAAATAATCAGGGTTGGATTAAAGCCATACTTTATTGCTAAAGAAACATAAGAGCATCTTCAACCAATACATGATTTCTTTTTTTAAAGCCTTCAGCATATAATTCTGTTAATTAACGCAGATCAAATTTGGTTTTGAGTGACTGCTTCATTATGGCTTCCTGTTATATACTCAAAGGATTGTAACACAATTCTTTGATAAATATGAAAAATGCTTTGTGTACAGCAAAATACTGAATTTTTTTTTTTTAAAAAATGTGTGTATACGAAAAAGATTCAAAAAAGTAAAAAATTGTAAAATGTGTATATGAAAAAGATAAAAATAATAATAAAATAATGGCATATGATATGTTACATGCAAGGTCAATTATTTAATGTTCAAATAATAAAACTAGATAAATATTTTTGCGAAGACATAATTTAAAGAGAAATTATTTTTATACAACAATTTCTTACAATTTTTCTTTTGCAATCGTGAAAGAGATAAGAAGGGAGGAGAAAAGATCGAGTATAAGATAAGTTAAATGATAGCATAGAGAAAAATAAAAAATAATATTATTAAAAATGTTATGAAAATTTATTATATAAATAATATAACTATAATTTTGGAACAACTTAAATTCGGAGAAATTATAAAATATTAACCGTTTAATTCAGCATCGTAGTATACGTATAAAAACATATCCAAATAGAGTTGCTCATAGGGTTTAAATTTAAGAACCAATTTTTACATTGTTTCATCGTTGGAGTAATTAACGTCTTATATAAAAAAATTATTTACAAAGCAATAATTCTTAATAATTTTTAGGAATTGTGAAATAATTGTAGAACTCATTTTAAGTTATTAAGAATTATAACATTGAAGAAAAAACTTCTTAAAATTCTTAAATCTCATGTAAGGTCCACAAAAAACAACATCTTCAATGAAACAATGAGAAATGTTATATTTAATATCCTATAATAACATTTCTTTATAATGATATATCATCTTCCTTACTTTAAGCCATTTATTAATTTTTTTTATCAAGAAATTCACTAAAAAATTTTAATCAACCCACAATGTATCTTTTTATATTTATGACAAGCGTAAAATAACAAATAAATATAAGTTATATTTTAATTAAATAAAAAATAAATTTAATGGTGAATTGGTCATCAACAAATTGTGTAAATCAATTTTACATTATCATTCAATCACAAATCATTATTTGATATGACTTTTAAGATAATTATTATAAAATTCAACAAATTTATCGTATACACTTGTTTGTAATTAGATGACAGTGTAAAATTATTTTACATAAGTAGTGCATAGCCTATTTTTACATAAAAATTACTTTAAAATTTAAAATACATGAAAAAAATGTAGATTAAAATTAATAAAAATTTTAAAAATAATAAACAAACACAAAATTATATATTTCTTTTTTATGAATTGATGACTCTCCTTTCTAATTTGCATCTTCTAAAATTGGAATGAAGAACAATAACAACTCATAATAACAAAATGAAACCAATACACGACTTACCAACTCATTAACAAAATGCATATACGTACGAGTTTTAACAAAAATGAAAATCAGATGCATATCTGAGTGTTACCAACTCATTAACAAAATGAAACCAATACACAACTTACCAACTCATTAACAAAATCAAATTAACAACTCAATTGGCATTGTCGTTAACAAAAATGACATTAATAAATGATTGCCAATCAAATCTGAAATTTAGAACAAATTGTCATTACATTCACACGCTAACTACGTTCATGACATAAAAAGTTGAGTTCACACACTGCACTTTACCCTCCACCTTCACCATTGACAATTCTGATAGGGTAATGATCGGTTTCTTGAATTCCAGAACAAGGAAGGTTTCCTAAGAAATGCAAAGAAGGATGTATTTGGATAATTCTTTTCTCCCCTTCTCGTTCATCGTATTTAAACTAATACAAAGGCAATCATTGGCTGCCAGTAAAACTAGCAAACAGAATCAGCAAAATGGAAATAGCAGTAACAGAATAATAGACTAAAAGCAAATGGAAATAACAGATTAATGACTCAGCACTATGGGTTTATTCGATTAAATATCTTCCTAAGTATATATGAGGAGAAAATAGAAGAAAAAAGAAATCTTTAAAATTAAAATTAGTTTATGTATAAGTTAAAAATTTATTTTTAGATAAATTAATTTGAGAAATTTTTTTACAAATTAACTTATACATAAATTAATTTTAACTTGAGATAATTTTTTTTTTCTTATAAACGCTTAGAGAAAAATTTACCAATCAGACCTTATATTAATCAAGATTGCATCACGCATAATTGTTCAAGTAATTGGGCTTCTTAGTAGCTCTCTTCAACCAAGTTTCTTTTGTGCTATCACACTCCTTACCCAACTCCATCTTACGCTTAACTTTTCAACAAACAAAAGACACAACATCAATGTGATTGACCATGAAATGACCACACCACCAACAATCAATACATTTCCTTTCTTTTCTTTGTTGCAAGTTTCGTTTTCATTTTCACCATCTTTGTCTCCTCAATACATTGACACAAGTCACTTTTTCAGCTTCGTCACATTTCTCTATATCAGTCCATTTAAAATAGTTGCATGTACCCTCTATCTGCAACATGTAGGGCAGAAAATGTCACAACATATGTCTCCAAAATTGTCTCCCAAGATTCTTCTAGCTTGTGAACTTTTTTCTTTGGCCTTTTCTAGTGCTCCTTCGTGGCTTATATCGTCCAATAAGATGCCTTCGCCGGGGGAGAACAAATTAATAAAAATGGGTTTGCCTTTCTTCCTTTATGCTCATTACAATAAAACCTGCTAATGAGGCAAATAAACAAAGTGGAGGAATACAAACCAACTATATTTAGTATGAATAGCTCAACCAAGTTGATAGAAACTCAACCGACAAAAACAAAGACCTGCATGATATTGGAGGTCCCATGACTAGGTCCAAAACCAAAATGAGGAAACAAGCTTTGCAAGGCCTAAGTCTGGAAATCAAGGAAAATATAGAGCCAAGAGAGTCAGAGGCTAAACCAAAATGGGTTACTTTGTTGCAAGTTGATGAAGAATGAAAAATGAAACTCATCTTGAAAAATACAAATAAAGTCCACAGTCATTGTTATGTAATTTGGGCTAAGAAGTTAATTAGGATCATTAGAATCAATTTACATGTATTTTCACATAATAATTTTGGTAGTTGGTAGGTAGCAAAAATATTTTCGCATAATAGCGATTGTGATTTTATATTGGGAGTTATAACGGTTACGATTTTATTTTTGCTCTTGTAAGCTATTAGAATGCAGAATTTGGAATTTAATAAAATTTGTATTTTTTCTTTATGAGAACTTTTCATTTGTTCTTAGGATTAAGAACTTTTTTTTTTCATCTAGTGTTGGTTCTACTTGCAGGTCGCGGTTAGAATCATGCTTTGATAACTTCGGTTCTACCGGCAGATCGCAATTAAAATCAAGTTCCCTTTTTCACCTTGTCATGCTTTGATAACTTTGATTCTACTGGCAAATCACGGTTACGATCAAATTCTCCTTTTCACCTGGTCACGATTTGATAATTTTAATTATAATGACAAGTCGAAATTAGGGTCAAGTTCCCCTTTCACCTATTTTCAAAACGATCCCTTATTAAGATCATGTCACAAATTCTCCAGTCTTAAAAAATAAAATTATATATTCCAAGCACTCTTCCCTTCTTTGTGGCATAGGGTTGTAAGGTTGAAATGGTGGGGGCGCAAAACTTCCTATTTTAATTTTCATTATTTTAGGGGAAACCATACAAGTCAGTGTTACACATACTATTGAACAGATTGCACCTTATCTTCAAAAGGTACGTGTTAGCATATCAGACTAACAATGTGGAGTGGCCACACTTTATTTGTAGTATGCACAACTAAATTATATGGACTGGTTATGCTTATAATAGTCAAGACGGCTGCTGTCGCAAGATGCAACCACATTGTTCAACAATAACCGCTACCACTGTCCATTCATTGCCCATACACCATACTCTCATTCCATGAAACTTCTCTGAAGTGTTCCTGACGGGCACCGCTCACCAAGACACGCTTATCTCATTCCTGATTCTAGCTAGCATTAAAACAGCTATTGCTTAATCCAGTGTTAATTTTTTTTTTTTTTTTGTAATTTAGTGCCCAACCAACCAGCATGCAAGTTAGCATGAATCTTGACTGTAATTTCCATACTAGTAAAATAATTTTTAAAGAAAAAGAAAATCGTAACTTCCCGAATTCTCAATGAATACAACTACGTAAACAATTCTCAAATAGATTATCTGAACCGCAGCCATCAGATCAATATTTTCTTTTCCAAAAATAACCATTTCAGATCCCCAGCACACGAAAATTCTGGAGTAAAAATAAAGGACTACAGAAACATCAGAATTCTTCACTTGTCTTTTCTACCTGTTTCTCTTGTATGCTCTTCAGCGTAGCTGAAAGTAATCAATTATAAACTTGAATAAGTGTACATTTTCATCCGGCTACACACAGCACACCAGGGAGATTATTGACAACTCAGTGCAGGCTTCTGGAACTTCCCGTGAACCCACACTCTTTGCATGCACTTCCCTTTCTGGCGATTAACAGACTTAACACAACAATAATCAAGCTCAAGCTGCACAGTTCATAAACTAACAAATTAGAGGTAGTCAGCAGAAAATAATATGTTTGAAACACTCCACAGACAATTGGAGACACCCAAAATTTTATAAGAAGGTGGACAGATGGAAGGTTCTGTATCATGAACAAACACTGTAACAATCAACATATTCTAAACTCAATTCACACATACAAGAACTAGTAAGCAAGTAAACTTTATGCAGAAACACAAGTCAACTTATGTTTCTATTAGAAAAAACAATTAGAGATCCATCAATTATAACAACCCCAAAAGTTCTTGTCTTCCCAATCAAAAAAGAAAAGTACCTCAGTGAAGCCTGCACCCAAAAATAGGTTCCGGACAGTATCTAAACAAAAGAAATACGATCGCGTTCCATCTGCTCGCATGTATTCCCTGAATCCTACTTGCTTGTCTGGCTCAAATCGAAGCATGGTCATATCATAGAGGCCTGATTACATGAGGTTCAGTCATTGACAGCACTTTAGGTTTCTAAAGAACAACTATGACATGAAGGATTACATAATGCAAAAAAATTATTTTTGTCAAAAGCTATGGATAGAATAAGTTGGTTAGTTTGTTTATTACCATAGTCCCTAAAAAAAACCATGCCTCCTGGCTTTAACACAAAAAAGCATTCCTTGACAGACTTTGGCATCCTTTCCAGTGGTACTGCTGATAGAGTGAATATCTGACATAACACGTCAAAACAAGCAACTTAACTTACAATATTCAACTGTGTCTGATTTATTCTATAGATTAGAGGTCAAGTTATTGTTTGTGTATGTCGAAGAATTTAGAGAACTAATATAGAAAGATTAAACATCACTAAGGCAAAACAATCAAAAACTCTATGAGTCTCAGAAAGTTCTAGTAAACATTCAAGTAACTGAGAAATAAGAGCCACAAAAGTAGACTAAAAACTACATATGAAACAATTCAGATTATAGAATGAGTGCATGTATATTCCATAATGAAACAAGGAAAAGATCAGAGTTGACATAAAAAAATTAAGCATCACTAAAACAAAATGTTATGGTTCTACAGCTTAGAAAAATCCTAATAGGTAGCAAAATGCAATATGAAAAGAATATAGAAGAGGCAAGAATGGAGAATTGAGGAAAGAATGCAGTATCTGCTATTGGAGAATGAAAGAACATGGAAAATAATCCATCACAAGGGTTGACCCTTCTCAACTGGGTTCCAAGACCCAGTTCTGCAAACAATCTCTCAGGATGACTTCTCTGCACAGTGCACAACCTTCCTCTATTTATTAACCAACCTAACTACCTAACAAAAGTGCCATCTCACTAACAACCTTTTAGTCCAACTGTCTTAACTCTTAACCTCTAACTTTTTTTATTTCAGTGAACACACATTTTCCAAGTTATATCTTTATCCATCTGCAGCCTAACTCAGAGCAATCATAAATCATACAAGTACTTAGAAATTTGTAATAAACAATAAAGCAACTGACAAATTAGAGCCACAAGTAGATTAGAACTAAGCATGAAATAATTAAGATTAAACCCTGAATGCATGTATTTCCAAATTAAAGCAACAAAATGTAGAGAAAAGGAACATTATGCAACACAATGAGAAGACAATTAGCAGTCAAACCGTTTTCATAATACTTGATCTGTTTCAAAATATGTCATTCAAGATAATTGCACAAAGATTAAGAAAACTATTAACTAGCCTCAATTATGGTAAAATACAATTTTATTTGACTAAATTTCCCTTTATCAAAATACTTGACATATTGTCACTCAATTAATGCTATTGCCCTCCCTCATTCCACTTAGTAGAGATATAGGGAGACAAAGATATAGTTGGGACAAAAAATCAAACTCTAATTTGGTAAAATGACAGATAAATTGAAACAACAATATTTTCAAAAAAAAAAAAAGACAAATATTTTGGAATGGAGAATATATCTATCGACATATGTTGTTAGGATTAGGAATATGCTATCAAGAGAAATCACTTTCAAAGAGAACCATTTGAAATAATATATTACTTTAAAACAACTCAAGGTGATGATTATAGCTCTAGCATATGCCCAAGGTCTGGAAGCACCATATCATTGAACTTAGGATAATTTTAGAGGAGAAAAGATCAGACCAATGTTACAAAATCTACTCCGCCAACACAACAGTCAAATTCTTCAGATGGACACGGATTGGTAAAATGCAGTCCATTATCCTCTCTGACATCTGGAGAGAAACAGAATGAAGCAAGTGTAACTTTTTATGGAGTCATTGCATAAATCATTGTATAAAGGTAAAGCAAAGTAACCTGACAAGCAGTTTCGTAAAAATTGACCACGGCAAGGGTTGCATGCCAACCAGTTTGGGAATCCATTAGTGGAAAGATCACAACAGAATGTACTGAAACGATGCCTAAAGGAGGTGGCACTGGCACCACTTATAATCTCTTTAGCCCTCTCAAGAGTCTCATCACTACAGTCGCATGCATAAACAATCAAATCTTTGTTGGCCCTAAACAGGAAAGTTTCATAAGAATAAAAACTGCAAGATACAAAAGTTTCATAATTTAAATTGTGACGCGGATAGGAAAAGAGAAAGAACCGTAGAATAGGAAGAGCAGTGCTGCCATTGCCACAACCAACTTCCAAGAGCTTGGAGTTTGGGGGACAGGAGAGTAGTTCTGGGAACTCCTTCAACAAATAGCGTCTCTCCTTAATGCATATGAAATTAATGAACCCGTTAGTTAGGGAAAGTGAATGCGAAAACGCGAAGAGAGGAAGGGAAGGAACCTTGAAGAATTTTCCAGAGGCGTGACGGAGGTGAAATTGCTTCCAAGCTTCGACGTCTGATTCCGGTGGTTGTAACGATGATGAAGAAGCGGATTCAAAGTGGTACGCAAAGGACGGGTTTGCTTCCACCTCTGCTCTTAGGTCTTCCCACTCGAAATCCTTGCAGAAGTATTCTGCTTCGCCTTCACTACTCATTCTCGCTCGATTTTCTTTTCAAATAGTTGAGGGTTTAAGACAAAGCTGGATTGAAAAACGATTTCTAAGATTCTCAAGCTGAAAAAATAATGAAATTTAAAGAATTTTATAAGATAAAATGTTTGTGAGACAAAAATTAGATTTTAGTTCAAATATTATATTTTGATTGGTAAATTTTGAGGATAAAAGGGTTTTTAATTATTTTTTCTATTAAGTTTATTGATACTCTGAAAAATAAAATGAGAATTTGAGAGTTTAAAAGGAGAACAAAATGATAGAATGACTTTTTTGTTGCAAGTAAAAATTTTGAATAAAAAATATTGCAAAATAAAAATTACGCATTAACCATGATAGTTGACCAAAATGCTATTATACCTTAGACTTGGTATTTCTACTCATATAAAAGGGTAACAACAAAGCCAAAATATGATCAGCACTAAACATTCTTGCCCTAATGATCTAATTCTTCCTGTAGATTTGTAGTGGAAAAAAAATGAAGGAAAAAAATGTATTGGAATTTTATTATTTTTATTGTTCTTTTTACTTATGAAATATAACATGAATCATCTACTATCCAAAATAGTAACTAATTTTTACTCTAAATCATTAATTACATTCTTGACACAACATAAGAAATTACAAGTCAATCAATATTAATTATCACCTTTATTATTTGAGCAAGTGAAGTGCGCAACTAAAAGTAGTTGTGGATTTCTCATCTTCATTTCTAGTTTCTAGAATCTTATGTGAAGAAAACTTACAAGACTAAGCATATTTGCTTGATTCCCAAAATACTACTCCATAAACCATTTGAATGAAAGTAAATATTTTTTTATTGTGGAGGTACAAATATATGAATAAATGATATAAAAGTTTTTTATATAATAACATATTATAATATATAATAAAATTATTAATTTTTATAATATTTATTTTAAAATTATAATAAAAATCATTTATAATTAGGTAATAATATATAAATTTTATAATTGATAAAAACTTTGCATAAATCTCACCCTTTTAGTATGTTTAATGTGTTATTTACTTCACTTTTCTAAAAAAAAAAAAAAAACTGCTTCTCTTTAGGTCACGTTATGTCCTAACAAAAATATTCACAAGAAAATTTAGTTCCACTTGATTAATAATAGTCAAACACAATTTGAAGTTCTGAAAATCTTCCAACACTCAAGATCAACCCGCTTGTTTGACAAAGGCTCATTCACAGATTGGCAAAATAAACTGGCTATTTTTATTATTTGATATTTATTTATAAAAATTTCCCAAGTTCTCAATGCTGCTGTGAGGAACTTCAGACAATTGAGACACTACTATATTTGATTTGAGAAAATATTTCCTGCTTTCATTCATAATTACAAAAAAAGACACATTATTTTATTTTGTTTCTTATTTTCAAGAATTTGTTCATAAAATAATAAAAGGCATAAACTACAAATGCTTGAAAATAGAAAACAAAACAAAAATAGCATAGACATTTTTGTCATTATTATTAATGAAATCATATTTTCTTCGAACAATCATGCTTTTAAAAACCGTCTTCACAGTTTTTCACCTGCTCTTTGTAGGACTGTTCTAAGTTCATCAGCTATCTGATGAAGGACGATAGGTTTTTGGATCAATCCATTGATTCCTGCGAGTAGGCATTTTTCTCTCGCATGTTCTTCTGCACTTGCTATGAGGGCTATAATCAAGGGCCAACTACCGCTATGGAACTTTCGGATCCTCTTTGCCACTTCAAAACCATCCATTTCAGGCATATGAAGATCCAACAGGATGATTCTGAATGAGTTACCAGAGCCACTTATAGCACTCAAGCACTCAAACCCTGACGAAACAGCAGTTACTTGACACCCAAGTTTCTCAAGTAGCTTCTTGGTCACAGTCCTGTTTACACCATCGTCCTCAGCTAACACAACTTTAAGGCCTCTGAACTGTGAGTTCAAAGAATCTTTGGATGCAAATATTGATTTTTGAAGTGATGGTCCTATTGGAAACTTGAGAACAAGTATCATGCCTTGCACCAAACCTGGGGAGTTTGGTGATATCCATATATTACCTTGCATCATCTGTTTATTATTCCACATTGTAGAGTCAGAGTTAAGAAACAATCATTAAATGATGAATTAAAACATATCACATGAGGTTCATTTGCTGAACATATTAGCAGATAGGCAGGACTAGAGCAAGAAATTTGGATTTGAGTCAAAATACACAGATTACAATGCTTTAGTAAAAATGATTGTGTAAATGAATATTATAGTAAATCTTATGTGCCTAAAAAGTAGGATCCTACTTTACTAGACTCCAAGGCACACGAAATGCCACTTTACCATTTTGCAAGCTATACATCCACTTGAACAAAAAATGCATGAACCTTCTTACCAGTCACCTACCCTTGATGAAAGAAAAAGACAACTTTTTCTAGTCTAGTTCATGGCAGGAAAATTCTCAAATTCCCCCCCTGCCTGTGTTATCAGCCTGCCAGAATCCATATTTTCAATTATCTAGGATAAGCTCTCCCAAAAAGGATAAATGATGTTACATATAAATAAGGTAAACATGAAAGGATCTTTCCAGCATAGGGAAAACAGCTTCTCAGCAATAATGTTAAACCAAGGACATCATGACTTAGAGTTAGGTCGTAACAGAAATAACACATCAGCTTTAGCTGAAACCTGCACACAGGAATCTATGTAAAGTATGATAGAACTGGTATCATAATAGTGATAAAGAATTTGTTTTATCGATCCACTCCTTATACTGTTTCTCAATCACTAAAAAATTCCCTAAACGGTTTACAGTTATTTCTATTTATAGACAGCTACTTGGCTGCTAACATAAACTCACCCTTAATGGGCTTAATTTGTTGTAGGCTCAGTCCTCCTAGCACAGTCCCTTGTATTTCTTTAGTCAAGTGTGTCAAATGTAAGCAATCAGAAAATTTGTACTAACAGATTGCCCATAATTTGACATTCTTAATGAATTGTTAGAAGAAAGAAATACTCCCACTGAAGTTGGAGTATCATATTAATTCATAAATTTTCAACAAAAAACAAACTGTAAAAGTGACAGGTCAATGCAAAGTCAATTTGGAGTAGAAGATCCCCTTTGAGCCAAATTAAACTTGCAAACATGCAAAAGAACTATGATTCCAGTACTGAGAACCATGTTCTATATATAACTTCCAAATGCTAAGATGATAACCAAAAAATTTAAGTGTTACATTCAGTTATTTGCAGACTTTGAAGTTGTGATATTCATTTCTTCTGATTGTCAAAATCATTGAGGTGGAACAGCAGATGTCAATACCCATTTTAGAACTGGTATTTAACTTCATAACCCTGAAATTATTCTCAAGAATAATTTTAAAAAATAATGCAAATTATTAATAAATTTAATGCTACTAACTAAATTAACCAACTTTCTTAATGTATGTGAATTAGTTAAAAAGAGTCTTATATACAGGAAAAAAGATAGTAACATGCAAGCAACCATGCAAATATGCATATTGGCTCTAACAAAACCAAGCACAAGATTTGTTGCAGCAATGACTAAATAGCAGCTTCCTAAGTATTATACTATTATTAAATCAGATCTAACAGCAATATCACCAAATCTAATTTATAATGATGGCTTCACCACCCATTTCCAACATGATAAACAATTCCATATTAGATAATTCACCTATTCTAAAAATACAGGTCAGCAAATAAATTGTCAAACCAAACATCATCCTATGAGCATAAAATAATATTCAAATGTAATAGGTTACTCTAATCATTTGATCCTTACATGTGACACTCATTTAAGAATGGATCCATGTATGAACAAGATTTAAGTTTTAGTCTCTGTAAAAGTGTATAGGAACTAAAACTTAAATTTTTTAGGGACTAAAACTTACAGAAACATAGTAACACCAGGGACCAATATGTACTAAATACTAATAAGGACAAATATGGATTAAAACTTTTTTTTTTTCATATGTGACTGATTCATAAATAAGTGCTACCTATAAGGATCAAATAAAATGATTGGTTTAACCAATGTAATTTTAAGGTCTAAAGCTAGACTAACAATTTATACAGTTAATGAATGAACGCATAAATTCTCTAGAGGGAAGGGGGCATGTATCCTTTGTAAGTTACTTTCAAAAAGTTAACATGGAAATTATACATCTGACTATAATCAAGCAGATGATGATACACAAATTTGATATAGATAATGATGCACCTACCTGTACTAACTTCTTGCACATGCTGAAGCTCAGGCCCTCCTTAGGTTCATTGTTGTAGTGTTGCCTCCTACCAGTATAATGTATTGCTGAAATTGCTGAAATTGCTTCCTCTGACTGAGAAATATCATTAATCTGAAAATCAAATTTTATATGTACATACTCATTTTGATTGCTTGATTTCCATATTCCAAAATTTTTATCATCCTTATCTCCACCGTCATTTTCAAGAAAAACTCGAAAACTGAGAATCCCTTTCTTATTCATGTTCAATAAATAGCCAATCATGTGTAAAATTACTTGAAAAGTCCTTGCTTCATCACCCATAACCTTTTCAGGCAAAGACGTCTGGACATCAATTTCAAAACCAAAACCTTCATATACACACAAGCACTTGGCAATGCAAGCAGCTTCCCTCATCATGGAACGCAGAAAGATAGGTTTCATCTCTAACCGGAAGCCTCCCTTCTCATCTTCTGAAATCTCCATTACATCATTAATCAAGCTTGAAAGCACATAGCCAACTTTCAACATTGTATCACCAATAATCTTCTGGTCAGACCTAATATTATCCTCTTGAAACAATGAAAGCATTCCCAGAATAGAATGCATAGGCCTCCGCATCCCATGACTCATTACCTTCTGAAATGACTTCCTTGCCTGGCTGGCCATCATCGCATTCTTTTTAGCCTGCTGCAACGCTCGGTTTCGTTCTTCCAGCTTCTGTCTCATTAGCTGAGACTCTTCAAGAACAGATGCATGAGACAGGGCAACAGCCACCTGATCAGCAACCACTTCAACTATCTCCATCTCATGGTAGGTCCAAACCCTAGAGCTTGAACTCGGAAGAACCAAAACCAGTATAGCATAACACGTGTCAACCAACTCCGGCGTCCCTCCTTTGAAATTTGATACATGAAGTAACGGCATGCGAATAGCTGCCACAGCACCCAACTCCCCAGATCCACCGCTACTTGCAGCTCCTAGAACAGAATCTGGCCCTAAAATCTTCACCCCCTTACTTTTTCTTATCTCCAATACATCCAGGTCATTCACAGGAATAGAATTCTGAAAATTCTTGACAGAATTTGCTTTCAACTCATGGGTTAAGTGCATCTCTGACCGGTCCTCATTCGGCATCCAAACTGCACAATTATGCAATTCCAATGCCTTTGAAAGCTCAACAAGGGTGGTGTACAAGATAGTATGCTTATCAAGATACTTCCTAATTTCCCTAGTGAGCATCCTCACATGCGAGCTTGCCTCCTTCTGTTTCTTCATCATCCCAACCTCTTGCCCCAACTCCATGACATTCTGCCTTAGGAAGAGCTCCCTAACTTTGACTTTGAGGAGAAGAGGGATGAGAGGGGGAAGGGTCAAAGCAGTTGCACAGGAAACAAGAGCAGTGAGAAATTTAGCTACTGTTAGGGAGAGCAACAACTGGAAGGAGGGAGGACCATGATAAGAATACGCATTGAGTAAATGGGTCAAGCCACATAGCACTATGAAGGCAATAAATTGGAGGAAGAGCAATTTGAATGGAACGTTTGAACGGCTAACAAAGTAAAGGAGTTCAATGGGAATGGAGAAATACGCAACGGCAATGAAAAAATCGCTGACTTTTTGGCCAACGAGTATACTATGTATGCTCCAAATTCCTTCCCCGTCGTCACAGTTGCAGTTGTCGTATTCAACATCGGTGCCAGAAGCACAGAGAATAAAATAACAAAGCAACAACAACAACAGAAGAAGAGCTTCCATGGAACAAAATCAGTGGGTTTTCAAACCCACCCAGGGAAGTTATTCTTATATTCGCAAATCTCATAACATGAAGCAAAGATGAGGAAGAAACAGAAAGATTCACGGACCATACCAAACCTGCCAAATCTGCAGAAATCAGCGCGTCAAAGATAAGAGAGATACAGATCGTGGACAGAACCAGACTCAAATCCTTTTGAGATCTTCCTTTTTTTTTTTTTCTTCGGAAAGGGAAGACCGAAGAGTACAACGCGAAAGAAAACAAGGAAAGGAAAGAAAAGGAAAGTGTTTACTGTTTAGAGGGTGGGGCCGGAGCATAGAGATTTATAAAGTTCATGAACCCAACCTGCATCACTTCTCGTACAATTCTGCTCAGTGTTCTTTTGTGTTTTTAGCGTCAAACATTATCGAATGCTAGATACCGCCATTGAGTTGAGTCTACGACTTAGACTCCTATATATCTGTCTTTTTTTATTTAAGTTTCGTACGATTTTTTTTTAACAATTAAGATCAGATAAGAAAAATGTTCAATTCACTCTATTTATTAGATGAATAGATTTTATTTTTTTAAGATTTTTAGATTAACTGATTTTTTTTTTGTAAATTTTTATAATATAAATTTATTAAAATTCAAATTATAAAATTTTGTAACTATAATTTTTTTAAATCTTATAAAATATTACATTTTTATATTTTTTTAAAATTTGTACGATTACTTTTTTACTAGGTCTGTATTTATTTAAGATTGGTTTGATAAGGATTTTTTTCTTTACAATTAAAATGAGATAAGGAAAATGTTCAATACACTCCAAATTTTTATATGTATAGAGAGAAGAAAAGACAAACAGAGAAAAAAATTGAAAAAAGGAGAGAAATAATAAATATAACAAATAATATAATAAAAAAATAAAAATAAAACAGAAGAAAATATGAATGTACGGAAAAATAATTTATGAGATCATTTCTATTATAGTACACATAAGAAATATTTTTTATATGTATTTATCAGAAAAATTGAATGGTTATGCACCGATTATACTCAATTAAATTACAAATTATTATTCATATCACTTTTAAAATAATTATTACAAAAATTAATAAATTATAATAATTTTTATTAAATGATAATATAAAATTATTTTATATTATCATTAAATAGTTTATTTTTATTTATAAAAATATAAATAAATATATATATATATATATACATAATATTATGTCAATTTAATTGGAATTTATTGAAAATATATATCCATCATGCTATTATTTAATAATAGATTATTATGTATAAAAAATTAATAATTTGTAATAATTATTTTAGAAATTAAGGTAAGTTTAATTAATTGATAATACATGAAGATTAAATTCACATTATATATACAGTATTAATAATACAAGATGTTTTCTGCGTCTGAATTATTCAATTTTTTGGTATGATATTTAAAGTAAATAAATGTATAAATAAAAAATGCAAGCATATATTTATCATTAATTAAAAGATAATTAAATTTATAAAATATTTTAATATAAATTGACAGTGAATATATTTTATTTTATTCAAGACGTGTCTAAATTCATCAATAATTATTTGACTTAATGTGAATTATTGAATATTTGTTAGCTAGTAATTTTATAACAAATATTTTTTTATTTATAAGAAATGAAGACAGAACTAAAAAGTTTATATCATTCGTATACCTAATTACTCAACTGACCTAAATTTCATCAATTATAACAAATATTTATAAGGACATTACCTAACTAGTCAATAATAAATTATTTACTAATTCATATTAACAAGAGTACCAAAAAACTATCCGGAGGGATTTTTCATTAATTATTAATTGCATTTTATTGAATTAGTTGTATTTATTAAATATTTTAAATTTAAATTACTTAAAAATAATAATTACATTTAATGTGTTGATTTTTTTTAATATTTTAAAAACTCTTACCATGTAAAATTTTTACCATATTTTATTTTGGTGATAGACTTTTCATATTTTCATATTGAAGCAGAAGAATGTGGTTTCAATTTTGATTAGTATTTTGGTGGTTTAGATTTTTTTTTTTTTGTAAGCTTATAATATTATATAATGAGATATAATGTATTTTGGAAAAAATGTAATGAATGTTGATTGAATGATTCATTTCAAAAGGACAAATGACTTAATTTATCAAAAATCATTTTTTTTAGAGTTAGAATTATTTTTTATTTTTATTTATTTTTAATTAAGGTTAATTTAGTTTATTAATCTAAATATTTATCGACTTTGTTAGTTTCAACTCATGACCTTATTAAATTTAATATACTCAAATTAATATAATATTGATAATATAATTTATATTTATATTAATATAACAATATCAAATAACGAATATGAATATCAATACATCATTATATTAATTTTTAATGACAAATATTATTATAAAAAAATTATTTTTAGATGTGATATTTGTTATTTTTAAATGATTATTGTACATTTTATTGTTTAGTTATATATAAACGTATCATGAAATTTATTTTCAATGAGCTATTCTATTTTTTATTTTAAATTAACTGTATTGCACGAATTATTTGCTATCAATAATCCGTTATTGATAAAGCATAATTATATTATTGGTTATAAACAATCAATTATGCATGTCGCAAAGCTATATTGCATGCATTATTTGTTGTAAAAAATTAATGGAAAACAAATGAACCAATAGAAATCACATAGTATAAAATAAAGGCTTCCACAAATTATAGTAATGTTTTAAACATATCATGTATAAATATTTTTTATATACTATATATACATATACTAAAATATTGAAATACACATACTAAATTAATTATTCAGTTATCTTAACGATGGTTTACCACTAATATTATATAAATAGAATAGAGCTTCCATAAGAATCAAGATCCCTCCCTTTTTTTTATTGCGTATATATAGTAATATCACTTTTTTGTATTGTTGCGATTTGTGATTTAAACAGGAAAGTTTATCCAATTAGATTGATCAAATAATTTTGATATTTCAAATTAAACTAATTAAAATAACTTAAAGCATGGTATGAATAATGATATATAAATATATCATGCACCTAATTTATATTTTTTATTCTTTTTATCATGTCATAACACTTTTCGTGATATATAAGTCCTTTATTTATTATAAATTTTATCTCTTATTTATTAATTTCTTTATATTATTTAGTTTACTTGTATAAAAATCTCAAATTATTTTGAAGGTGAAGAATTTTATCTCCACTGTTTAATCATACAAAAATTTGACACCTTTATACTAAAAGAAGGAAAATTTCGAATTATTTTGAAGGTAAGGAATTTTATCTTTATTAAAGATATAAAAATTGTTTAAGCATGAAAAAAATAGAAGATGTATATATAAATAGTGTAAAGTATTTTTATATTATCATCCAATTATAAATTATCATATACAATAATTTTGTTAACTTTGATAATAATTACCTTAAAATTTTGTCAATTTTAATAATAATTTTGTCAACTTTGATAATAATTACCTTAAAAATCACATCAAATATAATTCTTAATTAATTAACTATACAAATGTACTTACCCATTAAACATTCACTTTCCTCGCTCGTTCATCTTCGACACAAGAGCATTGGATCAATGAGCTATTATCTACTCTTTTAATGGTAGTTGTTATAGGAAAACCTCCTAGTTTCCTACACTCCTACCTCATTTTTCTTTTGATGATGAAGCCTATCTTTCATTTTCTCATTAACCAACTTTTATTCTTATTAATTCGATGTCATATCTAGTACTTAAAGTTTATTTTTATTTGATACTACTTTCGCAACCTTCACCAATACAGTGTCTCTTAGATGTTCAATTAATTGTTGCGTCTTTAACCACAACTCATACATTGATTTGGACTTCTACTTAGTTTTTTGCACTATATTTTTTCCACCTACAATGTTTGAACTTAAGACCTTATTTAAGATATCAAAGATATCAAAGTCCAGTGCCACTCATGTCAGTGTAATATTGGTAGTTGATAGTTATTTAAGTTATATATATATATATATATATACCATTTTTTAAAAATAAGCTTTTAGGTTTGAATTTTGTGTATACTTTTTTTTTGTAAAAAATATCTTTAGCTTAAAAAAAAGAACTAGTTATATTAAGTGTTTATATAAAAACACATAATGATAAATATATATTATTATATAGGTTTAAATATGTTTTTACCCCTTCAAATTTGAATCAATGATATTTTTCGTTCTTTAAGTTTGAAATTTTTTAGTCCTCACATTTGAAAATAATTAGTTTTAGTCTCTCATCTTATATGACACACAATATAAGTCATCATTTGTCACATGTATAATTGAAAATCAAAAATCATCAGAGGAGACACTTTAAAGTTAACAATGTTTTTTATCTTCAAGTTTTTTTTAAATGATTATTTTTTTGTGTTTTTGTATAATAAATATTTTTAATTTCTTTTTATATGTTTGTAAGTACATAAGTTATTGTTGAGTCAATTGATTACCATTATAAAAATTATAATAGGTGATAGGTAAGAGTGAGTCTTATTTTTTGTTTTCATTAAGTATTTTATGTCTATCTCAAGGGTTTACATTTATTATTAAAGTAATGAATTGGGATGTTAAGTTTATCTAATTTTTGAAACGACATTGACTAAATAAAGTCAACAATATCCCCCAATATACATCATCTAAGAATTTGAATTTATCGCCTTATCTTTAGGCTTAAATATGTTTTTATCTATTACATTGTGAGTCAATTTGTTTTTGTATCTCAAATTAAAATAAAATGATGTTTTTACTTCTTATAGTGGATAAATAGTTATTTTTTGTCTCTCAACACATACGACATTAGTGAATATGCTAACGTAACTAACGAATGTCATATCAACATTATCCCATATGACGTTTTGTATAAATGGAATGACTTAAATATATTTTTTGTCACTTAAATTAAAGGTAGATTTGTTTTCTGTCATTAAACTTTGAAAAAATGGTATTTTAAGTCTTTGTAATTAAAAAATATTCATTTTTATTCTTCCAATCCAAACGATGTTTAGGTGGAAATCTAATTTTCTTTATAATTATTTTAAGTGAAAAAATAAATTTATCATTTACATATTGTTAAAGACTATTCACATATTAAACCCTAAAATATTTATTAATAGGTTAGGGTTGTGTAAAGATTTCATAGAAAAAAATAATTGAACAAAAAAATATTTATTAGTTATATTAGTGGATTCACTAACATTATTTAGTTAAGGAATTAAAATGACAAATTCTTAACTATACGAATTAAAAGCATTATTTTTTTAGAGAGAAAAAATTCACTCCAAATTTAAAAGAAAAAATATATTTATATCTTATTTTTAATATTGTTTGTTATATCAAACACAATAACTAAAGTTATAACCACTAGTAAGACTGTAATTTTATTTTTTCAAGAATTCTCGTAACAAGTTTAACTTTAAGGGTCAACACTTACTATAATGATCCTTGTGTTTAATTATACTACTTAATAAATGAATGTTTTATTTTTTATTTTCAATATACTAAATATATTTACTTTTATGAACCTTTCTCTATTTTAGCATTTTTAGCATATCGTTCCCCTTCCTTTTTCATATGTAACTGAGCATTCTTATGGAGTTTCTTAACAAATTGAGTTTTGGAAAGGAAAAGGTAACAAATCAAGAGAGGAAAGAGGATTAAAACCATAAACCAACTCAAAAGGAGAATGAGAAGTAGTAGAATAATCACCCTACTATAAGCGAATTTAACATAGGGTAGTCAATCCTCCTAAGACCTCAAACTCTTTCCAAAAAAACACCTAAGGAGTTGCCTTAAGATTTTATTCACCACTTTGGTTTGTCCATCCATTTATGAATGATAAATGGTGGAAAAGAGTAGCTTTGTACCAAGCTTACTTTATAAGAATCTTCAAAATTGTCAAAGGAACTTGGAGTTCCTATCCGAAACAATGGTCTTTGGATGACCATGCAACCTTACAAAGCATCATCCATTTTATGGCATGGAATAAAATGGGTCATCTTAGAAAATATATCAACTACCACAAAAATAGAACCTCTATCTCCTTTTGATCTAGGCAAACCAAGCACAAAGTTTATAAGGATACCAATCAAGATAAAATTTTAATATGGACAAACGATGCTTTAACAAAGGTGAGATGAACCTAGTTTATTATATCAAACCGAAGTATAAAAAACATGTTGTATTGTTTTTACAAAAATATTATTCATAAAAACATGATAATCTTTATTAATTTATTTTTCAACTTCAAAACACTTTTCAGGGTCTAACAAGAAACGTTCAAATACTATAGTTGAACTTACCTATTGAGAGAAACAAATATGACATATTGAGTCTAGAGTCAATCCTTTAACTCACCATCCATAAGTTAAAAATCTTGTACTTTATCAATTTTGACAAAGACAAATTAAATTCAATCAATTGGGATTCCAAGGTCAATCCCTCAACCATATTTACAAAGTTAAATGCTTTGTATTATTTCAATTTGACAAAGACAAACAAACACAATAAATTAGGGGTTTATGACTAGCATCTCTACTCACAATTACATTTACATCCTTAAGTAAGACATTTTCACCCCTTACTTGAAAATACAGAACTTTGACTCTCACCCCTTACTTGAAAATACAGAACTTTGACAGTACAACGCTTAGAATTCTTATACTTTATCCTCCATTGCAACAGCAAAAAATAATTTAGAAATTTTTTTCTAATACACCAAGAATTGTGTTAGCTCACTTTTCTTTTAACGTTGGAATAAGTTGAAATAAATTGTTAAATCTTTATTTTAAATATCATTAAATATTTGAAAAAAAACTATTAAAGATAAAAAATCATATAATACATGGAATAAATTCATAATCAATAATTTAATACACTTTTGAAAATTAAACACTAATATTTACTATATTAAAAATTAATTTAACATGATACTTGGGTCAAATTGGTTGAAATTTGAGTTATGAAAAAAATACATTTTAAAAAGTAGAGTTCAATAATAATTATTAATTAAAAATTAACAGTAAAAAAATTATAATCAAATTAATATTGTATATAATAAAATTTAAAATCAATTACCATCCTAGTTATTTATTAACTTTTTAATTAATAACTCTTACTGTGCTTTAATTTTCCATCATTATGTAGGAGTGAAGTTCAATGTGTTGTGCCCACGCTCTGCAAACCCAATGATCTCTGCGACTCTCGAAGCAGCCGTGGAAGAATTTTTAGCCGGAATTAATGCAAACGGTGAAAGCCTTTTTTTCTTTGTTGAAACCTTCAAGATTTGAATTCACTTCTTGTTAACTTGTTATCCATTCTCTCTTTAACAATGCGAACGAGGTTTCCCAGCCGGAACATCCTTTCCTCAATCCCTCCGAAGAACCTTCGCCCTTTCTCACAACTCTCTTCAAACCCCCTCCTTCCCACAGACCCGCCACCACCAATCCATGCCGCCGACCATTTTCCCGAGAAAATCGCTTCAACCTCCAATTTTCCCGAGAAAATTCCGCCCGAAGCCCGTTGGATTCCGTCGCAAAATCAAGTGTTGGACACCCTCTTGCGCCACAAGGCCGACCCCAGATCGGCGTTGAGGTTCTTCAGAGGACTAGAGAGACAACGAGGGTTCGTAAAAACCGTTGATGTTTTATGCTTGTTGCTTCAGATTCTCGCTTCGAGCCCCGACACTCACGGGGATGCTAAGTACTTGCTCAATAACTATGTGTTTGGAGATTCGGCCCCTGCTGCGAAGGTTCTAGTGGAACTCCTGATGGAGTGTGCGGGAAGGTACGGTTTCGAATCCGATTCAAGGGTTTTCAATTATCTGTTGAATAGTTACGTTAGAGCTAATAAGATCATAGATGCTGTTGAGTGCTTTAGAACCATGTTAGAGCACGGTGTACTTCCCTGGGTTCCAATTGCGAACATACTTTTGACTGCAATGGTTAGGAGAAACATGGTTGACGATGCGCGCCGTGTGTATGATGAAATGGTTGAGAGAGAGATTTATGGCGATTGCTATACTCTGCATGTTTTGATGCGTGCGTGTTTGAAGGGAGGGAGGTTTGAGGAGGCCGAGAAGTATTTCGGAGAGTTTGCAGGTAGAGGGTTGAAGCTTGATGCGGCTGCATATAGTATTGTTATTCAGGCTGTTTGTAAGGGGTCGGACTTGAGTTTGGCGTGTAGGCTGTTGAAGGAGATGAGGGAGTTGGGGTGGGTGCCATCTGAGGGCACGTATGTGGCTGTGATTGGTGCTTGTGTCAGGCAGGGGAATTTTGTAGAGGCGATGAGGCTTAAGGATGAGATGGTGAGTAGCGGTGTGCCTGTGAATGTAATTGTCGTGACAAGGTTGATTGAAGGGCATTGTATGCGAGGGGATGTGAATGGTGCATTGCAGTTGTTTGATGAGGTTGTTGAGGCTGGTGTTACTCCCAATGTGGCTATTTTTTCGGTGTTGATAGATTGGTGCTCTAAGATTGGGAATGTGGAGAAGGCAAATGAACTTTATACCAGAATGAAACTCATGGGCCTCCAACCCACTGCCTTTATTGTAAATTTTCTCTTAAAAGGATTCCGGAAACAGAATTTGCTAGAAAATGCATACGCATTGCTTGATGAGGCAGTTGATAATGGAATTGCTAGTGTTGTTACATATAACATCCTTTTATTCTGGCTCTGTGAATTGGGTAAGGTTAACGAGGCTTGTAATTTGTGGGACAAGATGATTGGTAAGGGTATTACACCTTCACTAGTTTCTTACAACCACATGATACTTGGTCACTGCAAAAGGGCTTGCATGGATGATGCGTATAATGTGATGAATGGTATTATTAAAAGTGGTTTAAAACCCAATGCCATTACGTATACTCTTTTGATAGATGGCTTTTTTAAAAGAGGTGATTGTGAGCATGCTTTTAATGTGTTTGAACAAATGATGGCTGCAGATATTGTGCCTACAGACTACACATTTAACACCATTATAAATGGCTTGTGTAAAGTTGGCCGGGTGTCTGAGACAAAGGATAAGTTGAACACTTTTATTAAGCAGGGTTTTATTCCCACATCTATGACCTATAATTGCATCATAGATGGATTTGTCAAGGAAGGTTCAATTGACTCTGCAGAGTCTGCCTATGGGGAGATGTGTGAGAGTGGAATTTCACCAAATGTCGTTACTTATACTAGTTTGATTAATGGATTTTGCAAAAGTAATATGATTGATGTTGCTTTGAAAATGCATGATGATATCAAAAACAAGGGTTTGGAATTGGATATTACTGCATATAGTGCTCTCATTGATGGTTTCTGCAAAATGCAAGACATGGAAAATGCATGCAAATTCTTCTCTGAACTTTTGGAGGTTGGTTTGACTCCAAACACAATTGTTTATAACAGCATGATTAGTGGCTTCAGAAATTTGAATAATATGGATGCAGCACTTAACTTGCACAAGGAAATGATAAATAATAACATTCCGTGTGATTTGCAAATATACACCTCACTGATTGGTGGACTTTTAAAAGAGGGTAAATTAAGTTCTGCTTTAGATCTTTACTCAGAGATGCTTTCCAGGGGTATTGTGCCTGATATTTTCATGTGCACTGTTCTGATAAATGGACTCTGTAACCATGGACAGCTAGAAAATGCAGGCAAGATTCTAAAGGAAATGGATGGGAATAATATAACTCCTACTGTTCTTCTTTATAACACTTTAATTGCCGGACACTTTAAGGCGGGGAATCTGCAAGAAGCTTTTAGACTCCATGATGAGATGCTTGATAAAGGTCTTGCGCCTGATGACACTACATATGATATTCTTGTAAATGGAAAGTTAAGAAGAACATATACTCCAGTTGGAGCTTAATTCACACAAAAAGGATTCTGGGTACACATTCTACTGATAGTTTTTTTGCAAAATGAGTCTTGCAGAAAGTCAATGAATGGTTTGAAATTGGTCTCTTCTTCCATTGTTTATCCTGAAGGACCTAGAAATATGGACACAATTTCCTTTGCAAATTCATCATGATTTCTTTCAAGGAAATTGAATTTCTTTCATTTTTATTAAGGGTTTCCTTTATCAATCATAGCCAAAGTAAGCTCCTTAAGTTGGACTCTTTGGCCAAGAACATAGTAGTGCCAATGACCAGATATCCTGCAGAGAATTAAGCATTTTGGTAACAGGAATTTCCAATTGCTGCAGTACAGCAGTGTTTGCTTGTGGGGTTATTAGCAGTGGGGAGACACAGAATTCAGGTGTGATCTTAACAATCCTCTAGTTTCCTTTTATGGATAAATATTTAATTTCATTTTTGTTTGAAAGAGGAAGGGTTATATGATATGCTCTTCTGGTTTTAATAATGGCAGTTTGGTGCTTAATTTAAATTCTTTTACTGGACACGGATGGATAATTGTCAAGTTGTTTCATATTAACAAATTAATTGTACTGGTCACTGATAGGAGCTAAATAGTAGTTTAGAATGGAATCCTATGTTTATGATCTATAATATTAAGATCATTCTGTTTTATCTTCTCAGCATTTGTTTTTTTTAATGGGACCTTGAGGTTTGGTACTTAAATAAAGCCTTTATAGTTTCTTTATAAAAAGAAAAGGGGTGGGGGAAATGGCATTTATCCATTGTTACTTGAACGGGAGTAGCTTTGATATTTTTTAATGCAATCCAAGCTGCTATGAATGATCCATCGACATTGTTATTCGGGGGAATACTAACCCACATCCCACATTCTCTAATGCATTCTTTATTATTGGTTGAAATTAATTATAAATTACAAATTTTTGTAATTTTTGTGGGTCTTACTAGTTATTTAACGAGTCTTTTTCCTGATTTTGTGGTTTTGAATAAACCTTTACTAACAATAATGTGTTAGAGTGTGTATTACTAGCATTTTTCTTGGATAAAATTCATGTGACCCACTAGATCAAGATGCATTAAAAAAAATGTTTCTTTTGTTGGTTCAATTACATGGGCTAAGAGGATAAAAACAGGCATTGAACAATGCTAGATCTTTGGGAAAATCAAATGACCGAGTGAGAGCTCTACCATAAGGATAGTAAAGGAAGATCAGAGATTTCATAACGTGATCCAACTCTTAGAGTGAATTCAAAGCAAATTCACAATAAGGAATGATTAGTTTCTGGCCATTTAGGAAATAATTAGCTTTGGGTCTTTTATGTTATATTTTTTTTTACCACTTTTGTCTTCTAATTTTAAAAGGATTTTAATTTTAAAATGGGCCTTGACCTTTTATTATCAGGATTCTCTATGTAAGACTACAAGTAGCCTTTTTATGGATAAGAGAGCACATTAGCCGAATTTTGCATTAGAATAGAAAATATTTGGAGTTTTTCTATTAATGCTCTTCAGAAACTAATACTAATCCTGAACTTATAAAAAATTTATCTTTGTTGTTTTCAACTTGCACTACGTACTTGATTCTCTAAATTAACTTGAACCAAGTATGACAATAGTTTTTATATTTTGGAAATAAATTCACTTTTAAGTTGTGAAGTTTTTAGATGATGGTATACTGATTTCAATTTTTCTTCCAAACAGAGTATCTTATCTTTGATGTTGACGAGAAAGGAGATTTCTAGATTTGCAGTAGCGTTGCTAGATTTCATATGTTGGTGTGGGTCTGAGGGTGGTATTCAGGTGGAAGAGGGCTAATTATCATCCAATGGAGCAATGAAGGGTAGTGAATATCCTTGAGTAATTGCCAGAAATGTTTGTTTATATGACACCATGATGTGTTTTGGAGCAAACCTGGAGTAATCAATCATGTGAAAAGAGGTTGAGATGCTTGCACAAGCGAAGCAATCAAACAACATCAGTTGCAGTGACTTTATACGGATCAATAGTTTGCTTTATGGTCCATATAAGTGTGTGGATCAAGTACTCACCACGTCTAACAATTAAAATTGCCGAAATTACCTGTGGCTTCTAATAACGTGGATCCATTAGGCAATAGGAATAGAGTTCAATAATGTCTATCTGTATTCTGTAAATTATCACTTCTGAACCGTATCTCGAGCATTGATTTACGAAGAATGTTAGGAGTACTTTTTCTAATGAATTCTATCTTAATGGTTAAAATTTATTAAATTTTATTGAAAATTATAAAATCACAAAAGCAATTCACTCAAAAAGATGTGAGATTTTAAAAATTTTGTTATTTCTTATCAATTTCAATTAATAAATAAAGGTGATTTTAGCTAACAAGGTCATGTGTATGGATTAATGTTTTAAAAATTGGATTGAACATTAACTCGAACCAGATATTGAATCATTAACTTAAGTTAAAAAGATTATTAATTGAATTGCATAAATTAGTATAAATATTATATATATATATATATATATATATATATATATATATATTTATTTATTTATTTATTTATTAGGTGTATATTAAATGTGTAGTATATGGGTAAAATTGTTGTTTGGTATAAATATTATATATATATTAAATGTGTAGTATGTGTGTAAAATTATTTATTGTTTAGTATCGTGAGTTCATTCTTGTGTGTATCAAGTAGCCTGTAAGGGTATTTTTAGCCATGAATAAATTTTTATTTGTATTGTTTATTAACATGTGTTTTTATGTTTCTTCTCATAGTTTAATTTGCCTACAAGTTTTGGAGAGATGCTAAAAGGATTCAAGGAGTTGTTTCCAAATTATATTTTACATGGTTTGCCTCCAATTCAGGGCATAGAGCATTATATTGATTTTATTTTGGGAACAACATTGCCTAATGAGTTGCCTACAAAAGTAAATCTTGAAGAAAGTAAAGAGATCCAACAATAAGTGGGTAAGCTTGTAGATCCATTAATGTTATCCCGATTAGATATAAACACCACATCTCACAATCAAATGATTTGCTTGATGAATTGTATGAGTCTAGTATCTTTTCTATGATTGATTTAAAAAGTGGTTATTACCAAATCAAGGTGAGAGAAGGGGACAAATGGAAAACAACTTTTAAGACCAAGTTTAGTATCTGTGAATGACTAGTCACATCCTATGCCTTGACCAATGCCCTTAGTACCTTTATGAAACTTATAAATCATGTCTTGAGAATCTCATAGGTAAATGTGTGATTGTCTATTTTGATGATATCTTTGTTTATTCTACATGATAAAAATAAGGAAAAGTTGTAAAAAAATATTATTCTAATATTTTTTATTATCATATTAGTTACTTATCTTAATTACATTTTTTATTTAAAATATTCAAATTAAATATTTTAATTAAAAAGTTCAAGTTTAATGTTACTCATATTAACATAATATTGATATTCATAAAATCTCAACTTTTTTTTATTAAAAATAATTAAAATGAGTTGAATCGTGAAATTTCAGTTACATCAAAACAAACTTCACAACTGCATCAATCACTTACTTACATATAATCTCGATCTTTTAATAGAATATATTAAAAAGAAATAAACATAAAACTTGGATATATGACGTCTTATCATGTAAAATTTGAATACGAAATCGTACTGTAATGTAAAGCTAATCGTAAGATTGTAAAGCTAATCGTAAGATACGATAAGACATTGCTGTCTCCGTTATAATCCATTGCGCAGTTGAATAATAAAAGGATAGCATCAATTTCGAAAAGTGTGAAGACAAGGAATGGTTGTTCAGTGATTTTCCGACGTTGAACATCACATCTGAAAAGAATCTCTAAAAATCAATTTTTTAAAGAAATAATCACATTAAATATTTAAATAGTTATATATCATATTTTTATTGAATCATTACAAAATAATTAAATATATAATAAATAAATATATTTAATATCAATATTATATTTAACTAAAAATTATAATAAATAAGAATTTCTAATATATAAAATTATATTTTTAAATATGGTATAATTAAAAATTATAATAAATAAATATTTTAACATATAAATTATTTTTTAAAATTTATGATAAATAATTTATATTATGATAAAATATTATATTTCAAAAATAATAAAATTTAATTTAAAAGTAAAAATATTAAAATAACATATTGAAAGATATAAAAAATTAATAAAATTACATACAGATATTTTCATTGAAAAAATAGAAAAAAATAATAACATTGAAAAATGATAATTAAAAACATTTTCATTCATTTAGGATAATTATTCCAATTTATATAAAAATAAAACTTATTTAAAATAAATAATATTGTAAAAAATTATATACACATAATTACTTGTAAATTATTTTATATGATAGAATCACTAGAATCAATCTAATAATAATTAGAATAGTATGTAAAATCTCGTAAATTTGAGTCTTACTATCATAATTATATATTTTTATTTTATTAAAAAATATTATCCTATATAATAATTATTAATTTTTGTAACTAATAATTAGTTTAATAGGATAAAATTATTAATTTTTAACTAGTAATTAGTTGATAGTAACAACATTAAATAATCTCTTTTCACATTCTCTTTTGTATCGAACATATAACTTTTCCGTTGAAAATTATATATTTGCGTAGAAAATTTCTAAATTTATTTATTTATTTTCATATCAACTCCTTATTTAATTTTTTTTTGCGAAGGAAATAATTATTTATCTAAAGCAGAATCTCCACAGATAAAATTTTATAAATATCAATTATATTATTAAGTGACATGTATATTTCCAACTTCAAGAAATCCATCTTTAAATCTTAAACTAAAATATTTTTAAATAAAGTAAATTCTTAAATAATAACTTAATCTATTAGTCCATTTTACTTTAAAAATTAACATATGCCACTTAATTTTTCTTCATATTAATTTAAATTTAAATTATTTTAAATAAATCGTTCATATCTTCATTATAATTTTAAACATTTTCCTTTTCATCTATCTTTAAGTTTTATCCAATTAATGATACTTCTTTACAATTTCATTTTATTTTAAATATTTTTATTTAGTTTTTGTTTTAACTATATTTAAAAATATTCATGGAACACATGAAATACTTATAAAATTTACACTATATAATCATGTTCGTACAGAAAATTACCATCAGCAAACAAACTCATCTTCGTTTGCGGGGAATGTCAAATTCAATCAACCAAATTACAAAAGTCTCTTTACGTGACTTTATTAGTTTCCAAAATCCGAGTTATAATTTTACAATTTTCAGTAGGGTCTGTTATATTTCGATACAATCATTCAGGTTTTTCTTTTCTGGTAATATAATGACAATCATGGTTTGAATGGTGGAAAAATAACTTAATTTTTTATATCCCAAAAAAATCTCATTCATATCATGTAACATTTTCTCTTTTGAGCACATTTAGACATTTGGATGGAAAATCAAACTTAAAGGGGTCCGGTAGCATCATTGTAGTGATATTTGAATTTTATGAGTAATTAATTTTTATGTATAAATTAATGTAAAAAATATTATACATTCAACCAATTAAAATTTATCATTGAAATAATTTTTAATAAAAATTAATATGCTATTTTATAATTAATTGACAATATTTATATAGTAATTATGTGTACTATTTACTCGAATAATTATTATAATATATTCAAAATTTTATTCATCTTCTTTTTTAGTTTTTTATTTCATGTTTTTTCTCTTCTTTTTACTTAGTTTTTTAATTTTCATTTTTTGATTTGTAAAGTTGTGAAGAGGGAACTTCACAATCTTAAGAGTTAGAGGGCTCAAGCGGATATTTTTGCAAGAAATCAAGGAACCTCCTCTTAGAATATCCTTATACTCACTCTTCTACCTTAAGGACCTTGTACGCTTCCACTAGGCAAAATCCCTTTGGGTTAATCTTTATTTTTCAATAGAGGTTAGGGTGAGAAAGTTTACTATGTATTCAACCATGGGAAACAATTTGAGATCTTTGAATTTATTAGTTTTAAATGAGATGGTTGAGATTATTTTTTCTTTTTTCTTTTTTTTTCTTTTTCAATTTTTGGGTCTTGATTTTCCCCTTAAGACTCACCCTCTTCTCTTCCACCATCGATCTCCTTTTGTTGCCATTACTATCCTTGGCATACCAGAGCATATACTTGAAGAGTGAAATAAAAATTAGTAAGAGGTGAACACACGAGATCGAGAAATCAAGAAAATGAAAAATCGAGAAAATAAAAAACATTAACGACAATGAAAGAGAGAAATAAAAAAAATCAAAAGATAATTTTAGATTGCAAAATTGTGTCAAATAAAAAATTACAAATAAGATAAGATCCAAAATGGAGAAGTCAATGATAATTGAATTATGGAGTGGTAAGATCCAAGTCGCACATGACGCGAGATTCAAAAAGGAGAAGCCAAAAATAATTGAATTATGGAGTGGTAAGATCCAATTCACACATTATGCAAGCCTACAAAATGAATGCAACTTTCACATACCTCCCCTTCAACTATGAATATTGTCACCAATTCAACCATCGAAGATCATCTACATCATCATGCTCACTATCGCAAGAGCTTCACCACTATTGTGCTCACAAGCATCAAATCTCAAATGAAAACACTCATAAACAAGTTATAAGGTTTCTCCAAAACTGCGAGTGGTTCTGGTAAGAGAAGTAGTAGCAATAGAGGAAGATCAATAGTGAAAGAAAAGAGGGTGAAAGATATTGGACCTTATTAGTGAGAGAGAATAAGAGAGTTGTCTAAGGACATAATGAATTCATTAAATAAGTGAGTTAAACTTAAATTATGTATAATTTGATTCGATTAGTTCATGAACTAGTTCTTGCGTGTGTGTGTATATATAAGTGTATCAAGTGAGAGAAGTGTTTATAATGAAAGAGTGAGATGAGTAAATTTGGAACATACAATCATATATAGAAGATTGATATTAAGAGTTATTTAATGCTTACATCACCATTTAAAAATGTCACATGTTATTTTGAATGAATCCTAGCTTTTCATGTATGGTTATATGGTTCAGATTTGCTCATCTCACTTAATACACTTCCTAAAGATATAGGTAGCACACAAGAAGGAGGAGTTGAATTGTGTGTGTGATTTTTAAAAGCTTTTCACAAATTTGAAGGATTTAAAATACAATTTAATATGATCATCCAAATGGAGCATCCAAAGCATTCATCCAAAGGGAGCATCCAAAGGGATCGTCCAAAGAGATTGTTCAAAGAAGTGTTGAATGTAAATAGTGTAGGGTAAGAGAGAAAACGTATAGAGTTTATACTAGTTCATTCTTTCAACAAAGTTACGTCCAATCCTTTCAATAAGAAGGAATTCTACTAAGTCTACCTGACTTACAAACAAGTATTCTCTACCTCTTTAAGTATTACAATTCTTGCAATCTACTTAGTTACAAGGAATCAAGCATTTTGTACCTCTCCAAGTATTACAACCTTGTAATATATCCGATTACAAAAAAATCAAGTATTCTCTACCTCTTTAGGTATTACAATCTGTCGCAACCTGAGGTCACGACGGATAACCGACTCTCTTTGCATATCTCAGCCGAGTGCCTCTCGGCTATTTGGAGTCGCCATCTAAGTTTTTCTGGAACCTAGGAAAACCTAAGGAAAGGCGGGTCTGTCGTCAGAGTTATGGGTTCGGGAGTTGGTTACATGCAAGAGGGGATGCAGGGGCCCCCAAGCGTGTCTATCACTCGATAGTTACCCTTGGTTAGCTGTATGGGAGAGGGATGGTGTTTGTATATGGGTGGTGTTCTTGAGTTCTTACGTTTTAAATTTGGCGGTTGTAGGGTGTGGGGTCATTGACTTGATAGAGGTGTGCCTCAGGCCTCGTGCCTCTTTGCAGAGGTTCAAAGTCTACGTAGTTACAGGCGTTTAGATGGGTAAGGGTTAGGTTGAATTGGATCTCGTCATAATTGCCGAGTCGTGCCGGTCTAGGATTCACAGGCCGAGGCGTACTCGGCCTTAGATGGGGATTAGGTTCTATTGGCCTCGGTGTATGTCGGGCTAGGTGGGATTCAGGGAGGATCTTGCTTGGTGATACAAATTTATGTTAAATTAATTAAGAGAAGAAAGGGGAGTTAACCAACCTGGACGTCGAAAGGAGTGAACGAGTCTTGATCGGTCTAGACTTGGGTGAAGGGGAGTCGACCAATCTGGACGTCGGAGTAAGTGGGCGAGCGTGGATCAGCCTAGACTTAGGGCGCTTCCTCCTATCTTTAGCAGTCGTCAGTTTTTCTTCCTTTCTTTGTCTTTCTCGCCTTTCTTGCCTTTCTTTCTTTCTTGTGATTTTTCTCCCCATTTGCTCATTCGTGAGTGAGGTCTTTATATAGGCTCTGAAATGGGCTTGGATCTCTCTCTGATGAGAGAATATTTTATTATATTTTATTTTGAATTTTGAATGTTTTAATGATTTATCCCGATTCTTGGGAAGAGAGGATATTTTATTTTGAATTTTGAAAAGCTGACAGATTTATCTCGAATATTTTATTATTTTATATTTGAATTTTGGATATTTAACAGATTTATCCCTGATTCTTGGGAAGAGAGGATATTTTATTTTGAATTTTGAAAAGCTGACAGGTTTATCTCGAATATTTTATTATTTTATATTTGAATTTTGAATATTTAACAGGTTTATCCCTTGTTTGTTGATAACGTACAAAATCTTCAAGATTTTATTTGTTATTAGTTAAGGGAAAACCAGCTTGTGGTTGTTGGTTGATAACATATAAAATCTCCAAGATTTTATTGTTATCGGTTAAGGGAAAGTCAACTCTGGTTGTTTGGGCCGGACAGTTTTGGGGTATGACGGTGGCCCCTCTTTATTTAGGTTTTTCCTGAAAAGGATGTAATCCTTTTCTTGGATAAGCGTAAATAAAGATAGAGGAAAAGAGATGGGGGTGATTGATGTTTTAGTGAACATTTGGTAGTGGGCAAGGTATCACTAATTGGCACTCAACCATCTAAGTTTCACAAAGTACTTGGCGGCAGGCAAGGCACACACTGGCTGGTGCCCAACCCTCCAAGTTTCACAAAGTGCCGGCAGCAGGCAAGGCACATCTTGGCTGGTGCCCAACCCTCCAAGTTTCTCAAAGTACTGGCAAAGCAGGCAAGGCACACACTGGCTGGTGCCCAACCCTCCAAGTTTCACAAAGTACTGGCGCAAAGAGGCAAGGCTGTGGTGGTGCCCAACCCTCCAAGTTTCACAAAGTACTTGGCAAAGCAGGCAAGGCACACACCGACTGGTGCCCAACCCTCCAAGTTTCACAAAGTACCTGGCGTTAGGCAAGGCACACACTGGCCTGGTGCCCAACCTCCAAGTTTTCAAAGTACCTGGCAAGAGCAAGGCACACACCGGGCTGGTGCCCAACCCTCCAAGTTTCACAGTACTGGCAAAGAATCGGGTTGGTGCCCCACCCTCCAAGTTTCACAAAGTACCTGGCAGCAGGTAAGGCACACATTGGCTGGTGCCCAACCCTCCAAGTTTCACAAAGTACCTGGCAGCAGGCAAGGCACACATCTGGTTGGTGCCCAACCTCCAAGTTTCACAAAGTACCGGCAGCGTGCAAGGCAGCACACACAGTGCCCAACCCTCCAAGTTTCACAAAGTACCTTAAGGCACACACTGGCTGGTGCCCAACCCTCCGGTTTCACAAAGTACTTTTTTTGCAGTAAGGCACACACTTGGGCTGGTGCCCAACCCTCCGTGTTTCACAAAGTACTGGCAGCAGGCAAGGCACACACTGGCTGGTGCCCCACCCTCCAAGTTTCACAAAGTATTTTTGAGTTTGTTATTATATTTTTGTGATGGTGGCAATTTTTAGGCCTTGGCGAGGTAAATGGGGTTATAACTGGGCCGGCTTATGAGATGGAGACGGCCTACGTGTTGGTGTGATGGAGTTGGTCTACGTGGGGTTGGTCGTGATGGATTCGGCCCACGTGGGGTTGGCCGTGATGGATCGGTCTACGTGGGGGCTGGTTGGGATGGAGACGGCCTACGTGGGGCTGGCTGGGATGGAGTCGGTCTATTTTGAAGGAGGAAAACGCTAGTCTTGCCGAGAGGGTGGAGTGCTTGGAAGGAGCCATCGTGGAGCAACATGAAGATGGTTTCAACAAAGCCCTTAGGCAGATAGCTTTGTTGGCCCCAGATTTCGACCTCAGCCCATATGATATGGCTAAGGATGTTAAAGACGGGAAATTGATTTCCCTCTTGGATTGAACTTGTAATTGTAAAAACTTATTTATTAATGAAATGATTTTTTGGCATTTTTCCTTGTGTGTTTGTTTTTGTTTTGTTTTATTGCGTTTTCTGTTGATTGTTCATTAATGGCATTTAGTTGGATTGGGGTATCAGTCTTGACTTGGGGTTTAGTTATAGTGTACATGGGGCAATGGTAGTAGGTTAATGGGTTCGATGCTTGGGACTGGTGTTGCCAGCAAACAATCTCTGTACTCGGCTTGATGGAAGGGTCCTAATCAGTATTTAGGGAAAAGTTATGGGCTAATGGGATTAACAAGGAATGGTGATCTCTGAACTTGGCTTAGTGAATGGTTTGTGGCCATTATTCGTTAAGGAGTAGTGACTCGGGACTAAGAGGAAGGCGGTTTCTGGATCTAATGTGTGTTGACTCTCACACTCGGTTGAGAGTAAAGAGTTGGTATGGGTTGGTAGGCGATTTTGACTCAGAGTCGGCCTTGTGGTAGAGTAATGGTATGATAAGGGTTTGAGGAAGGCGGATTGAAGATGTGAGGGGGGCGGTGCCGAGTGGTTTTCGGTTCTTTGGGGGTCCGAGACAGACTCGGTGCCGCGATGGACTCGGCCCGACTCTTCCTGGATTTTGGAAAACTACCAGTCTTTCGACATGTTTGGAAATATATTTTGTTTACGATGATTTTAGCATATCTTAAGCAAAGGTAAGGAGAAGAGAGAAGAAGGAAAAGAAAGAGTCTTATTATTTTGAAAAGATTACAATTATTTTAGGAAATGAAATGAAAACTACTTAGACTATGTTTCCCTTGATCTTCTGCTGTCCTGGCAAGGGTCTTCGCCTATCGCCGTGTCTTCTGGGGTATTTCAGGGATAGAACATTCTAACTGCATCTGCATTGACGGGGTGGGTTAGGTCTTGTCCCTCGGCGTTGGTTAAAATCAATGCTCCTCCAGAGAAAGCCTGTTTCACCACGTATGGCCCCTCATAGTTAGGTGCCCATTTACCCCTTTGGTCTTTGATGTTGGGTAGAACCTTTTTTAGCACCATGTCCCCTTTTTGGAAGACACGGGGCTTTACCTTCTTATCGAACGCTCTTTTTATCCGCTGCTGGTATAGTTGGCCGTGGCACAGAGCGGTGAGTCGCTTTTCCTCGATGAGGTTTAATTGGTCGAAACGTTGTTGAACCCACTCGGTCTCGTCCAACTCAGCTTCGCCAAGTACTTTAGGGAAGGTATTTCTACCTCTACCGGGTAGGACTGCTTCGCTCGTGCCATATACCAGCGAGTATGGGGTTGCCCCTCGTGGATGTTAAATGCGGAGGTGCGGTATCCATGCAAGGCGTAGGGTAACATCTCGTGCCAATCCTTGTAAGTGACCACCATCTTTTGTATTATCTTTTTTTTTTTTTATTGGCCGCTTCTCTTTGCTCCGTTCATTTTGGGACGATAAGGTGTGGAATTGTGGTGGGTGATGCGGAATTGTTCACGGAGCTCTGTCATCATCTTGTTGTTGAGATTGTGCCGTTGTCTGTGATGATGTGAGCGGGAGGCAGATCGACATATGATGTCCTCTTGATAAACCGTGATATTCTTTACTTCTGAACCGAGGGATAGGAGGATGCTTCTACCCATTTGGTGAAGTAATCGATGGCTACCAATATGAACCTGTGCCTGTTGGATGCTTTTTGGCTCGATGGGGCCTATCACGCCGATGCCCCACATGGAGAATGGCCGAGGCGGTGAGGTTGTGTAGTGTAGATGGGGCAGCGTTGAGGCGGTTGGCGTGTATTTGGCATTTTGCGCATTTTCGAACATGTTGGTAGCAATCTGCCTCCATCTGGGTCCAGTAGTAACCTGCCTGGAGTATTCGGCGAGCTAGGGCATGTCCGTTTCCGTGAGTGCCGAATATTCCCCCGTGTACTTCCTCGAGAATTTGCTTAGCTTCTTGTTTATCTACACAGCGGAGAAGTGTCATATCGGCGTTTCTTTTGTAGAGCGTGGTCCCGCTTAGCAGGAAGTTGGAAGCCAGGCGTCGCAGAGTTCGTTTGCTGTTTTCGGGGGCGTCCTCGGGATACTTGCCAGTCTCGAGGTACCTCTTTATGTCGAAGTACCATGGTTCCGTGTCACTCGACGTTGCTGTTTCTCGGGAAAGGCATTGGCAATACGCGGTTTGTGGCTGTTGTCGGACTTGGATTACCATTTCCTGTCCTTCGTTTATCCGTACCATGGCGGATAAGGTGGCGAGGGCGTCTGCCGTCTGATTTTCCTCACGGTGGACGTGGCTGAAAGTGATCGCTTCGAATGCTGATATGATTTCCTTTGCGTAGTCATAGTACGGGATCAATTTGGTATCCCTCGTTTCCCATTCTCCACGGAGTTGGTAGATAACTAGTGCTGAGTCTCCGAAAACCCTAAGTTTCTTTACTTGGTGGTCTAAGGCCATTAAGAGTCCCATAGTGCATGCTTCAGATTCGGCCATGTTGTTGGTACATCAAAGCCTAACTTAGCAAAATGAAAGGGAAACTTTGGTTGTTTGGTGAAATTAGAACGCTCCGATCCCATTCCCAACGATATTAGAGGTCTGTCGAACCACATTGTCCACTCGTCACCGTGTTGGTCCTGGTCTACTGAGGCGGTCATGAGGTGCTCGTCTGGGAACTCATGGCTCCATGGTTCCGTGTCTGGCGAGGGGTGATAAGCGAGTTGGTCGGCTAGGGCGCTCCCTTTGACGGCGGTTTGGTTTACGTAAAGAATGTCATATTCGGATAGGGCCATTTGCCAACGCGATCCGTCCGGTGAGGCGGGCTTTTCAAGATATACTTGACCGGGTCGTTCTTGGCCACTAACCAAGTCGTGTGGGCTATCATGTATGGTCTCGAGTCTTTTTGGCGACCAAACGAGGGCACAAACAAGTCCGCTCGAGTCTGCTGAGTACCTTGTCTCGCAGTCGGTGAACTTTTTGCTCAAGTAGTAGATCGCGTGCTCCTTTTTGCCGGAGGCATCTCGCTGACCTAGCATACCGCCCATGGATTCTTCTAATACAGTGAGATACAGTATTAGGGGTCGTCCTGGCGTGGGTGGTACGAGTACTGGGGGATTTTCTAGGTAGTGTTTGATTTTTTCGAAGGCTTTCTGGCATTCTGTATCCCATTCTTTTCTTTGCTTCTTTCGCAAGAGTTTGAAAATAGGGCTACAGGTGTGGTCATCTAACCTGAAATGAAGCGGGATATGAAATTCACTCGCCCCAGAAACCCCCTGACCTCCGCTTCCGTTCTAGGGGGTGGCATTTCTTAAATGGCCCTCACCTTGTCTGGGTCCACTTTGATACCGTCTTCATTGACTATGAAACCGAGCAACTTGCCCGTTTTTACCCCGAAGGTGCATTTGGCGGGGTTTAATCGAAGTTTGTACTTGCGGAGTCTGATGAAGAGTTTTCGCAAGTCCTCTATATGCTGCTCGATTGTTTTTGATTTTGCGATCATATCGTCCACGTAAACTTCAATTTCTTTGTGCATCATGTCGTGAAATAGGGCTACCATGGCTCATTTTGGTATGTTGCGCCCGCGTTCTTGAGTCCGAAGGGCATTACCTTTAAATGAAGGTCCCCATAGTGTGATGAACGTGGTCTTTTCTTGGTCTTCTGGGAGCATCATGATTTGGTTGTATCCTGAGAATCCGTCCATGAATGAGAAGAAGGCGTGTTGGGCGGTATTGTCGACGAGGATGTCAATGTGAGGTAGTGGGAAGTTATCTTTAGGACTGGCTTTGTTCAGATCCCTATAATCTACGCACATGCGTACTTTTCCATCTTTTTTAGGCACTAGCACTATGTTGGCCACCCATTTAGGATAGTGGGCCACTGCGAGGAACCCTGCATTCCATTGTTTTTCTACTTCGTCTTTGATCTTGAGGGCTACCTCGGGTCTCATCTTCCGTAGTTGTTGACTGATCGGAGTGGCCCCCGGGAGTAGGGGTAATCGATGCTCAACAATCTGTCGGTCTAGGCCGGGCATGTCTTGGTATGACCAGGCGAAGATGTCTGCGTATTCTTCTAGAAGTTCGAGGAGTTTGGCCTTGGAGGCCGGGGTATTTGCTTGCCTATGCGGATTCCCTCTCGCCTATCTCTTTCTGTAGACTCACGCTTTCGAGGTCCTCTACGGGGGCCTCGAATCTTGGTTTTTCTCTGCACCTATCCCGCCCTATGTCTTCCCGGGGTTTCGGCTTCTATGCCCTCGCTTGGTGTGTCAGGAGGGTCGAACTCTTCATTTCCTAGGCGCGAATCGTTTATTGGGCTGTTTTCGTTTTTAGAGAAGATTTTTAGCGTGAAAGAGAAGAAAAGGGACGAAAATGAAGACATGCTAAAATTTAATTGGAAAGGTCTGGATGGTTTTTACAAGCACGATATGAAAAAGAAAGCAAAAAGACATCAAAACAAATTACATTTCCATTAAGTCTAGGTCTAGTAGTTCCTCTACGGTCCAGTTGGTGAAGTTCTGCTTGTGTAGCCCTGTACCCAAGGTGCTTGGTCTTCGCCCTTCTGCGATTGCTGACACGCTTCCTCGCACGGAAGGGGGTCCTCGAGTGTTTCCATAGGTGTCGCTTGCCCGATATCCTATTCTCAGACGCCTCTGGGTTTTCCGCTATCCGGATGGGGGTAGGCGCACATTAGTTGGGGCCTAATCCTTTGCCCGGCTGATATCCTTCCTTGATCATGATTTGCAAGGTCGCGCTTTCTTGAGGGGACATGGCGTCTTTGGGTCCCTGTCCGCTGTCGATCTCTAATGACTGTAGGGAGGTTTCGAGGGCTTCCTCGTCTCCTTCGATATATTCTTCGGGGGCAGGAGTGGTGATCACGAGTTCTTTCTCCCCGTGATGCTGATGATGCGATGATCACTGATGAATTTCACCTCGCCGGGTGGAGGGAAGATGGAACAGTGCCAGCGGGCGTGTATCCAAGGTCGCCCAAGGAGGCGGTCAGAGGCGAGGCGGATGTCCATGACTTGGAAGTCAATGTTAAACAGACCGGCCCAATGAGGAAGGGTAAGGAGACCTCTCCCATGACTTCTCGCTTTGATCCGTCGAATGCTCGTACTATTATGGAGCTAGCTTTTTAACCGAGCTGTTCAAAGTGAAACGAGTTTGTCCAATGTAGTCTTGGGAGGACATTTAGGGAGGAGCCGTTATCTACTAGGACTCGGGCGATCATGTAACCCCCCACATTTTACCGAGATGTGAAGTGGCTGGTTGGGCCCTTTCCTTCTTTGGGTATCTCATCCTAGAAAAGGTTAGGTGGCCTTTTGGTGATGTTGCTAACCAAAGTGCCAAATTTTTCTGTAGTTATGTTATGAGCCACGTGAGCTTCCCTGTAGGACCTTCAGGAGGAGGTTACGGTGGGCCTCCGAATGAAGTAACAGGACAAGAGTGAGATTCGCGTGGGGTCTTATTCATTTGGTCGAGGAGTCGATGCTCGCTACGCCTTATGATCTTCAAGAATTCTTCTTCCTCCCTTTCTGGTGTTGGAACGGGCGCATTGGAGGTTGGAGGCTTTGTGCCTCGGAGAGCTTCAGGTGTGTAGATGCGCCCGCTTCTGGTGAGGCCTCCTTCCTCGGCTATGTTAATGACCTCCCTTGCGGGTTCCATTTCGGGAGGTGCGGGCTCATATAACCAAGGCACAGCATGGTTATCCTGATAGGTTGGTTAGGGTGTGATGTTGATAGTGAGGGAAGGGCTGGTCATTTGTATCGGATCGTAGTAGATAATGACGGGTTCCCTTGGGGGTTCCTGCCCTATCACTGCGACTTGGGGTGTGATCTGCTTTCCAGCCTTACCGCCGACGGGCGTGATCCAAGGTGTTGATTGATGCCCCCTCATGGGGCGGGAGAGGGTTGGTACTTACATTGGGCTTGTTTGGTTCCAACTTGAGCCATCCTTGCTCCAAGAGGTCTTGTACCTTGTGTTTAAAAGCCCAACAATTCTCCGTGGTATGGCCTGGGCCTCCCTCATGGTATTCGCACTTAGCAGTTGGGTTGTAATTCCGAGGGTATGGGGGTTCTAGGGTCGGTGGCACGGTTGAGATCATCCGCTTTTGGAGTAGTTGGTGGAGAAGGGTCGTGGTATGACATTGGTATGGGGTAAAGTTCCTCCCGAGGCGATTTGTCCCAGGGTCTTGGGCGTTTGTTGCCTCGGCCTTCTTGGAGTTTGAGGTACTTGGGGGAAATGATTATTCCTGAAGGGCCGAGGTTATTGGGCGTAGTGTTTGGTCCTCCGCCGATCTGCATTGGCTTCCCTTTCTTCTTTTCGGGCAGGAATTTTCTTGGTGAGTTGGTGGGGTGATTGGTGAATTTCCTCCGCTTGATTCCTATCTCGATTCGCTCCCCTACGGTCACCAAGTCCGCAAAGTTGGAGGCGACACTTCCCACAGTTTTGTCGTAGAAGAGGGTCGGCAATGTTTCGATGAACATGGAGACCATCTCTTTTTCCGTTAGGGGAGGTTTGACTTGTGCCGCTAGCTCGCGCCATCGTTGTGCATAGTCCTTAAATCCTTCGGAGTCGGGTTTTGACAGGTTCTGGAGACGGGACCGGTCAGGTGCCATGTCCTCATTATACCTCAGATTGGCGGATGAACGCCTCTGCCAGGTCCCTCCAGGTTTTTACTTGTCCCTTCTCTAGGTTAACGCATGCCAGGTTAGGGGCGGGACCCGGTGAGACTATCTTGGAAGCAGTGTACCAGGATCTTATCGTGGTGGACGTAGGCTGCCATCTTTCGGCAGTACATGGCCAGGTGTACCCGAGGGCAGGAGCTTCCCTTATATTTTTCAAACTTGGGGGTTTTGAAGTCTACCGGAAGGACCACGTCAGGCATTAGACAGAGGTCTACCGCATCTAGCCCATGTCCCCCGGTGCCCTCAATGAGTCGGACTCGGCTTTGGGCTTAGATCCGGTTTACCCAGGTTTGGTTTGACTTGAGTTTAGGATTCGGGCCGAGTAGACTTGGCGGTTAGATTTAGATTTAGGCTTAGTCTGATATAGGTTCTGGTCGACTTGGACATAGGTTTGGTTTTGGCTTAGGTTCGGTCGACTTCAGATCAGGACTTCGGGCCGAGTGGACTTGACGGCCGACTCGAAGTTTTTGGGCTAGGGACTCGGTTAAGGACTCAGACTAAGTTTTACCTAACTGGGACTAAGGCTCATGACTCGGACTAAGGTTTAGCTAATTGACTTGGTCTAAGGTTTATGACTCGGACTAAGGTTTAGTTAGCGGACTAGGTCTAAGTTTTATGATTTCGGATTAGGGTTTGGCTAGATTGGACTAAGTTATACGACTCGGATTAGGGTTTGGCTAGACTGGACTAAGTTGTACGACTTCGGATTAGGGTTTGGTTAGCTTGGACTAAGGTTTACGACTCGGGCTAAGGTTCAATCGACTAAGATTCATGACTCGGGCTAAAGGTTCGGTGATTGTCTTGGTCCGACTCGAACTAAGGTTTAGTTGGTTGACTAGGTCTGAATTTTTATGACTCGGATTAGGGTTTGGCTAGACTGGACTAGGGTTTATGACTCGGGCTGAGGTTTATCCGACCGAGGTTCATGACTTCGGACTAAGGTTTTAATTGATTGACTTTAGTTAGGGTTTGAGTTTTTTTTTGAAGGATCCCCAAAGGTTCTCACCATTTGAATTTCTACTTCCTCACCATTAGGCTCACGGGTCTATGGACTCCCGAGGTTTCAAAGACGATCGGGATCAATTCCCGGATGTTGCTGGCTCCCCAGTCATCGGCCCAGGTGGGACTATCACTGGCCACCGCAATGGAGAAATCTCCAAGAGTAGGGTACCGCTACACGCCCGCACTCCCTAGCTCTCGTGTCCTAGGGAATAGGATTTGCGCTCATGGATATATTTGCTCTCGACCCCCCCGTTTTTTTTTGGAAGACTGCCCTTACGTGCACCCGTCCCCCACAAATAAAGAATAATAGAAGCAATAATGGTCATCTATCCTATGATTCCATGCAATATGCATTTAAAAGACGAATAAAGCTAAATCATGCAAGATATAATATCACAAGCACCATCCCTCTCTGGGCAAGGCTAACCTAATAGGGCTCAACTCTCTTAGAAAATCCCCATTAGAGTCGCCATCCGTCGCAACCCCGAGGTCACGACGGATAACCGACTCTCTTTGCATATCTCGGTGAAGTGCCTCTCATTTATTTGGAGTCGCCACCTAAGTTTTTTCGGAACCTAGGAAAACCTAAGGAAAGGCAGGTCTGTCGTCGAGTTATGGGTTCGGGAGTTGGTTACATGCAAGAGGGGAGGGGCCCCCAAGCGTGTCTATCACTCGATAGTTACCCTTGGTTAGTTGTATGGGAGAGGATGGTGTTTGTATATGGGTGGTGTTCTTGAGTTCTTACGTTTTTTTTGGGCGGTTGTAGGGTGTGGGGTCATTGACTTGATAGGGGTGTGCCTGCAGGCCTACGCACTTTCTACTGCGGAGGTTCAAAGTCTATGTAGTTCTGGCGTTTAGATGGGTAAGGGTTAGGTTGAATTGGATCTCGTCATAATTGCCAAGTCGTGCCTGCCTAGGGATTCAGGCGAGACGTCTTCGGCCTTAGATGGGGATTAGGTTCTATTAGAATTCGGTGTATGTCGGGCTAGGTGGGATTCGGGGAGGATCTTGCTTGGTGATACAAATTTATGTTAAATTAATTAAGAGAAGAAAGGGAGTTAACCAACCCGGACGTCGAAAGGAGTGAACGAGTCTTGATCGGTCTAGACTTGGGTGAAGGAGTCGACCAATCGGGCGTCGGAGTAAGTGGGCGGCGTGGATCAGCCTAGACTTAGGCGCTTCCTCCTATCTTTAGTAGTAAATCGGTTTTTTCTTCCTTTCTTTGTCTTTCTCGCCTTTCTTGCCTTTCTTTCTTTCTTGTGATTTTTTTCTCCCCGCCGTTTCATTCGCGGTGAGGTCTTATATAGGCTCTGAAATGGGCTTGGATCTCTCTCTTGATGAGAGAATATTTTATTATATTTTATTTTGAATTTTGAATGTTTAACAGATTTATCCCCGATTCTTGGGAAGAGAGGATATTTTATTTTGAATTTTGAAAAGTTCGATGATTTATCTCGAATATTTTATTATTTTATATTTGAATTTTGGATATTTAACAGATTTATCCCCGATTCTTGGGAAGAGAGGATATTTTATTTTGAATTTTGAAAAAAGTCGACAGGTTTATCTCGAATATTTTATTATTTTATATTTGAATTTTGAATATTTAACAGGTTTATCCCTTGTTTGTTGATAACGTATAAAATCTTCAAGATTTTATTTGTTATTAGTTAAGGGAAAACCAGCTTGTGGTTGTTGGTTGATAACATATAAAATCTCCAAGATTTTATTGTTATCGGTTAAGGGAAAGTCAACTCTGGTTGTTTGGGCCGGACAGTTTTGGGGTATGACACAATCTTTATAATCTACATGATTACAAGAAATCCAAGTATTCTTTGTCACTTAGCCTCTTCAGGTAATCACACCGACTCAATGAATTTTTATAACAAACTTTTCTCATATAGTAAGTGTATTACAATATAATTCACAAAGACATAACTTTGCTAAGCTAAATAAGTTTTACAAAGAATGAAAGAGAGTGTCGTCAAAAGCGACTTTAAGAGCATAATAGTATATCACTTTGTTCACATTATTGTTCTTCTCGTTTTTTTCGTTTGATGTATTTTGCTTCTTGTTCGAGCTTGATCAATTTTCTTTTGTGCATGAGAAGTGGTTGAGAAAGGATTAAATGCTGCAGTTCTAATTTCTATTGAGCTTATAAAGGCTCATCTTTTTCTAAAGACAAAGGAGATTGTCCCAGAAAAAGATCATTCTTCTCTAAATTTTAAAGTGATGTCTTATATTGATGAGAGAAGAAGCTTCTATTGGTTTCTTCTCATAGGAGTCATGATTTGGTCTTCAAACTTGACTTGCAATAAACAAAACTTCGTGTAGCCCTCTAACAATTTGAAACTGGCATGTTCTTAGAACAATGCATTAGATATAATTTGAATGTTGGATCATGATAACAAACTCTTCATTTGAAAGAAATGATTCACGTGATAAGTTAGATAAATTTAACAACTCTTTATGCCTTTCGAGAGATACTTTTTGAATGGAATAGTGCAATCATATCGTTTTAGACAATCTCTTCTTTGGATAACAGGTTTATCTATGGATACCGACTTTACTTATGAACGGTGAACTTATTGATAGATATTGGGCTCTTTTTATGAATGTTGACTATGTCTTTAGATGTTGAGTCCCTCTATGGACACTAAATATGTTCTTTGGATAGTGAGTCTCACTATGGACAGTGAATACTTCATTTGGACAATGAAATTTCTTTTGGATGATGAGTATGTTTATGAACGACGAGTTTTTTGTGGACGCAATAAATCAAATTTTCTTAAACGAATCCGTTCCAATCTTTAAGTTCGATAACATGCAATTCTTCTGAAATCTAAAGAATACTGGATAATTATGGTATATTATCCATTTCTATAATATTTATTATCATTAAAACACTTAAATTATTTTGAATGCATAGATTTATGTTCCAACACTTCATATATATATATATATATAAATTAAATTAAATAATATATTTTTATTTTATTATATTCATATAATTAATTTTTTAAATTATTTTATTTTTATATAAATAAATAAACATAAAATAAATTTTAAAACTAATTGAGTTAACAAGTTAACTAAAAAATATTGACAAATTTAAATTAAATTTATGCTGGAAAAAGAAATTCATATTGAATTTCGATTCGAGTTAATTTTTTATTTAGTTAAATCAAGTTAAAATAAACTCAATTTAATTAACTTATTTTTAACTCTAATCTCTACCATTTAATTTTAGAACTAATAAATCTAAAAATCTCAAATTATTTTTAATAATAAAAATCATGACTAGTTTTCCACCTTAGTCTCGATTTCTTTTACCTATCACTCTTTCCTCCACTTATCCACCCCAAATTTGGGCACCCCAAACTTGGGGTGGGAAACTTTGTCTTAATTTTATACTAATTACACATATGCTTTGACTCCGCCTATTCTGTTTGCCGTGCGTTTCTATCACATATCTACTAGGAATAAAAATTAGAAGAAAAAGAAGAAAGGAAGGACAAAAAGAAAATTGGTACTTTTAATAAAGAACTATTATAATCTATGCTCTCCTTGAAAGTTCAATGGAAAATGTCGCCTAGAAGCTAATTGAAATTCGGAAGAACTATTATTTAAACGTATTTATCTTTGTACATAGGCCCGGAAAAATGAAAAAGCATAAGCTAGCAACCCTGATTTACAAATGGGACATGAGTATATGAGGAAAAACAGTGTTTCAAGGACAAGCATGAGTACTGGTTTTCTGAAGCTACTGCCCTTAAATATAGATGGAGAGAAAATTAAGGAAATGTTAAGAGCAACTTCAATGCTTAGTTGCTTAAGTGACTATCTTAATTTAATTTTGTAGACTTTACAATTTCATATCATCCTTAAGAATTCTTATCAAATTATATTCTAATACTAAATTTCTTAAGTGAGTTTTTAATTTAATTTATGAGTCTTACAATTGACCGCACATATCTATATTATTAATTTTATGTTTTATTTTAACTTAAAATGTTATTTAATTTGTATTATGATTTAAAGCAATAAGTAAAAAATTAAAACATATTAACAATTGTGTTAAATTAAAAATAGTAATTTTTTTCTAAATTAAATGCATACTTATGATTAAAACAGTAATCTTTAGCTAATTTATTGTGTTAAATTAAAAATGATAATTAGAAATAATAAATATTTTATTTGTTGTGTTAAATTTATTGCAAATTTAATACTGCAAAAATATTAAAAATGATAACTTAATACTGCTTTCCCAATCCCAGCCCTCTCCTCCTCATACCTCGGTAATTTCTCTCCTGAAAATTTGAAAAAGAATGGTCGCTTACATTTGATAATTGCTTATTTATGCAGCTCTATGTGGGTTGAGCCAATATATATATATATATATATATATATATATATATATATATATATATATATATATATATATATATATATATATATATATATATATATAAAAGTTTATAAGTTTTGATGGTTAAATTGTTAATTATATTAATAATATATAAAAAATTTCGAACATCTTTTTTATATGTTATAAAAATTATTTATAGTTGAACTTACACTAAATTTTTTAAACAATTTTATTTTAATGTATATTAACAAACTTAACAATAAAAAAATTCTTTTCTATCTTAAGTCTTAACTATATTTATAATTAGAAAAATATTATATAGTAACTTTAACTTCTTAGTAGACATAACATTCTCAAATAAATATTAACCGATTGAAACATGTAAATTAATTAAAAACATATATATACAAAGCATATAATTAAATTAATTATTCTAATATATTGTATTTAATATTTTATATATTTAGTAATAATCTTAATTGTTTTTGTATAATATCATTAAAATTCAGCTATAAAAGAAGTAAAAAAAATTTGAAACAATCAATATATAAAGTTACATACTATATTATAAAACAAATATAATATTTATTACATTTTGAATATATATAGAATTTATAATATATATATATATATATATATATATATATATATATATATATATAAAAAAATATATAACAAATATAATATATGAATAGTAATATATATATATATATATATATATATATATATATATATATATATATATATATATTAAATTATATAATATATAATATATATTACATATTAATATATTATATATACAAAATAATAAAAAATATAATATATTAAATATACTAATATAATATATAATTTTTTAACTTCTAAATTTATAATTTTAAAAAAAAAAAGTCAGGGTTCAATTTCCCACCCTCGAGCTATATCCATCCTGCGTGGAAACCAACCTGGTGAACTTCAGTGGTAAAAGTAAATAAGGCCAGTTACTTAGAATATGTCCGCAAAATTTTTTTCATGAATATTTACGAGAAAAAAAAATAAAATAAATTTTTTATAGATTAAAAAATTAATTTATCTATAAATTAAAAATAAAATATTGAAAAAATTAATACGAGAGAAACAAACAAAATTATTTTTTATAAATGAAATTTAGTTATTAGATTTTTTATTTCATTTTCACTTTTCATAAATACTTTTGAAAAAAATTATCAAAACCATTCTTTTAATATTTAAGAACGATATAAGTGCCTCCCTCAGAGATGGTTGAAGTTCTCCCCAATAAAAATTATCTTTACTATCATCTTAATTTGTTATCCATGAAATAACAAAGAGGGACAAAGACGAAAATGTGTAGTGTTGTTTAATAACGAAAAAATAAAGTTAAAATAACAATAATTGATTATACAAATAAACAACCTAAAAATAACATTGAACTTCTCACCGTATTTATGTGCTTACAAACTATGTATTTAATTGATTATATTTATATATAATCAATTATATAATTCAAAACATAATCTATTATATAATTAAACGTAATCAGTTGCGTTGAATTATATAATTGATTATGATTATATAATTATATTTTATTTATGTATTTATATATATTTTAATATGTTTATATATTTATTTATTTTTTAATATATTTATATTTAATGTTATATATATATATATATATATATATATTTAATAATAATATATATTTTTTATAAATTTTATTTATATATTTATATACTTTTGGAACTAGTATCTAATAATTAAATTTATCAATCTAAAATAAATTTAATAGATTAAAATTGAATTTTGAATCAATCAAATATAACTATATATATATATATTATTCACTATATGATTAGAATGAATTTAATTGATTATGGTTGATATTTAATTGATTAAATATAAGTATATGTAATTTTAAAATAATTAATTATGGATGATAATTAGTCGATTAAATCTCATGAAACTTCGAAATAATTAATTACAATTAATATTTAGTTGAATAAATCTTTCAATGTAATTTTAAAATAATTAATTATGGATGATAATTAGTCGATTAAATCTCATGAAACTTCGAAATAATTAATTACAATTAATATTTAGTTGAATAAATCTTTCACTATAATTTCAAAATAATATGATCTAGTTAATTATATAAAATTTTATGTAACTTTAAGATAATTAATTAAGATATATAAGTCGATTATATAAATAAGAATAATCGATTAAAATATATATACCAAATGTATAAATCAATGTCGAATTAAAGTATACCAAATGCATACCAATAATAATTTTTATTTATTTTATGATGGAAATTCAATGTCTAAGTATAATCAATAATTGTCAATCTGTAAAACCTGCAACAAGCTCCTGGAACCTGAAACATAATCCTGCCAAAAAAAAAAAAAGGTTTATTTCCTTCACATAATAGTTATTCACTTATCCTTATCTTGACGAACCTTCACCTTCACTGCTTAAAGGTAACTATTGAAATCAATGATAATATAATTTCATTAAAATGGCACATGGTGTCTTTGGTAAATTCAGTTAGTAATAAAAAAAAAAGAATAATCTGCATGACTTTTCCCTTTTTCCCTAGGTTGATTTGTACCTTTAATATACTAATTCTACGGCCAATAACAAAAACGTACTAAGGATATTTTGTATGTTATTAGTATAAAATCAAAGATGAAATTTGCTTGGGAGCACAACTTGGTAGTTTTTTAAGCAAAAGATACGCAAAGGATGATTGATGTGAACCCCATTTCTCAGTTAGTCATGGTATACTTATGCTTTTGCCTTGTTTAAAGAGGAAGGAAATTAATAGAATGAAATGACATAAAGTGTTATTGTTTGAGTTTATAAAAGTATAGTGGAATGGAATAAAATTAAGACAAGAAACTACTTATAGAATAGAATAAAAATGAGATAAAAAGAGATGGAACTATATATGAATTATAATTTTGTCTTTCAATTGATGGTTTAGCTCATTTGAGATAACTTTATATTTTATTAGAATTTTCAAATAATGGAGTTATTTTTTTTTTCATTTCCTTAATAAACATTCAAATGAGAATTTTATTTTATTCTATCTTTTTGATCTATTCTACTGTAATTTTTTATTTATCATAAGATATTCAAAGTCCTGGATTTTTTTAGTCGGACCACTGCATACAAGTGAAACCACCTCTAGATGTAATGAAGTATCATTGCTCAACGAAAGATGATGAACTCCATAAACCATAGATAAATGACATACATTAAGTAGAGGGACTTCTGAAAGTACTAGAGAGAAATAGAGCAAAGACGAAAGCATTTAACCCTTTAAAAAAACAGAAAAGAATTCAGAATAACTGCGATTGAAATAATTGATTCTTACTAACCAAGCTAAAAGATGTTTGTTTCTTTCCTAAAAGAAATAATTATTTTTTCAACGTTTCAATAAAAATATTATTTTTAAAATAAAATAATACAAATTTGCAATTAGATCCTTAAGTGAATTAAGTTGGTAAATGTACTTGGATCACGTCTAGGACACCAAAAACAAGATATTGATCCACGACTGACTCGAGAGCCGGACGTCCCACACCCAGGCACCTATCGAGATATTGGTTGAGATCTCCGACGTCCTCGATAGTCACTCGTTGCTAGATGCAAAGTGTGTCCCAAGAGCGCGACCGCTATAGATAACATGTTCAAAGCTCTTGGCATGCTATAAAGGAGAACTCGAGGGCCGAGCACTAGGTATGTTTACTAACCTAGAGAAAGCACTCCGGAGAGAAGACTAACTTGAGCGTCAGAGTGTCTTTGCATGTACCCCTTCCTTCACCCACTGGAGAGGTCGAAGACCACTGAGCAGAGAGCGAAAGTTGGCTGAGTAAGATTGGAGGTCAACCATCACTATTGAAGAGAATCTAGTAAGAATATTTGGTGCCATGTGTGGGGATGAAGAATGAAAAGACATTGAAAAATGAAACTGCGGTCCCCTAAACTCAGCTAGGGGAGTTGTCCACACTTCAAGAGATAACGACCTTGAGAAAGAGATGTCGGAGACACGGACGTAGAAGAAACCAAGATGAGGAAACGAAATGTCGAGGAGATTGGGGCATTGCAGAAGGAGAACAATGAAAATAGGTTCCAATATCGATGGACCGATGCAGCAAACATGCCTGCCCCTAATAAGCATAGACCAAGGATGCTAGGTCACAGGGGGGATGAACATATGCTCGAAAGTTGAGAGGAGCTCCCAGGGAAATGAGATACGAAAAACACCCTTTCGTGGACGACATCATTGACACCCCTTACTCGTGGGATGGAGGAACATGTCCCTTGACAAGTACGACAGAACTTTGGATCCAGACGAGCACATTGACGCCTACGTAACTCAGGTAAACCTGTTCATTGACAATTATGACATCCTTTGTAGAGTGTTCCCGACGTCCTTGAAAGGAGCCATCCTAAACTAGTACTCACGCCTACCACCTAAGTCGGTTGATTCGCTCAAAATGTTGATGGCGAAGTTTGAAGCCTAATACGCAATGTGCAGGCACCGCCACCTAAAGTTGTGTTGGTAAATCTCAAATAGGAGGAGGACGAGTCACTCCACTCCTTCATGGAGCATTCGCAATTGTAATAGTGAAAATCTGGGACCTGAACCTGGAGGTCGCCCTCCATTCATTGATCATGGTGCTAAAGCCCGACCTATTCTTCAACAGTTTGTGCAAGAAACCCCTAGCCTCTATGGACGAGATGAGAGTCCAAGCCTCTGGCTACATCCAAATGGAGGAGATGGCAAAGTACAGAGCTCCAGGTCACAACAAGCCATAAAAAGGAGAACAAAACCACAAATCATTCAACAAATAGAAAAGGCAAAGAGAAGGAGCCGCGAAGGCCCAAGTATGAGGTCTTCACCCCCCTCACTACGAGTAGGGTTACATTGTTGGAGAGGCATTCAACCCCAAACTAATAGCACTCCCCCAAGGAGAACGTCCTAAGGAGTTGACAAGACCAAATACTGTAGGTACCACTAGAACTACAGCCACACCATTGAGTTGTGCCCGATGCTAAGAGACAAGATTGAGGAACTAGTACAAGATAGATATCTCTGAAATTTCATGAAAAAAGGCATGGAACAAGAACACTACGAAATGAGATTGGAGAGCAATTCCAGAAGGAGGGAGACAATTCCCAGGCATGAGGAACCTTGGAAAACTTGATCGAGAGACCAAGGGGACCTCAAGGTTAAGGAGCGTCATCAACACAATAGTAGGGGGATTCATAGGAGGATCTTCGAGCTCGACCAAGAAGAGATATCTACGCATAATCAACAATGTCCACTTGGAGGATGGTGGGGCAAGGAGGAAGCTACCTCCCATCACCTTCATCGATTAGGATTTCGTGGGAACAGACCCCAGCAAAATGACCCTATGGTCATCATGGTCGAGGTGGCCAACTTCGCCGTGAAGAAGGTACTGATCGACCAAGACAGCTCAGCCTACATCCTATGCATGTTGACCTTCAAGTAGCTGTAGATTCCCTTATCAAAATACGACCCACCACAAGCAACTAGTGGGATTCTCGGGCGAACGAGTAGATATCCAAGACTATGTTGACCTCCTCACCACTTTTGGCGATGATAAAAGCATACAAACAATATCTGTTTGATACCTCGCGATAGCCGTCAAAACCTCATACAACATTCTGATTAGTAGACCAACACTAAACATCCTGGGAGCCATAGTCTCCACACCACACCTGGTCATGAAGTTCCCCTCCTCCAACTAGTGGATCGTGACCATGCGAGCCAACCAGTGAATGGCTCGACAATGCTACGTCGACATCTTGAAAGTAGTCACCACCATCCAACTGAAGAAGAGAACGGACAACATTGAGGCAAGCGTTACCCCCATCCACTTGTCGAACAAGGGCCCGAGCCCATTGAAAAGCTATAATGGATACAACTCAATGACGACGAATACAAAAACACCCAAATTGGGGAGTGCATGCAGTGGACACACTGATATCAACTGATATCCGCCCTCAAGAAGGTTGTCACTCTGTTCTCATGGCAGCCCTTCAACATGACAAGAATTGACCTAGCTGTATGTGCCAAGGCCAAACCTGTGGCCTAAAAACCTGTGATCATGAAATAGAGCAAGAATTAGAAATAGAACAAAACATGAATCACATACAAAAAGATACAAAACTCAAACCAGTTAGACTTGCGAAAACCTTGAATTGATAAGTGAAATTAGCCTCCCATGATCATCGTCATGGAAGAACTGTAGTGTTCAACAGGAAAAAAGGAAAGACAGAGAAAATAGAGAGGAAGTACACTAAAGGGTGCCGTAAAGACAAATTTGCCTTCACTGGATCGTCTCCTCCAGCGACCTATGGACCTTTGAACTCTGAACAATGCAAACAATTGATCAACTGAACGCCAAATGAAATGAACAATGAACACTGAACAACAGATTGATTGATCAAAAAACAAACCAATGTCAACAACTGACTTCTCTTCCTTTTTATACACATTTTACCAACGACTAACTAACTAACAACTAACCAACTAACTAACTGACTAACTAACAACAATTAACTAAAATAACCAACTAACTAACTACCTAATTGTTTCCTAAATGATCACGTGCTTGAAGTTGCTGGAGTACAATTCGCTAAGCCTTGCTGTCGGGAAGGATTCAGATGGCTGAGATGAACTCAGCAGGTGGAGACGGAGTTGACATGTGGAGTGGAGTCTACTGCTGGAGACAAAGTCGGCATGCAATATGGAGTCGACTATTGGAGACAGAGTTGGCATGCAGAGACAAACTCATTTGGCCGAGACGACTTCAGCTTGTTGGGACAACTTCGGTCTTAGACGGGCGAGGGGACTTGGCCTTGTTTGGTTGAGAGGGGCTTAGTCTTAGCTGGGATGGGCAAGAAGACTCAATCTTGGTTAGTAGAGTGGGGACTCGGACTCAGCAGGACGAGCGAGACTCTAAAGGTTAGTTGGTACAGTCCTGATTGGAGCTTTGTCTCTTCAAATATGACCTGCACAAGATAATAATAACTTTGTGAACATAAAATCCACAAATTAGCACAAATTTGTATTTTTCCTCATTTAAGCTCGATAATCCGAAACTCAACTAAATGTGATTGTTAGCTACAAAATAGTGTCAATTATGCCCATCCTAAGTCCTTATTAGGTGTTTCAAATATGAATCATGAGTATACCTAAAGGGAATGAGTTCAAAAGTATGGAGATCGACTGCGAAAGGTCGGACAACGACAGGGAGGATTGGGAAGCAGAGAAGCAAGGGTAAGGAAATAAGGTGATGTGCCTACCTCGCAGACTACCGTCCTTTTATATAGGAGTTGGCATGCCAAAGGTCACATGTCCTGATTGACAAATGCTAAACAACCTTGGTATGCAAACCCAAATGTCACGACATGCCAACGATCATATGCATTTATTAGCATGCAAACCTAAGTGTTGCCTCACAAACATGGTTGATTGCCAAAAATGGCACATTAATGTGCGTGACTCCTAAGACGAACCTCACCTAAAACCAAGGACACCACCTCCACCCTAAAAGACACACCTTTGCCCAGAAGGTCTCACCTCGAACCTAAGGAAGCCACCCTACGCCAAAGGATAAGTCTTCGCATTCCCTTACAATGAACTCGAGACTTGGGGGGCAAATATACTTGGGACACACCTTGAACACCTAAAACAAGACCTCGGACCCCCGACTGACTTGAGAGCCCGACCCCTCTAGCACATCTTGCGCCCAGTCACCCATCGAGATATTGGTCAAGATCCCTAATGCCCCAATAGCCACTTGTCGCTAGATACGAAGTGTACCCGAGGGACACAACCACTATAGATAATGCGTCCAAAACCCTTAGCACGCTATAAAGAGAAACTTGAGAGCTAAATACCAGGTATGTTTACTAACCCAGAGAAAGCACCCAAGAGAGAAGACTGACTTGAGTGTTGTAGTGTCTTTGCAGGTACTCCTCCTCTTGCCCACTAGAGAGGTCGGAGACCATCAAGTGAAAGTCAGCCAAGGAAGATCAGAGGTTAACCATCACTACTAAAGAGAATCTAGTAAGAATAGTAGGTAAATGTATTTAGAGTAAAAAAAATACATGCAAGGTGTTTTATACAATGATCTAATTATAAATTATCATATATATGTATATAGTAAATTTATTTATTTTTATAATAATTATCTTTAAAATTATATTAAAAATAATTTAAAACTTTCTTTTATAAACAAATATTTTATACTAATTGATAGCATATATATATTTTTTAATTTCTTTTAATCTCTTACGAGTTTCCTAAACACATATGTCTATTAGATAAATCACCGTGATCGAATGAAAGTAGTAATGCTTTATGCTTTAACCGAGTGTTATAATTCTAAATATTGTAAAAACTTTTATAATTACAATACATGCATATTAAATTCATGTATTTATTGAACATGTTAATCAAGAGTTAAACATGTTAATCAAAATTTAATGATTGAATGTAAATACAAGAAAAAGACAAGTTGTGACAATTTATTTGAGTGGCCTCCTCCGTCCGAGTCCTCTAGCGAATTTTACAGTTTCCAATCAGGACAAAAGGCATTAGGGTGGGTCGCGGCTGTAGCCATTGCACTTTGCGATATTTCCATTTCCGAACATTCTTCTCAGTCACTGACCCGTGTTTTGTCTCCATTATGTCAATCCATGACCTAAATTGTTAGTTGCCATACTCTTAAATTCTTATTCCATAAGTGGCACACTTGCGCATACAAATATTCATAAAATATAACAGTTTGGAGCACGTTTTCAGTTGTTTCTCTCCCTTGGTATTTTGTACTACATTAAGGGAACTATCACCAAGTTCATGCACAATATTTTAGAACTTAAAAGCAAAATTGTTAACTTCTCTAATAATAATCAACGGTTCCATTCATTCTATAGTGCTGTACAGACCGCTATGTTTATATATAATAACAATCCGACCAAAAGATTCTTCTTTCTTTGTATAGCACTTTGATCTATTAAAATTCCATTTCTCTACCTCTGACTAGAGCCCTTTTTTATATATATAAAAAAACTGAGCAGCAAACCAACCACTCCTTTAACCAGTCTAATTCCTGACTCCCATATTCTTTCTCTTATTCTCTCGTTTTCCTCTGTTCAACTTCTTTTATGTCCATGGCATCCACATCAACACCAGGGTCATCTTCGGAACTAACTATCACAGTTGAACACAATCCTTCCAAATCACGATTATCAGAGCTGGGTATAAATTCGTGGCCCAAGTGAGTGAATCAATTTAATAGATTAATGCTATTGTTTTTTCTTTTTCTTTATTAGGCATTGGGAGAGCAATTTCTTCTTAACTATGCATGATTAATGAATGGATCTGAGGAAATTTTATGTATTTTCAGATGGGGTTGTCCTCCTGGGAAGTACATGTTGAAATTCGACGCCCAAGAGGCGTGTTATTTGCTGAGAGGGAAAGTGAAGGTTTACCCTAAAGGCTCGTCTGAGTATGTACAATTTGGTGCGGGGGACCTTGTCACAGTGCCCAAGGGACTTAGTTGCACGTGGGACGTATCCGTTGCAGTGGACAAGCATTACAAGTTCGAGTCTTCTTCCACTCCTACATCCTCCTCCAAATGTACTTGTGATCAGAGCTAAATTAAGAATATTTTAATTGTTATTATTATTCATCATCAGGGGAAAAGAAAAATAAAAGCTAGTTACTGCTACTGGTTCAGGAGGGATAAATTTTCAAACGAATATATAGTTATAATATTTGTTGTTAATTGAATGTTCAAAGTCCACCTTGCCTCCATATTTGATTAATTAAAAAAATGGAAGAAAGAAGGAGCATGCATTTGTTCCTCGTGGCGTGTTTCAGGATGCATGCACTTTTCCATGTTGCGAATGCTTTGACTGGTCAGCTTTAAATTTTTGGCCATTTACTATTCAAGTGATTTATGTCATGCAATTAAAAGTTTGCCTTGCCTTCTCTTTATACGAAATTCAATAGCACCGGGAGTTTTCGGTTCATAGACAAATTAAGAAGGTGAGGTTCGCTCACATGTGAATTCTGGCTCCACTGGAGTCTATCCGAACTAGATGCTTTGGAACTGTATAACGATAAGCTCATCCTTTAGTTTTGATCTTTTTGCATGTGATCCCACAACCACAACCTCAAAAATCTCAGACATTTATGACATGTGCAAAAATATATGAGGCAAAGTGCTCCGCGCGTCTTCTTTTTTTTATTATTAGGAATTGATGCTCAAAATTAACGTGCTGAGCAAGTTTGCACCGCTGATGTCTAAGTTGACCCTTAGCACTGAATAAAGGGTATAACCCCTATTACATTATTTTTGCCCTTGCTGGTGGTGATTGAGAGAAATATCTATATGCATCTTTGAGCTTATTTGTTATTTACAATTGCTGGCGTATACAAATTGTCTTTAATTTCAACGATGGCATGCCTGGATCTAGCTCTAGGATTGGAAATACGTTTTGTCTTTTTACTGGTGCCTCCTTTCGGATGGATGCCTTCTGAATGGGAAAATTCCAGCAGTGGTGATGATTTAATGGTCTTTTTTTTTTTTTTTCCTCTTTTTGCATGTCTACTTGGTTCAGTTCTCCTAGCTAGTTGCAAACGGGAAAAACACATGTTAAGAAGCACTCTCGACCCAATTTTTTAAATATTTCTTCTTTTGGTCAAATTTCGTTTAGTCAAAATACATGTTTATAATTCTTAATTTTAAATCAATAAGAAGTCAAGTTTGAAGCTAAACCAACAATAGCCTTAATCAACATTTTGATATTTATAAAATACATGTTTTTTCTTTTAGTCTTTATAAAATTTATCTTATGAAATTAGTTTTTATATATTCTTATATTTTTTTATTCCTTATTATTAATTTGTGTTAGCGTGACTTACAGTAAATCACATCAACATACTATAAGTCTAAATTCATTTTTATAGATAATAACTTGAAGAAACAAAATTAACAAATTCAAATTAAAAAGAAAAAAAAAAGGTAAAGACAAAATCTATATTACTCATCTTTATGTTTGTATTTTATAAAAAATGTTTGCCTCCAAACTCATACTATAATAACTTTGGTAATTTTTTTTTTGTCTTATGGATACGTAGAAATATATATATATATATATATATATATGGATCCATTACTTATAAACAAAATATTTGATTTCACTTTTAATTCTTTTACTCTTTGTTTGGTGCCAATGAAATGACAAGGAAATAAGGTGAGGAAAGAAAAAATAAGTGAAAAATTAAAAAAAATTAGATATGTTTAGTAAAGGAAAAATGGCGGGTCATACCTTTTTATTTTTTTTTTGTAAAATTGAGTGAAAATGAACAACAACAACGTTATTTTACAAAAATAATAGATTATTTTTGTTGATTATCGATTGTCTTAGTGTAAAAAATTCAAAATAATCAAAATTCGTACAACATATTTGATTATCAATCTTGAATAATTGTTTGTCAAAAATAATTAACTGATTGTTTTATATATATTTTTTCTATTTCTTTCTTTTAATTTCTTTTAAACTAAAGAAATAGAAAGAAATTAAATCAACATCCTATTTCTTTATAAATATAATATTTTCATTCCTCTATTTCTCTCTTTCCTACTTTCAATCATCCTATTTCTCATTTATCTCTTTTCTTCTTACAACACACACCTTTTGTTTGAATTATTTGTGATTTTGATCATCTAAGTGTTCTTTTTGGAGCAAATTAACTAAGCAAATTTGGTATTATGTCAACCTTTTCTATTTAAAACTCTCAAATTATTATTTTTCTAAATATTTAATGTTTATTATGCATTTGGGATGTAAAATAATTTTTTTAATAATTTATGAGTAAAAAAATTAATTAGTTAAAATTTGAAAGAAATTATGGGATATAATGTTAGGGCATAATGGGGAAAATTGAGTATTATTTTTCATTAAAGATGAAATTTGATATTTTAATTCGAGAATTTTTGGTAGAAGAAAGTGTAAAATGATTTAATCAAATTAATTAATTTATAAAAAAATTGAGTTAAAAATAAAAAAATGGAAGTTTTATATAGGTATAAAAAAAAGTTGATACTAAGATCATTTTTTTTTATTTTAAATATAAAAATACTTAATTAGTTTTAAAAACATGAAAGAGTAAATTCAAATACGAACATGTACATGTAGTGTTTTTAACAAATAGAATAATTGAAATCTAAAATAACAAACTTATAAAATAATTAATTTATATAATTGATTATTTCACTTTTCAAAATGTCAAAAACTTATATATTAATACTGACTAATTATACATAATAATTTGTAAAGTTTAACAAACATAAATAATTTTTATTATATAACTATTTAGATCATTATTATGTATAATTATTTGTGTAATATTATTTAAAAATAACGTAATTAACTATAATGTCTTGCACACAAATAATTTTTCATTTCAATTTAATATATTAAATAATATCCAGACAAATTGAGTAATAAAATATCAGTATTTTTCATTTATTTTCTGAAATAAAATATTCACATTTGCATCAAAACTTATTTAACAGTAATTCTTCTAATCATTAATATTTATTTGTGAGTGCTTATTAAATCCCGGGCTATATATTATCCGGGGTACAAGAGCAATTAAACCTAAAATGTCGTGTACAAAATGAAATAACACAAACCGTTTGATTATTTTTATTTTTATTAGAAGTATTTAATAAAAGGGCCGGTCCTTGAAGTTCTTACTTTGGAGTGGCTTAGCCCAAAAAGAAATTGAAGGGTGCTACTTGGGTTGGGAGCGGCGAAGAACGTTAATGGAAGAAGAGAAAGAAGCAGTGATGGTAACACCAGGGGAAGTGTTGGGTAGAACCTGCGATGTTAAAGCTGGAAGAGGAGCATACGCCGCACTTCACAACAACACCGTTTACGCCTCCCTAACTGGCTTCCGCCGCACCGTACCTCCGGCGCCGGACTCCCCCGATCAGGTAGGGTTTTCCATCCATTTATGAACAAATGAATCCACTAAACAACCTAACCGCTTTGTTTGTTACTTTAATTTCAAGCTGAACTGAAATTATAGTGCTATACTGTTAGTGACTATTTGTTTCTAACACGCAGAGACCGACTGTTGAAGTAACTGGTCACAAGGCCCATGGACCCGTTCCAGAGCCTGGATCTGACGTCATTGCGCGGGTATATCTATGTCTGTGGCTATGTCCACTTGTTGTTTAATAACTTTTCATTACTCTCTTTGTTTCAACCGCGTGCCTTTTGCTTTGATAGGTCACCAAAGTGATGGCTCGGACCGTTTCAGCTGATATTATGTGTGTTGGACAGAAGTCTGTTCGAGAGAAATTCACTGGCATCATTAGGTATGCTTTACTTTTGCCTTCTAACTTATCATTTGTAGCATTGGAGTGACTTTAACAATTACATGGCAAAAAAGAAGAAAATAATTGAAGGAATTGTAGTCATTATACATCATAGAGTTTCTTCATTTTTTGGTTCGACTTACTTTGTATATGCATGGTTATCTCTATATCATGAATTTCGTTTTGTTTGACTTTTGGAGTTCTAGTAAGAGTTTTATGTTTAAAAGTGTTCCAGTATTTATAATTTAATTGATGACAGGCAGCAAGATGTTAGAACAACCGAGATTGATAAAGTAGACATGCATTTGTCTTTTTGTCCCGGTGACATTGTTAGAGCGCTTGTGGTATTATTACTTTCTTTTAAGAATTTTAATGAGTTGATTTCAAATTTTCGGTTGCTTCTTTCTACTTGAATAGCACCTTAATTCAATCTGCTTTTTGTCAGCTTTCTCTTGGAGATGCACGGGCGTACTTTCTGTCTACTGCAAAGAATGAACTTGGTGTTGTTTCTGCACAAAGCATTGCCGGTGAGATTATGCTCATATTCTGGAATTGAACCCACCTTCATGAGTGGTTGTGGTTGTAGTTTGTTGCCAGTTCCCTCTAGTTTATGTTAATGTTAGTGACTTGTGTGATTTATTGTTTATTTAGTTTTCTGTGTGTTACTCATGTCTAGTTTTTTATGCAGAAGATATCTGTTTGTTACCCTTTTTCTGTCTATTTAGGGACTTTCTTCTGCTTGTTTATCCTTGGGAAGGGACACAATAAGAACAGTGGAAGTGCATTTGGGTTTGAAGGAAGCTCCCTCTAAATCTGATACTTTCAACTTGAACAATTGCTGGGCCATTGACTCATCTTTATGGAATATTTTATAACTAGGAGGATAGGTCTAGTATTGCTGAAGCACAAAAGGAGTAAATTTTATGAGAATAATTTGGATGTTCCCCACAATGTGTCCTGGATGAGTAAACTTCATCAATTTGTCAGTTAGTAATAAGCTGTTGAGCACAGCAACAATTATTGTTGAGCATGTGGGAATGGGTTAGTGATGTGGGTAGGTTTGACCTTATTAGGGCTTTGGGCTTGTGATGATTTAAAATGGAATCTGAGCTAGTTATGAGTGAAAAGAACAACTAGAGATGATATTAGAAATGTTTTAGATTCTACTGCAACTTTAGCCTGGTGAACAATGCTTGAGGTTTAGCTCTTAATGCATTCTCACATCAATCTCTCCATTTTGTTTTACGTGCTTATTGCTGATTCATCTTATTTATAACAACCCCTGAAGATAAATCTAATAATTACATTATAAGTTGTACACTTGCATGGGCTGAGCACCTATCAGGTAGTGATTTTCATCAATTCTGAGCATTGTTGAAGTGGATTGTTTCATTTAAGATTGTGACTATGGCACATTGTGGAATGATGTTTTGACATATCAATTTGTCTTTTACTAGAAAATATCTGATTGAATCTACAGGTGCCTTAATGTGTTGTACATTTTTTCTGTTTAGGTGCAACTATGGTTCCAGTAAGTTGGACAGAGATGCAGTGCCCGTTAACTGGTCAAATTGAGCAAAGAAAAGTTGCAAAGGCTGTAAGCTGACTAGAGTACTAAACATGAAGCTGGAATCAGTTCTCTGTTTGTAGAAATCTACTAACACTTTTTTTTAGGGTGAGAAATTATATCTAAGCAGTTTCTTTTTCAGACACAAGAATTCAAGCTTGTATTTTACGATGCAAGTTGTTCTACTTATAAAGTAGCTCAAATGCGGGATTTTAATTCACTCGTGTTGTGAGCAGAATTTTATTTTATTGTATTTTTTTCAATTTAAGGCTACTGATTACTGATTATTATCATTGTAAGACATGGTTTATTTTTCAACTTGGAGCGAACTGGTTTCATATTAGACTAGTAGTTAGAAAATAGTTATCGAGTTAATGGTGCCATGTCGCATTGCAATTTATCGGTTGGGCCTTTGGTGGTGGATTGCTGCTGCTGCTGCTGCTTATACGTTATCCCTTTTTTCTTCCTACTGACAGATGTTTGTTGCAAAGGAAGCTAAAAACAAATGGCACGCAACTGAATATACTTGGAACACGATGATACAGGATTGAGCTGTATCTTTGATGGCTGTTGATTTGTTTATCTTGGGTCTCATGTTTTAGCAGTATTCGAAGAGCTCAAAGTATTGCATCGTTATCTGGTGTAATTTAGCTCAGCTGGTCTGTTTGCTGGTCTTTTTAAGCGACTGTGATTATGCAGTGGAAATTTGTGTTTGCACATTCAAATTTCTCATTCCCCTTTGGATCTATTAGGACCTTTGAGAAAAGAGGAAAGAAAAATGCTCATTTCAAATTTTGACCACACCATAGATGTTTTCGTAGGAATATATCCAACTCCAACTGGAGATTAAACATTTTCTTAGAGACCCCGTTATAACTTATAAATCAATGTCATTTACGCAGGGATGGGGTTAATGAGGAGAATGCGTGATTTTTTTTCTTGCAACCCATTCTCTGGTGAATTGAAGTTACAAGTCACCTATCTGTCTAGGATCTGTATCCTAAAATTTTGAGCACGGGTTCAGTAACTTTGTGAAGGGAAAGTCATTTTCATTTTAGACCATTAGATCAATTTTACCATTAGTTAATTTTTTTTTGCAAAAGAATTTGAGGGTTTAATAACCGTCAAAAATAATCTACTATAATAATAATTTTTGACAGATTTTTTAAAGTGCAAATAAACAAAATTCAAATTAACAAGTGAACTAAAAAATATTTTTTTAAATAATTGACTAAATCTGAACAATCAAATTAATATAATGACTTAAAATGAAACTTTCCCTCTATAAAGTTACTGAATCCATTTTCCAAAATTTTGTGGCCTCGTTTGAGCCCGAATCACTGTGCAAGCCATTGTCCACTTTCTCCAAGGTCTAAGCAGAATGACTACACTGCTGGTTTCCTTTGCTTAGCAAATCCATCAATGATCACTTATTCACATTTATCTCCACCCTTGTGCCAATTTGTTTAGACGACATTATTTCTAGCCGTAAAAAGTGTATAGCTAGAGTCATGAATAAATAAGGAAAATGGTGGTTGTAGACTTATATTTTATTACATACATATAAAAGATAGATAAATTCAGATAAAATAAGTGATAATATAACAAAGATTAAAAAATTAAAAATATGACTAGATATATCATTATGAAAATATTTATATATCATTACTCATAAATTAATTAGTTTTGATTATATTCTAGAAAGTTGCACACAAGTAAAAAATGTCTTTATTTCTTTTCCCAATTATTAGAGATAATTCTTGTTTAATTTGATTGTTAAACATAAAGGTGCCAAAGATAACAAATTGAGTTTTGTCATTACCGAAAAATAAAAAAAGACCCATTATCTAGTAATAGATAAGTCACATGCAGATTTAAAATTTTCCGTCGGAATTTAATTTCAGTGGCTGATAGTGTGAGTGGCATAACTTCAAATCTTAAATCCAAGTTGGGGAGAAAAGAATGGCTTCAGCTTCGCTTCAATTCTGGTCTTCAATAGCACCTCTATCCCACCATTACACTCATCAGTTGGCTTCCCTAACCTCACTCAAATTCGCCACTCCTATTTCTTCTACCAATACCATTTATCCTCCCAAGCCTCTCGCTGTGCGTTTTGCTCTAACTGAGTCCGACTCGCCCAAATCCATAGAACCTGACCCTCAAACTCTTCTCCAAGACACTGCTGTAAGTCATTCATTTCCCACCTTTCACATTTCACCAATCCCTTTTTTTATTGTAAAATTCGTGATACAAGAGTTCATGTGCGTCTGTCTACGTTGCAGGACAGTTTTGATCTTCCTTCTAATTACTTTGCGCAGCTTCCCCGCGATCTTCGATTAGACGTAAGTGCAATGCAATCCTTTGCGTTGTCCTTGCTCAGCATGATCATGCAATAGTTTCCATTATTAATCAATAGCAAATTAAAGATGCTTCTTTGCTCTCAATCATGTTTGTGCTTTAACTTATGTGAAGCTAAACGACGCCGCGTTCGACCTTTCCAATGGACCTGTTTTAGATGAGGTTGGTTCTTATTACTGGCTACAATTTGTAAGCTCAATTCAGATACCAATTAAGATTGACTGTTACAGCTTACAATATATTTGTGGACGTTACTTATCTTGAAGCATTTTATTTGAGGTTCACGTGTGTGTAACCTAATGCTAATCCATTGATTGCCTCCTAAAGATGTCTCTACTATGTGTGTCTGGTGTATTTCCCATTCCCAAATATAATGGATATATTTGTTTTTGGGAATGAATATGCTTTCTCAGTGTGGCCAAGAGTTGGGAGAGACATTGCTAAACCTCTCTCGAGCATGGGAACTTGCTGACACATCAACCTCCCACTCTTTAGTGAAAAAGCTTCCTTCGTTTGAGGCCAACTTGACAGGTTCTGCCAAATCAGGTAAACACATGAGAAAGTAATCAATGGGATTTTAATAGCCCTCCCCCCAAAATTAGAAAGGATTTAGCTTGAAGATGTTTTTGTTCTTTTTGTTGATTAGCACTTGGAAAGCGTTTGGTATCTGCTGGAAGAAGGTTTCAATCAATGGGACAGTATGGCCAAGGAGAGCCACAAAAGGTATTTAATGAGATAACAATTGAAATTTTTGCGGGAATAGCCAACTGATGTCCTTTCAGAATGAATGGTTCTGCATACGGGGTCATTTGCCCTCTATATGATATGATTATAATTTCTTTTTAAAATATTTTTTCTCTTTGAAAACATATATTGAATTGAAACAAATTTAGGATATGAAGTTATTATTAGGACCAAAAGAGGAAACTGGGGAACCATAAATACTTCGCCTTAATAACTTTTTAGGTGTTATATTTACTTCATAGTTTAGTGTGATTACTGATTACTTAGGTAGCACTTGACCTGCTGGTTTTGGACTTCTCTTCTTTTTAAAAGGAGGAGTCGGGAAAAACAGTGTTTTAGAAAAACTCTTAAAAATAAAAGTAACCTTTTTATTAAAAAAAACAAAAGCCCCAAAAAATAGAGATTATGTAGAACCTAATTGAAGAAGCTTCTACTTTTAAGAAGAGAAGACCAAAAAAGCTAGGTCAAACATTACCTAATCTCAGGACATCAACAAAACTTCTTACGTGGAAGTGTATTGACTTCAGAATTCACGCGAGAGTTAGTGTTTTTCATAATGCACCCCAAATAAAAAAAGATTAGGGTCAATGGTTACTACTTACTAACCAACAACTTTGGCCCATTCTGTGTTAAATAAAACTAATGTAAACTTGAAGTTTTTATTGTTTATTTGATGCATTAACTTTGTACGAAAACTTTTTTCCGTTTCTTGGTTATAAATGCCAAACATAACATGCCTCTGCAATAACTAATTGCTACCAAAGTGCAGATCAATTTTATGACTATCTATCAGCATGTTCTAGTCAATTTTCTTTTTACTTTTAAAGATTAGGTCTGAGAAATTAAACACACTAGGTAGGAATCTAATTAGGTCACCTCTACACAATAAAATGGCCAAACAATTATATAAATACACAGAATCTATGTTAACATATTTGAAATAGTGATTTTTATCTTAGTAATACTGGTATGTGGCAATGTTTAACCATCATAGATTGCAAAAGCAATGATTGCCGCTGGGAAAGCTCTATCTGCAAGTTCAACGTCTGCAGTAAAAGTTGAACAACCGAAAGATGAAACTAGGGTGCTGAAAGTCTGTAATTATTCTGTCTCTGGCTATGGCAAGTTTCCTGTAATAAGAAACTATTACTATACAACTGCAAAATTAGTAACATGGCTGCCAATTGCAGTTTGGAGAATTGCAGGTTGAAATAACACCAGATAAGGCCAATATCGGGGCTGTAGTTGGATTAGTTTTTGGGTATGTTTTCCAAGTTAAACTTGACTTTTATAAGACATGGAAAACTCACTTCTTGTTTAAATTTGGAACGTAGGATTCTTTCTTGGGAAGTAGCTCAGGGAATTCAAAACATTCCTGACAGTTCTGTTCAGTATGCAAATGACAATGCTTTGCTGCTTGCTAAGGTGCTTTGAAATAACTTCTTACTCACATCACTTCAACTTGTTTTTGGTGAGTGTTGGCTACTGATTTCTGATCCTCAAAATCTGTAAATGTTTGGCTGCAGTCTTTAAAGGGAGCATTGCTTGCTCTTTTCTACTCCTCAACGTTCTTGTCTGCATTTACCTCGGTGGGACTTGTTCTACTTGGGATACAGCTCAAGTCAAAGAAGGATTGAACATTAGGTGCGCCCTTGTCTCAGTTATGCTTGTAAATGGTGTACGGTTTGTGAGTAATAACAGTATACAATCATAGATTCATAGTTAAGTACCAAACTCATCAGATGGTTGGAAAACAATGCACATAGTAGCAATACTTTTGTTCAACTTGGTCCTGAGCATCTAGGTTAGATTGATTTTCCTTCATCTTTCCTGCCAATTTGCTAACGTGGAATGATATTTTATTCTCTTATGGATGGTATTATACGTACACTTCACGACTTCTGCCTTTTGTTCTCGGTAAGAAAACAGAATATCATTTATTACATTGTTCAATTTTTTGTTTGCCTAAGTAAGAAATACTTGTGTTGAGGTTTATGAGTTTGTCTAGACCTGGGAAGCCTGCTTAATTCGTTGCTGATTGTGGTTCAACTTGAGCTAAAATATCGTAAATGATCCCTTTTTGACAAAGCAATTTCACTAAGGAAGGGATTCTTTTTCTCGACTATGAATTCTCGAGTTACTCCAAAAAGCGCCTAAAAGGGTGGCAGAAAAACAATAAATAAAATTGTAAAGAATTAAAAAGTAAATGATTGAAAAATAAAGAATAAATGTAAAGGTTTTTATTTTATTGATTTAGTTACGATTGGTTCAGATTTTTTTGCAATTGTACGATTGATATTTATAAAGCTATACAATTAGAACATTGCAATCTATGTTATGTATTTTTGTTTTCACAAATATTTTTCATTGAAAGTATTCTTACTCGATGTTCACTACTTAGTGAGAGTCAGCTTCCTCTCCTACATTCAAACCGTGTTAATCGACTATGTTATATGTCAAGTACAATGAAAAATCAATAATAATATATTAAATAATGATAATTCATCGTATATCTAACGAGAACGTTTATAGTTTGACATTTAGTTTTTATTTAACTAAAAAAGGAGTTTTGGTTGAATAATTTTGTTTCAAAAAATGATAACAACCACTTCAAATAGATTTTTTTATCACCGATTTTGGTCTAATTTGAATGATTATATATTAATCATGAGATCCATCAATTATTTCTGGATTGAATGGATCCAACACTTGACTAATTTAGACCGATTTTTTTTTTCCATCTATCGTTTTAATTGCATTGGTTTGTTTTAAGAAAGCTCAACAAAGTTGAGGCAACTTATAAATCTAATCTACTATCTAAATTAAAGTTAGAAATAAGAACTAAAAAAAAGTTATTTATCAGTTTTTGTTTTTATTTTAATTTGAAAAACTCCTTTTAAATTAAAAGTTGTTTGATAAAAAAATAAAAATTTTATTTAAAATTAGTTACCTTGTTTAATAACAATTATATTTATAAAATAAAAAATTTATATATAATTAATTTAATTTACATCAATATTTTAATGATGATAAAACTAAATAAAATATTAAAATACAAGTATTTAAAACAATATTTTTAAAAAAAATGTTAAAATTACTTTGGTCAATAATAATTTGCAAACTATATATATATATATATATATATATATATATATATATATATATATATATATATATATATATATATATATATATAAAATAATAATAATTCTATAATTCTATATATATAGAGAATTATTATATATATAATTAATGGCACAGGGTTGGTTGAAATATATGCTGAATTTTTTTTAAGTGTTGCAATGTAAAAAAGTTAGCAAAAATAAGCTATAAAGGGATTCAAATATAGTGATTTTGTAAAACACCATAATTAATGAAAAATAAGTCTATGCATCTAAAATGACTTAGTGTTTTGATGGTAACAACATTATGAAAATAGATGATGATTAACCAGTGTTATCACGATTTTAGAAAAAGTAGAGGTCATTGGACATAAAGATTGAAATACATTTGTTTAAAAGAAATTGATTTAAAATAAAAGTTCATCTATTACGTCCATAAAGAGCTCACCCTCCATACATGTTATCAATGTTTAAAAAAAGCTTACTGGTCCAAAAAAATATTCAATGTGTATATCCAAAAAAATATTCAATGTGTATAGAGAGACTCGACGTCCGAAGACATAGTCAACGTCTATAAAAGAACTCAACATCCAAAGACGTAGTCAAACATCCATAGAAAAACTCAACGTCTATAGATGAGTTTATTGTCCTTAAGCAAACTTTTCGTCCAAAGAAGAGATTGTCCAAAAACATAATGATTGCACTGTTCCATTTAGGAAGTATTTCTCAAATAAGCATAAAGAGTTATTCAAATTGGTTATCATATCACGTAATTTCTTTCTCTCACATATACAGCTTGAAATTATGATTTAACGTTCAAATATTTATCAAATACACTATTTTGAGAACGTAGCAGTTTCAGATCAACAAAGAGTTGCATGGAGTCTTGTTTATTGCAAGTCAAGTCTAAAGACCAGATCATGACTCCTATGAGAAGCAACCAATAGAAGCCTCCTTTTTCGTCAATAGGAGACATCACATTAAAATTCAGAGAAGAACAACCTTTCTTTAACACAATCTCCTTTATCTTAAAAAAAAAAAACAGGAGCCTCTGTAGATGCTCAGTAGAAATTAAAATTTTAGCATTTAATGTTGACTCAACCATTCCTCATGCACAAGCAACATTCAAATTTCTATGTGTTTTAAGAAGCGATTGATCAAGCTCAAACAAGAAGTAGAAAACATCGAACGAAAAAAAAAATAGAAGCATAATAAGGTGAATAAGAAAGACAAAGTGATATACTCAACATTCTTTTACGCTCAATAGTTGTAGTGGACAACATTCTCATTCTTTCTCTATAAAGCTTACTTTGCTTGGCAAACCTAAGTCTCCACGAATTGTGTTAAAACACGTTTATTGTGTGAGTAGAGTTTGTTGAAAAAACTCATTGAGTTAGTGTGATAGATTAAATGACAAAGAATACTTGATTTTTTTGTAATAAGGTGGATTACAAGGTTGTAATACATGGAGAGGTAGAGAATATTTGGTTTTTTCGTAATCAAATAGATTACAAAGGTTATAATACAAAGAGAGGTAGAAAATACTTGTTTGTAAGTCAAATTTTTAATGAAATTCTTTTGTGTTGAAGGAACTGGACCTAACTTTATTAAAAGAGTGAATCAGTATAAATATTGTGTGTATTCTCTCTTATTCTACACTCTTTACATATTGCACTTCTTTGGACAATCTCTTTGAATGTTCCTTTTGAACGATTTCTTTAAACTATTCTTTTGAATCACTATTCAAAACTATGTTTTAAATCTTTTGGTTTTTCAAAACACTTTCAAAAATCACAAACACAATTTAACTAATTTTTTGTGTTACTTGTATGCTCGACATAAGTTGTTAAGGAAAGAAATTTAAGCTATTTTTTAATATGTTCTTTAAAAATAACCTCTTTTTTTTTATTTTAAGAATTGTTATAAAAAATGAACTTATTTTTTGACAGAAAAAAACTAAAAAATATTAAACAAAACATTTTTTAAATTAAAAAAATTTAAAATGAAAAGAATCCCTCGAAAGAGATTCACCGCTCCTCTCCACCATGAGAGAGAGGGGTTGACGTAAAGGATTTTTTTTTAAAAATTATCTAAAAAAATTATAATCTGACTTAAAATAATAAATATTTATTAAAATATTTCCATAAACATAAGAAAAAAATGTCAAATCACTTCAAATTATTTTGTTTTGTTATTTTTATTTTGTGATGTTTTATGTGTCATATTCTTTGATGATCTTTTATTTAGATAATAGGAAGATTAATAGAAGTGATCGGTGTATAAAAATATTTAATAAATAAATAAATAAATAAATAAAAGCAGAGCAGGTAATGTTGGGAATCTTATATACTGCCATATATGTGGAAACACAATGAGAGGTTAGATCCTGTAGTAAAATTGTATACGATCGTCAATGATAATTAAGTTATATAAAAATAATTGCTAGAATGGGAAATTGGCGGTAGGGTCACACCATTCGTCAGTGGTTTGGAACTTATTGCATTTTCTATTAGCATTAGGTGAAGGCTCCTTGAGATGTTACGCCTTACAATTGAATAATTTTTGAATTCTTATAGTTTCGTGATTAGTGAGAATTTCACTCATCCATTTCCTTATTGTAGCATCTCGTGACAACAAGCACATTCATTCACCTATGCTGGTTGACATGCCCAATTTGCTTTATTTTATTTTGAATGAGAGAATCATTTATACTTCTCTACAAAATTAAAACCACTATTGGTAGTTGTCAGTCACAAATTGATCAGGCACGACGCCGCTAATTTCAACATTCATGTTTAAAAACTCACATTTAGTGTCGTAATAATTTGGATTTGTCTATTGTATGAAGTCCACTCTGCACTTGCCTATGTCAATTTTTTTTTTTTGGAGGGGGTAGATGGAGGTTTAGAAAGGAATAAAATAACATTACACGTCAAAACATGTATTTAACCAATCATCCATGCTCTTTCTATCTTGGGCTAATAATGACCATTAATCTAGCCATTACAATTTCCCTGTCACTCACGTCATTTATCTTTCAATATAATATATACTCCCTTTCCAGAAATTTTTTTTATTATAACTTGATATTAAGAATAAAATAACCATTAAAAATAAAATCTCAAAATAAATATATTTTTAAGATAATAATATTAGATAGAATAAAATTGATTAAGATTTATTTATATTTCTCTTCGAGTACTTTTAAAAATATTAATTATATCAGATAAAATATCTTTCTTATGAAAGATACTCTTATTAAAAAAAAAACTAGAATATAGTTAGTGATTAGGTGGAATACTAAAAAATAAATATAGCCTCTTGAAAATAATTACTGCTTTCTTATAAAATTTTTGACGCGAGATTTTTTTTTTTGGTACATAAATTGAGATATTTTAAAACAAATAAAATGGGACAATATAATATAAGTTGGAAAAACTATTTTATAATAGAAAAAGAATATCTCCCCCAAAAAGAATATTACGAGTATTTATAAGACATTGATTAAGATATTACAAGTAATTTATTTATCATTCAGAAAAAAAAAGTGATTTTTTTTATATAAGAAATGTTTTCAATGCACTTCTATCATAATTTTCAATATATTTTTCCAGTGATTTTTAATAAACAAGTTTTTTTCGGTAATTAATATCCTTAAAACACTAATAAACCCTAATGTAATCATGTAGATTTAAATTTTGTTACACAATTGCTCCGTAACAAAGGGGATCTTATTCTTATACACCCCATAGAAAAAGAATTTTCTTTTCAAGACTTTTTATTTTTGAATCCAACTTCTCTAAAGTGCATTTAAGCTATTATTAAAAAAATAATTAATAATTAAAATTGTGGTAAAAATTAAGTATTTATAAAATAAATTTTAAAGTTAGCTATAATTCAATCGGTATTTTTTAATCAATGGCTATATGCACGTACTTCATCTTTAATAATACACTACTTGACTTTAGAAGAGAAACCAATTATGTTAAGGATTTTGATTTTTATTCATACTCATTTTTTCTTACATTTTTTTTAATATCTCTTTTTAACTATCTCTTTCTTTTATTTTTCATTACATCTTTTACTTTCTCCCTCTTTACTTTCCTTTTTATCTCTTTTTTTTTCTTCTTTAATTCGTCTCCTACTCCAAAACCGGTGTGAAAAATACAATACTCTTATGTTAGGCTCTTTAATTTATACACACACAATTGCACACAGATTTTAAAAGACTGAAATATTAATTTGGTTACAAAAATTTAAGTTCAATCATATTAATTATTGAAAGATGTAAATCACCAATGTTATTCCTAAAAAAATAAAAAATATCAATAAATTTAATTTTTTTAAAGAACTAAATTAATGTCGATAAAAAAGTAAATTAATCATTTTCTTTATCTCTTATATTAACTTAATTTCTTAGAATATAGTCTCAGGATGGTTCTCCCTCTTTCTCTTATGCGGGATATTTTAATGATTCTAATTCTAATGGCCACAGCTTCACCGAGAAGACAACTTCTATTAGGGCATTCACCCTACAATAAATTTAATAATTGCCAGAGGCTGTACATTTCTCTTTCCTATTAGGTCATTCACATATTTATGTCAATGTCATATGATGCATTGGAAAATATTATTTTATCGATCTAACTATAATGCTAGATATATTTTCAAAAAAATAGTTACTCCTTAATTAAAATAACTACATAAGCAATATCAAAGAAAGTTATAATAACACCAAAAAATAACTAAATAAGTTAACTATCAAATTTTTATATTTTATGTAAGTTAGAAGTTTAAATAGTTAATTTATTGTCATACTTTAAATTTTAAAGTCAGCTTTAAAGAATATGACTAAAAGCAACTGTCATATATGCGAATGATAATTGAGTTCTAAAATAATCTCATTGACTCATTATTAAGAAAACTACTACTACATACACTGACCGTCTGACATAATAAAATTAATGATAGTTGTTGTACATTTTTTGTTTGCTTGTTGTGAAGCAAACAGATATATTATAAAAGGAATATGGTGAGTTATTAATTTTTACCTAATGAAAATTGATATTTATAAATACTATGAATTAATTTATATGGTTGAAAGTAAGAAGAGTAAATTTAGACTATATATATATGATCTAGATTTAATATTATGCAATTACTTTAAAAAGTTATATAATGTGAAAAATTCATAATTTATGTATTTTGATCTTGATCATGTATGATAAAATATAATTAAGATAAATATTTATTTATCTTACTCTACTTAAAATAAAGTTTTTCTATTAAATACATTCTCATATATAAAGGGTATATCTAATCAAAGTAATTTTTATAAGTGAAATAAGTAAATTTAAATTATACAATCATACATAATTTATCTTTAATATCATGTAATTACTTAAAATTCATGATCTTTTAAAAAACTCTTGCATGTTTTAACTTTGATAATTTATGATAAGATTTGATGGTTAATTAATAATGAGTTATTTATTAGAATAATTAGATTAAAAAAAATGAAATTTTAATAATTCATGATAAGATTTTATGGTTAATTGTGAATTATTTATTAAAATTATTAGATTAAAAAAAGTGTGAATGATCTTAGTTATTGTAATTAAAGTTTATATGAACAAAAATGAAGTGTAACCATTAATATTTCATTGGTTAGTGTATGTTCAATTATATGATCATAAAGGAGAGGTCTTTATCATGAGTAAGAATCATTTAGGATGATGGTTTGTTCGTTATCCTGTTTATTTAGTTATTATCTGTTAAACTAATAATTTTTGGGAGAATGGATTACATTTGAGCTAGATCTTTAGGTTAAACTTTGATCCAGAACAATTTATAATATTTTTTTGGACTGTCCTCATGTATTTACTAGGTCATATATAATTTACTGTTTGAATACTTACAATTGAAAAATTGATCGATGGATGCTTATAAAGAATATATAACAAAACAAAATTGTTATCAGGTGAACCATAATGGAGTTGTGTGATCGACTCATTGGTGACCTGAGTCTATTGGCAGTACTAACATACTTATGTTAATTTATGTGGATATTTTTTTGTCAGTTGAAGTTAACTAATTAACGTAGTCCATACATGTTGTATCAATACCGTTGGTTGGAAGGAGAAAATTTTCCTCAAATTATGTTTTTTTTGCCTTGGAAAGCATTAAAATACCATTTACAAAGTAAAACTAACAGAAACATTACTTTTGTTTTTGTTCATGATATATACATGATTGGAGTTTGAATTTGTTTATTAGGATATATATTGCACTGTTTTGTTTGGGGTAATTATCCTTTGTCATCCTAATATTTCCTTAACAAAAAAAATCAATTAAATATCTAGCTAGCTAGTTTGAATTTAATTGGAGGATCGTTCAATCCGCTTAAATAATAATGAAAGTAACAAAAAAGTAAATATTAAATAGGAACATAACTCTCTCTCTCCTCCCTTTGCCTAATTAAATATCGGAATATATAAAATTTAAGGAACATGGGTTTAATATTCGACTTCTAACTCTCCATGCACCTGTCAACATGGCTTTGGCTTGTTAGGGGCTATGGAACTCCCAATTTACGGCATGGAATTGTGTCAAGATCATGCCAATTAAAGTGCAAACAAGAAAGTAAGTCGAAATGAATACATGTGACAAAACAATGGCTAGGAATTACGGGGAGAAAGATTACTTCTCGCCCACCAAAAAAACAAAAAAAAGATTACTGCTGTCTCAAAACTGTGCTATAAGATTATTGAGAGAATTAATACTGATAAGGATGGGTGTGTCTAGTGATTCTAAAACGTAGGTACATATTATACTATTATATACCTGCAGTGTAACAAGAGAGCGATTTATGAACAATCTTATATATTTATACTTAAATAAGATTGTCTTCTGCGTATTTTATTATTGCTTTTGAAAAAAAGTAAATAAATCAAATTCATTTTTCATCCTTTTATTTTTCAAATATAAAAATAATGGAAGTGTAAAGGAGGAAGAATAGATTTTCAAATGTAGATAAAATAATTATATATTATTGTATAAACAGTGTGTTCAATATTCTAAAAATTAGCCATCCAAATCAATACACTAATGTACAACACATAATATATTTAATATACATAAAAATTAATGCCACATAGTTAGTTTAGATAAAAATGGTATTACTGCAATGTTATCTATATACTTTCCCTGTTTATAAAAATAAACAGCATATTAGCGAAACATTAAGTTTATACTAATTTATTTTTTTATATTTTATTTTAAAAATAAAAAAATCTTCTCCGTGCTTTTTTTTTTTTTAATTTAACTGTCAAACACTAAGAAAGTCAAAAAAGAAAAGTGATAGGCGATGGAGTGAGCTAGAAAAAAAGCGAGGAAACATGTCCAAGAAACACGTGGAGTGAGGAGAAGCCAACGAATGGCGAACTCAATCTCAACACAAATATTTGAGGAGGATCTATTCGCGAATATGATTTATTTTTCATTTAATTAGAAGATTCTTTGTGCAACTCTGAAAACCACAAAATAAATAGGTGAATTCAAAGAGATAAAATAACAGTAGCAAGTGGTGGTCATGAAGTGTATATATAAAATGATTGGCGCCATAGTTTCCACTCCAATAAAAAAATCCATCATCCTATCGGTTCAAATTCAGTTACGAATCACTCTAACAGTAACAGACATGGCTTCTCTCTCTTGCTCATCCAAAGACCTGGCTCAACTTTTCAACCACACAGGCGCCGCTAACTACCTCTGTGCCCAATTCGATGCCATTTCCACAAAGCTCACCGAAACCACCTACGCCGTGGACAACACCTACCTTCTCTTCTCAGCCTATCTGGTCTTCGCCATGCAGCTCGGTTTCGCCATGCTCTGCGCCGGCTCCGTCCGAGCCAAGAACACCATGAACATCATGCTCACCAACGTCCTCGACGCCGCTGCAGGCGGTCTCTCCTACTACCTCTTCGGCTTCGCATTCGCCTTCGGCACCCCCTCGAACGGCTTCATCGGCCGCCACTTCTTCGGCCTCAGAGATTACCCTTCGCCCACCGCCGACTACAGCTTCTTCCTCTACCAGTGGGCCTTTGCCATTGCCGCCGCCGGAATCACCAGCGGCTCCATCGCCGAGAGGACGCAGTTCGTCGCCTACCTCATCTACTCCTCTTTTCTAACCGGCTTCGTTTACCCCATCGTTTCGCATTGGTTCTGGTCCTCCGACGGTTGGGCCAGCGCGAGCCGAACTGATGGAAACGTCTTATTCGGGTCTGGAGTCATCGACTTTGCGGGCTCAGGAGTGGTCCACATGGTTGGCGGCATAGCGGGCCTGTGGGGGGCTTTTATTGAAGGCCCGAGAATCGGGCGGTTCGACCGGACGGGCCGGTCCGTTGCGCTACGCGGCCACAGCGCGTCGTTGGTTGTGTTGGGTTCGTTTTTATTATGGTTCGGGTGGTACGGGTTTAATCCTGGTTCGTTCCTGACTATAGCGAAGGGGTACGGTAGGGGATATTACGGTCAATGGAGTGCGATAGGGAGAACAGCTGTCACCACGACATTGGCTGGGAGCACTGCTGCTCTGACAACTTTGTTCAGCAAGCGGTTATTAGCGGGCCACTGGAACGTGATTGACGTGTGTAACGGCCTGCTTGGCGGTTTCGCTGCAATTACATCGGGCTGTGCCGTTGTGGAACCGTGGGCCGCGATCGTGTGTGGGTTTGTAGCCGCGTGGGTTTTGATTGGGCTAAATAAGCTGGCGGCGAAGGTGGAGTACGATGACCCGTTGGAGGCGGCCCAGCTCCACGGCGGGTGCGGCGCGTGGGGGGTGTTGTTCACAGGTTTGTTTGCCAAGAGGGAGTACGTGGAGGAGATTTACGGCATTGGAAGGCCTTGCGGGGCATTTATGGGTGGCGGCGGGAAGCTGCTGGCGGCCCAGGTGATTCAGATATTGGTGGTGTGTGGGTGGGTTACGGTTACCATGGCGCCGTTGTTTTATGGGCTTCATAAGATGAATTTGTTGAGGATATCGACGGACGATGAGACTGCGGGGATGGATTTGACGAGACATGGTGGGTTTGCTTACGCCTACCATGATGATGAAGATGGTTCCAGCAAGGGAGCAGGATTCATGATGCGTAAAATAGAGCCCACTAGTGCTTCTCCCTCACCCACCGCTGCACCACAAGTGTGAGGTGAATCCTCCTATTCCTACTTCATGATCAGTATGTTAGTTAAGCACTCTAGTTTCTTGCCTGCACATGGCTATGGGCAAGCCTAGTCAAAACCTTACTTAAGCAAGACACCAGATGCATGAAGTAAAATATTATGTGTGCCGGTCAATATTAAAGAAATTGTTTTCTAAGACAATGATACATAACGATGGAGGGAGTCTCTCTCTAGCTGGGCCCTCCATGTAGTGTAAATTTTAAATGTTTGTTGGTTTGGTTTTATTTTTATTTTTCAAATGGAGTAATATCGTCTCTCTGTTGGTACTAATTTGTTGATATAGTGATATAAACAATAAAATGCATTAGTGCAGGTTACGATTTTACTAATTTTGTGAAATTTTCTTTTGATAAAGTTCTTCCTTAAATATCATAGCTCAAGCTCAAGTACCATCCATCTCAGCTTGGTATGAAAATATGTTCTCAAAGAATAAGATACTTCATCATTACAGATCGAAGACCGTACGTAGGAGCATCAAAGCAACTATAATTTAGTATTCAAATAGGACTGTATTGAAAAAATTTATTGCCTAACTATCAAACTATGGAAACTTCATAAAAAACCATAGTTATTTTGTTAATTAAGTTCTTAATTTATTAAACATCGTAGCTGAAGCTTATAAGTACCATCCATATGTAGTGAAAGAATAAAGTACTTCATCATAACAGAAGGCCCATCAGAAGTAACTATGGTTTAATATTTAAATGGTATATATTGTACAGGAAAATTTTATAGCCTAACTACGGAAACTTCATAAAAATATTGTTTTGTGGTTTTGAAGTTCGTGGTGCTTCCAATACATATATATATTTGTACACTTTGAAGATTATTTTTCACAAGTAAATATATATGAAATAACAAGGGATAGGAACCTCATTCATATTTAGTCACAATTTTGTATTGTACTCTTGGTGAGAAATAAAAGCAATGCATACTGCTAAACTAATCAAACACAAGTCGTGATAAATCTTTTATATCTTAATTATAATTGGAGTAATAAACAATATACTACTTTAACTTTTGTAAAGTGGTAAAGTTCACAAAAAGCAAGCGAGAAAGCAAGACTGAAATTAATCAACTAAGGAAAAGTTAAAAATTTCGTTCTCTTACAGTGACAGACAGGTCACTTGGATGTAATTATTCTTTTGCTGGGTAACCAATACATCACAAAGTAAAATGCAGATTGATGTTTAAACACAATTTCTTACACGCCATTTTTTTATACATTTTTGTTTGGGGAAAAAAAAAAGTAGAGAGTGTATTAAAAAGAAAACTGTATAATGGTATGGAATTGTAAATATTATTTATGAAAAATGCATGTTGATGTATTTTTTATTTTATTGTGAGAAAATGATGCAAGTGATGTAAAGAAAACTATAAAAAATTGTTTAAAATGTAGCGTTATTATAACACTATGAACTTCCAATCTTAAAACTATAACCAAATAACTCATTTAAGGAGAAAAGGGGTGAAAATAAATATTTTGCATATTCAGCCAAAATGTCAACATGATAAAACGTTAACCCTATAGTCATTTCAACTTTCTGGCTAAAATGCATATGCTGTTGGCGTGACAGGTAACCTCCTGTACTTATTTAAATTTGATGATAAAAGCTTTGAACTAACACTTTCTAATTCTCATCATATATTTTGCTAACTTAACACACCAAGTGAAATCTTATTCTAAGTTTGTCATTGCTATCAATTATGGTGAAAATATATATTCCTACTGTTTTTTAGAAGAAATATTTTACTAAATTAATATTACATATTTGGTATTATAACACATATATATGGACGATGCTTAAAATTGTGCCATTATTTTAAATTAAGAACTCTATATATACATGTTTTAATTTTTTTCTGTTACCTTAACTGTTTTTTATCTCCTATATTCTCTCTTAGCTATCAGCATAGTCCAATTTGAGGATCGATCCTGGCAATGTAGCAAGACTATAAGCTACTGGGGCAAACATAGAAAAGGAGAAATGTTAGTTAAAAAATTAAAAAGACACTACTATTTACTATTTAAAGTTATTTTAACAATGAGATCAGAATGAGAGTTTTTTAGTTTAAAATAAAAAAAAGAAATGTAGGATGCACACACATGCGCACACCATTCTGCTCGACCTCAACCTTGCCAGCTAGCCAAGTTCCATCGAGCTTGGAGCTTGAGAGATGACAGAACACCCAATCTAACCTCATGTCTTTGAATCAAGTTAATTATTGTTGATCTTGGATAGCTTCCAACGAGTTATTTCATGAGTGACATTGAGACGGTCACGGATCTGAAACTTTTAGATGTTGGAGCAATATTTATATATATAAATTAGTATTTTAGTTTATGGATCAAATATATACTAAATGTTACTTTTTATAGACTAAAACTTAAATAATAAATATTTTTAATATATACATTCTATTATAATTAAAATTTATAATAAATAAATATATTTAGATATATAATTTATATTTTAAATTTATAATGAATAATTTAAATTATGACATAAAATTATTTTTAATTATTGATAAAAAAATTGAAACAAATATTGGAATTCAATTTTGACACAGATAACAAATTATAGATTAAAGTGATCGAGACTTTAAAAAAATTAAATATATACATAAAATCTAAAATAAAAATAGTTGGAAATAGTTGAGAGAAAAATTTTTATTAATTAAAAAGTTATTCTGTGATATATATTAAAAAATATTAAAAATTTAATTGAAAGATTAAAAAAGTAAAATTCAAAATAGATTTGTGAGGACAATAATTATATTATAAATTAATTTTTTATTATATATTAAATTAAAAAATAATTTGTAATTATACATATATATTAAATTTAAAAATTAAAAAGTTAATGGGGAAATTGCCCCACTCTCTTGCACTTGGATCCGTCCCTGCATTGAGGCACACAAAATGCTTAAAAAGGTGGTAATAGGAGTACTAATCAAGAAGTGAAGGGAATGATTGTTAGAATTGTCTCTTCCCATGATTTCAACTTATTAATTTGTCAATTACTGTATTTTGATAACAACATTCATGACTCATTCCCCCATTTAAACTAGGGGAGGGATAGTCAATAGGCATCTTCATCACTGATTCTTTGGCCGGATTACATCAAGTCACCTCTAATTTTTTAGTTTCATCCATCTAATTGCTACGTATAGCCATCCATGAACTATCTTAATGGTTTATATCAAATCTTATAAAAAATGAATTAATAACAAAAATATAATTAAATAAATTTTTATTTTCATATATTCCAAATAAATGTATATTAGTGAAGTACTAAATATTAGATTAATGTAAAGCTTATAAATAAAATTTATATGATAAAAACTTTTAATTCAATAATGAATTTTGTATAATAATTATATAATAAAAAATTATTCGGTAGCATAAGAATTATTTTATATGCACGTAAACTGTTGTTGGGTATTTTCTTCTCCATTAAATGTTGAAAGAAAACAACCAAAATACCAAATTGTCGAACAGTTGGAACGGCCATCTCACCGCACTGCTCTTTTACTAAGATCAGCTAACGGACTGGGCCCACTCGACCCCTAGATCAGCCCGCTCAATCTCCCTTACAATGGTACGTAACCAGTGGAATAAAAAATTTGTATAGATGAATTTCAATAACCATTAATTATTTAATATATTCTTTTTAACATATTTTTTATTATTTGAGATGTTGGTGTAAAATAAATGAGATTCATTAAATATAGATGACATTTACATGAATTTTAACTACTAAAAAAAAATATATTACAAAATTTGTAATTAGCATTTTTTTTTAACATATAATATATATCACAACAAATATCTATCAATTATTTCAAGTTACATCGATAACATTTGTCAATTGTTTAAATCTTAGTCCCACTAGTAACTATGCATGTACAAACAATTATGGGTGGAATTTAGGTGAGATCTACTAAATAATGATTGGTCACAGCTTATCAAAAGAAATAGTGGTCACAGTCTATTCGTGACTCACATGTAAATTTTACCCAAAAGAATGTTGATTTTTTTTTTTATTTTTTATAATAATAACAAAGATGTCTGAATTTATGATTCATCCAAATTACTCAAACTTGCACCGATAGGATGACTGGACTATATATATATATAAAGAAAAATTATGAAAATAAAAAGAAATCAAGCATGCTTAAAATTTCAGACATGATGTTATATAAGCCATTCAAAAGTTGTCATTTCGAATGCAATTAAATTCCTTGATTTATTGTTGACTAGAACTAAAAATTTCCTTTCCCTTGGTTGGATCGATGGAAACAATAAAAAAAGGTGGAAGTCGTGGGAAGAAGAATGGAAATAGCAGAATATTGATTCTATAATTACGTACAAATAAAGAATGTAACAGAAAGATATTAGTTGAGAAGGAGTAATTATGCGTGTCCATGATATATCATTTATATGTACGATAGTTGAGAATCAGGGGCACTGTGGATTGTTCCCAGGCCCACCATAGTAGAAGTAGGTGCCCCATTGGTTGCTGTAGTAGCTTTTGATGTCATAACAGTTAGTGTTTTCGGCTAAGGTTGAGATGGTCTGCACAGAACTGAGACTGTTATCCATGTCGACGATCTGAAGGTTCCGGAAGTAGCTTGCTTTTCCGAAACCATCCTCGGCGAAGTGTCCAGAGCCCATTTGGGTGAAGGTGTGTTGGCCGTTGGTGCGCGAGTTCACCACCTCTCCTCCCCACTCCACCATCGTCGCGTGGTCCGCTAAGTGCGTGAATAGCTCCGCCGGCCAATACCCTACCAATGTCTTGTCACCAAAACTCATCCACCAATTCCCTACTTTTGGATCCTAATTTTCATATTCACAACAACAACAATAAAATGTGAAAAAACAATATATTTTTTTAATTAAATTAATTTAAATCCCTTGTTTGATGAATTTGTATATTGACCTTCCAAATGAGGATGGTAATGTCATATTGGTTGCCAGCATAAGAAGAGACAGGAGAAATGGCAGCTCCAATGGCTATCCGACTATTTGTTTGGATAAAGCCAGCACAAAGAAGGTTGTAGCATCCGGTTGCTCGATACGAGTCACTCTGCATCACCAATAAAACTTCCACACATTTATAAAGGACCACACTTTTGCAACTTAACTATTGCACTTCTGTTTCACTCACCCATTCAAGTTTAAAATTAATTTACCACTTTAGGTTTTTAAATTTAAACTTTATATATTTTGAAGACGGATTTATATTATATCTAGTCACTTTTATTTAGATAAGTAGTTTTTGTTTTTTTTTTTAATTTATACTTTTTTAATAATAATAATAATAATAATAATAATAACACTTATTACGTCAAAGTTAAATGAATAAAGGGTATTTACTTTTTGCCGCCATATTCATTTAACATTTACATAGAATTCGTTTATTCACTTTATTGTGTAGTAAGATTGAAATTCTTCGACTACACTTTTATCCATCCATATCTTTTTCCTTTTCTTCTGGGCAAATTAAATTGACATTTCATTATTAGCAATTAACCTTCTAACTTGCCATTCTACATGATACATTATCTAATTCTACTAAAAAAAGAAGAAAAAAATTCAAAGCATATGTGTAGTGTATGAATTCGTAGTAGCCTGCAGGCCCATTTACTAATTTACTACATCTTCAGTTTTTGTTTGTTAAAAATCAGTCACGAGTCACAACCCAAATAATTAATGCCAACTGAAGGTTAAGTAGGTCATAATAAGTTCCTAAAGCCAATCTGTGATGTGTCTTGATTAATTGTTACCCCGACTAGACTAATTAAGGACCACTGTTGTAATTGATGTCATCAAAGCGAACCATATATAAACACAGTTTAAACAATATACACAAACACACAAGCAAAATGAACTCTATGTTTTTTTTTTCTAGTACTTTCATGTTATTGAATAATATGATATGGTTATATTAATAAGAGGCAGATGCAATTTTTATCAAATAAGGATCTACAGTGATATTGTATGACACATTAATTAAATTTGATAAAAACAAATTGTCTTTCACTCTCTAAAATTAAATAACCATGTGTTACTGAACATTATGAGAAGATTCAAATTCATAAATGAAACTGTTGTATTTCTTCTTGTTGAAGCTTCAGTGTCGTAAGTAAGAGAGGAAGAAGAATATATATATTTATGAGGAGGAAAAAGAAAGAAGTACTAACCGTCCAATAAGTGAACAATCTGGGTCTGCTGTCACCATAGAGCTCCGGACTGACCTGACTAGTAGAATGATCAAAGCTTCAGAGACTAATTCATAAAATTAGTATTTTTGTTCCTTCACATTTAATGCAATGCAATGTGCCGTGTATCACATGCATTCTAATTAATTCATACAATGTTCGGTTACTTCAAGGAACCAACCGAAAATGAAGTTTACAATAATAATAAAAAAAAAAAAAAAAAGGTGGCAACGTGAATGAAGATTGAAACACATCACCATCTTGCAATAAATATTTATCTAATTTTTTTTATGGGAATTGATCCTCTTTAACATTAAACAAATTAAGAATAAAAATATTTTTTCTTCAACTTGTATTATTATATAATATATACCACCATGATACAACAGAGAGGGGACTGAAGAGTGTTAGAATTGGAAGGAGTACCTGCCATCCAGCTTCGATGCTATTAAGATCAGTGCCATCGAAGGATCCAGAAAGGATCCAAAGTTGTGATAAACTAAACTCGTTGATCACTTGAATTGATGGATCCCATACGTTTATTGTTGCCTTTGCCCCGTACATCTCTTGCGATGATCCCGTATATGCGATAGCATGCTGCACACCACAAATTTATAATTAATAAAGAAAAAGCAAAAACACCTTTCATTAAAAACAAAAATTACTAATTCTAATGACAAAAGCCTTTCCTTTTTAATCATAGTAGAGGTTGAGGATTATAGAACGAGAAAGAGAACATTAGTTGAAGTACAAACAAAGCAATATTGATAGCTTTCAATCTTGAAATTAAGTAATATTTAAAAGGATTCGATGATGTCAAACAGCTAGCAACTTGTGAAAATTACATTTTTTTAGAGTAAAAATTATACCATTTCGATCTTTGCACGCACGATTTATCATTTTCTGTTAATCTTTATTAAAAAAAAAGTATCCATAATTAATATGGTATATTAGTACAATACTTCATGTAGAACTATACAGTAAGATTACATAATAGGTAATTAGTTTAAAGAATGTTAAAATTAATATATTATAAAACAAAGTACTATTTTAGATCTTCTCTTCATTGATAATAGAGATGATACAGACTTTATATATATATATATAAACAAACAATTGATGCAGTATTTATTTATATAGTTGAAATTAAGCATGAAAGCAATGGGTTGCATTGTGGTATATAGATTATAGTAGCAGGCATTATTCAACCCATAGAGGCACATTTCTTTTTTTTTAATTTCATGTGGAGGCAGAAGTTAGTTATTCACATTTCACAGCGTGTCTGCCGGTGCAGTACTGCGTGTGTGTGTATACCCACGAGCATTGTTTCATTCTGAATGTGTAATAATGTATTTGTGTGAAGTAGCCATATATCCAACAATATAGGGACGCACGCACCTCATGGCCATTGCCGCTGAGAACATCGGGGGCATCGTTGCGGCGAGAGAGGGGATAAACTCGTGACCGTTTCTTGCCAAAATCGTACAATGACTTTGCTCTCAACACGTCATGCACTGTGCTCCGCCGTACGGGAACCGTTCCCTTCGGACACCGTGTCCCATTTAGGTGCCATGTTTGCCATGCGTCCTCTCTTACTCTCACCCTTCCTCCTTCCCCTTCCACATCACTAGTACTATCATTCTCATCTTTCTTCGTATTCATCCCTCTTGGCATCTCCGTTGGCATTTTCTGTTACCTCCATCAAATAATATTCCACCAGAAAATTAAACAACTTTTTTTTTAATTAATTTCTCCTTCTTGGGGATCAGGAGACAAGTAGAAGAATTAAGAACATGAGTAAAGTGCAAGGAAAGCAAAGAGGTAGTGAAATTAATTATTAAATTAGGTAGCTGTACACGTATATATACCTGGATCTTGTGATTCTTTAAAAGGGGATGATCTAAAGCCAGTTGTTTTCTTTTGTGAACACAATCTATAAGATCTCCATCTGGACTCTGCGATAAGATCAGGCAGCAAAAGAATACTTACTGTTACATATAATAAAGAAGGGAAGAAAAAAAAAAAAAAACCAACATTTATGTGGCCATTAAAATCTCAACCAACGCACTCGTACTCTAAAAACTATAGTAGTATTTAATATTACCTCTATGGTGAGCACAGGAGGCTTATTGATCTTGTCCAAGTGCCTACTAATTCTTTCAAGTCTCAGGCTACTGGTTTTCCTGTGCCTCGTGTAATTTAGCGTAGTGGATTCAGCCACAACCCTTTGGAGAAGTATGGCAACAAAGAAAGTCAGAAGGAGAAGTTGGTGATGGTCATCAGGAGGAGCGGAACAGGAGCACCTTCTCTTTCTCCCAATAATGCCCATATCTCTTTCAGCGCCAGGAAAGAAAATGGGTAAAACAAAAACGTAAAGCTAGGAAACCATTACTAGCAAAGCAAACAGCACAAAGAAAATCTGACTTTCATGGTTATTTCCATGCCCAAACAATAAACCGAGAAAAGAAAGTTGGAAAACGACTTGTTAAGAGAAAGAAAGAAAGGAAGGAAGAAAGTCCCCACCCCCCTTATCCCTGATCTCTATTTAATAATATTAATGGTGAGGAGGGGAGTGGTTGAGATTAATTAAGCTTCTGCTGCTCAGAGACCCTTTTGAACCTTCAGCATCAAGATCATGATTGCCAGCATTTGATTTATGTATTGATGGAGCACCACACATGCAGTTTGAAGATTTCTGTTGTTGTTTGGGATTGCACAAAAAACCTTGAACCAAGTAGCTAGAGAATTTGTGAGGTATAGAGAGAGGAAGGGTGACTTGGTTAGCTTTCAAAGTTGAAAGTTAATGAAAGCATTATAAAAACTCAGACCTACCCAACTGAAACAATCCCCCTTTTATTGCACTTCTTGAATGTGTATCTGCCACCATACACTTTGCCATTAATATTTGGCTTGAAGCACACCTTCCCTCCCTCGCTATAGCTTGCTTTCCTTCACAGTCTCTCCATTCCTTTGCTTAACCTTTTCTAAAACTCTGACAAATTAAATAGCACTCAATTGGTGGAGAGGTGTGCTTTAAACTTTTGGTTTTTCCACGTGGGGCAGCCCTACTTTTCAATTTCATCGCCTAGATCGACGTAGCTGTATCCGAATGGGAAAATCTTAGACTTAAACATTTTTTTTTTCTACGAAAGAGAAAAAGAGAGAGATAAAAGAAAAAATAAAAAAGGAAAATAAATTGATAAATGTAATGAAAAATAATAATAATAATAATATGGATTATAAAAAAGATTAGATGTATAAATATAAAAACGGATCAGAATTTATGTAGCGAAGTGCATTTTTGCCGCTTTTAATTAATTTAGTCTAAAAAAATAAACATTTTTTTTATCAAGTTTCTTCAAGAAATTTTTAAAATCTTCAGGGAGTTTATGAAAATATTTATAGATTACTTATCAAGAAAATTTTCATATCAATAAAAAAACTTAAACTTAATTTTTTTAAGATATGAACACAGATTTTGCTAACTAGATTAATCTTTATCTATCTTTGTAAATTATTAATAACTTATACTTATACACCATTGTATTTATGACTTTTGGTAATATAAAATTGTTAAAACTATGTGATTTGAATCCTTTGCTTGGGGTGTATGTTTAGTGGCAGAATTAGACTATTTTAGTTGGGGGTAGCCATGTACATAAATAAAATACCAGTAAAGAAGAAACTTCCTCTATCTTTTATTATAAAACTATATATATTGGGAAATTATTAGTTTATAAATTTAGAATTTTGATCATCATTTAATACGTAGGATCGTATGTAGAGTAATTTTATAAGTAGGATTGGTTAAAAAAAAATCAATCTTTAAAATTCTGTAGATGCATACACACAACTTTCCCATATTAAAGCAAGTTTACTGAATTTGGGAGAATAATTTTGATTGGATTGGATTGGTATCAATACAACTTACACTATATAATACATGTATATATGTGTAAAAAATTTACCACCATATGAAGTCAAAAGTGTCATGTATTATAATAATATTTGTTAAGTTTTTTTTTTCTTGAAATAAGTTTCTTTATGTTATTATTAATATATTGAAAATTTTTTTCTTACGAAAGACAACCTAAATTTTATTCAAGATTTGTGAAATTAAATTATAATATTAGGTGAATTTTGATAAAATTATTTCATCCTCCATCATAAATTTTGATATTTTTATTCTACATGTAAAAGAAATTATACATAAATAAAAGAAATTAAAAAAAAATTGGATGGAAGGGGATATGACCCTTTACAAGTTAGATAACTTTAGCAATAACTCACTTATCAGCCTAGTGAAAGACTTGAATATGCAAAACTTTATTGAGTTTGGTCATTAGGTTAGACTTGATGTGTTGATTTATAACATCAGCCCCCAAGCATAGTGGATACGCAAAGAAGGTGTGATAAGAAAAAAGTCACTAGGCAAAAAAACATTCAAGACTTTTTAGAAAGACTTTACTGATGTAATGATTCAATCTTTTGATCATCCAACCATATTCAAAGATGGTTATTCAATAGTGTCTTACAATCGCATGCCACATGCACTCAAGATTATTTCAAATGTATTTGCGATTATTATTATAGTTGTCTTCTCCATGGTAACCATCTGAGTATCCTTGTACAGATTTAAGTGTACTTGTCGTCATAATTTAAGTCTCTAGAATTTGAGGAGTATATGTTGGGATGCATAAACTTTTGTAACTATTTGATAGGAGTGTTGTTTTGGTTGCTACATGAAAATCGTAGTAGGACACATGACCCATCATGATAGGTACTTAGCTCATGAGTTTCTGAACCTTATCATACATGATTACATGTCATTTAAATTTAATGCATGAATTAGTGGTCAAGTATATTGACCAACGTACTTCACCTCACACCTTCTTAGTTATAAGTAGAGGTCTTTGTATGTAACAAAGTTCCTTCTTTGTGTGAGAAAGAGCTTCTGCCAACAAGACTATCTTCCATTTTAACATTTTTCATTTCTTGTTTGCAAGATTTTGTCATCATGGCCAACTTAAATTTAGTGAGGGATATATCATGAAAGACGTACAATTGTGAATGACTTCCACGCCGATGTGAAGCTTAATGACTAGTTCCAAGTTTAGAAATATATAAAGCTAATTTTCTCTTTATAAAACTAAGTGTAAAAACTTTGGACCAATACATCTTTTTCGACCTTTATCAACATCATAAATAGAAATAGTAAAAGAAAAAAAATTTAACGTGGTTGGGCACCAAACCCTTATCTACATCCACAAGAATATCTTAAAAAATAACCACCATCTTAAATAAGGTCACAAGTTTTCTAGACAAATTTTAGAAAACCTTCTTGATTTCAAGATTTCTGAATAAACTTAAGAAACATTTTCATTATAAGTCTTTTAGACAAATTTGAGAAACTCTTTACGCAACTCCCTCTACTTGGGTGGTGCATTCTCTCTTCACAAAGACTCACTCTTATACACTTTGCATCCTAATCTTAAGAGAAAAAAACAAGTCCCTAAAATAAAGATAATAAATATTTAAATTTAAACAATATCCTAAAAATTTGAAATTTTTATCTAAATGGTTATGTCTTTGACTTTTGATTTTTGGGACATAATTTATTTAATGCTTAATTACACTTGTGATCATCTAGTTTTAGTAGGGGTTCAATTTGGACGTGTCAATATAATTGTAAAGGTTTTTTATGTTAGACTTACAATAGTATAGTACTGGATTTTTATTTTTGTTAACAAAAGAAATTATATTTATTAAATAGTTTGTGCTATTGTCAAATTTGTGTTTAATTGATGTTAGTGGGCTATTTATTTGAGAAAGGAGATGATAGATTGTGTTACCCAAAAGAGTAAAACATTTAAATTTTTGTTAAAGTTTTAATTTTAATGGATGTAAATCGATTTTTTTTGTTTGATCAAATCTTAGCATTATTGCAATTGTTTTTTTGTTTAAATCTAATTTTAAAACAAGTTTTTAGTGTGAAAGCTGATAAAAAAACAGTTGTTAATTTAAAACCAGTTTTTAGTTTAAAACCATATTCAAAATCAAACTAGTTTTAAAACTAATTTTAAACCAAAAACTAGTTCTAATACGAGTTTCAAAAAATCCAAACTATATTTTTTTAAAATATTGGATATAGATCTTAAATCCAATTTATTTAATTAGATATAGATTGGATATGAACTGGATTCTCAAAAATCTAATTCATGCCCACCTTTAATGTGAATATTATGAGGTACAAATCACGATACTTTAGTCTAGAATGACTATTCAACCTAACGTGAGACGTGTATGCATAAAATCCTACTTCATTGAAATGTTAGAATTAGCTTAATTATGTTAACATAAAATAATATTTATAATATTTTTTTAATCCGTCTCTATATATTAGTAATCGTTCTACTTTTTAAAGTGAAACATTTTAAGCTAAATTCATGCACAAATTGACTTCTTAATATTTTTAATTGATTTTCGTATAAAAAGCTAAAATAGAAACATTAATAGGGAATTATTATTATTATTATTATTATTATTATTATTAGGGAATTATTATTATTATTATTATTATTATTATTATTATTATTATTATTATTATTATTATTAGGGAATTATTATTATTATTATTATTATTATTATTATTATTATTATTATATATTATTATTATTATTATTATTATTATTATTATAGAGTAATTTTTTCATTTTTATTATATTTAACGACATTAAGGAGACACCAAAAGTATATGTCGATTCAACATGCAAGATATCTAATTCACACAAATTAAGAAACATATTAGAGAGACAGCTAGCTGACCGTGATCATAAAATTCTTTGGCTGGTATATTAATTTCCCCCTTCATGATAACCAGATATGAATATACCAATCAATTTAATTATTACTATATCTTATCAAATATACATTTGGCCAACTTGCCCTTTGTCTCCTTGAAGGGAAAAAAGGACAAAATATTTATTATTAAAGATAACACATTGACACGCTATATAACCATGCAAATATGGAGCTTGCTATTGACAGGTTTGATTTTTTGAACGAGTAGCTAACTTTGATATGACTAATTATGGAACGTGCTTTAAATTATAAGGGTCCCTCGGTTAAAAAATATTTCCAATCACTTAAAAAGTAAAAGTAATAAGAAGAAGAAGAACTATTTTATATTTTAATATAATAAATATTTTTTCATTAAATAGTACTTATCATATTTGTTTCTTTAATTAGAAACATTTATGAAATTATAAAATGAACAGGCACGAGAATCAAGCTAAGGTTTTGCTAGTCTCCTAAATCAAACTACGGTCTGTAATTAGATATAGAAATAACTATACTAATTATTGGAGAAGTTTCTCTGCAAGCAGTCTCTGGATATTAGGATTTGAGAGCTCTCTTTTGAACATGTGCTACAAAACGGCACAGTCATTCATGTGACATTCAATTTTAAAATATTTTATTTTTTGTATTAAATTTTCATTAATTTTTTTCTTATAAATAGTATTATAGAATAAATTTTTATTATTTTGATATATTGACTATATTGCAGCTAAGCAAAATGCCCTTACTAAACGTTTTAAAAGATTAACATCAACATATATAATAATGATACTACAAGAAAAAAAATGAGACTAAATTTTGTAATAGAAAAGTTTCCTTCTCAAAAAAAAATTGTATTGATTTTGAGACAATTTTTGTCACAAATTTTGTCACAATGTGAAAAAGAAATTGTTAACTAGGGAAAGAAAGTTGTAATTTATCACAAGTAAGGAATGGAATAATCAATTTCATCCTAATTTTGGAACGGAATTATGTATTTCATCAAAATTTTGGAATCAAAATTTGTATTGCATCCCAATTTCAAGAGAATTTGTATTTTGTTCCGATTTTGAGACGAAATTATGTATTTTTATCACACGATATTTATTATATTTTCAGTCGCGAGTTAATATGAAACTATTTAAGTGATTACATTAACAATATAATTTTATCTATATACTATATTTATTTTTTTATTTAGTATAGTTTTACTTTATATTTTATATTTTGTATTTAATTAATTAATTAATTAATTTGTTAATTGATATTATTTCAATTATATATTATGCTATAATATTAATAAAAATGCTCCAATCAAGCTTTTTCATATATACTGAAGTAGCCGTTAATGGCAGAAATTAACACCAAAAAATTAAATATGCTTAACCTACTTTTGTTCTTCTAGTCAGTGCAATTGAGTGATTTTAATCATCTTAGTTGTACGAATTTGATCCTATAAATATTATAATTTTATAATTTTAATTTTTTATTTAACAAATTTACTAATATGATAATGACTTATGAGGTAATAAATGATATAGATAGATAAATGATGTGAAAAATAATGACATTCACTACATATACGAACATGTTACTATACATATCCGAATTGTATATATGTCACTTATTTGCACACCAGTTGATTTTAGATATGAATTATTTGATTATTAATTTTTTTTCACATATTTTTTTTCATTTTATTTGGTTAACATTTTGCAAGTCTACAATTTTCGTTGGCCTGACAAATTTGAGCACACTTCAAAAATAGAATATGATCCTTTAGATTGATAGATTACCCTCGTCATATAAAATAAGTAATTGCATCATCTCATTTATTTAATTATTAATTTATACTTTTGAATTCACACCTGTATTAATAGAGTTCCATGTATCAATCCGATGGAGCAGAGAACGAAAAGATTTGCTTATATGCGAAAGAAGTTACTATAAATTTTGTGGTGTGATTGATAGATATAATTTATCTTTCTGGTCAGAAATTTGATCTTTATGTCTGTTTATACAAAGAGTATTAATTAAAAAATAATAATTTCTTAAATAGATTTTATTACAATGAAAAATGAGTGATTAATTAGCTCTCAGCCTCTGTGTATCCCAGATCCACCAAAAAAGAATTTGTGGAAGAAGCCACCTGTATCGATTATTATATTTATATTTAAATTATTCCCCAGCACCGTGTATCAACCTAAAATTTGCTTTTAATTATTAAACTGATTCAATAATACTGTGAAATTATTCTAACTAATATTAATTGTATTAAATACTAAAAGAAAAAGAATTTTGTCACCTGTAAAAAATATTAAAGACACAATTATTTCTCTAAATAATACCTGCTGTAGTTCGTTCAAAACTGATTCAATAAGAAACAAAATATAGGAAGCAGAAATAAATTGAACGATTTAACTAATATGAGAGGAATGGTGCGTTAAATGAGTTTAAAGTAAAATGTTAACGATGACATGCGCATGTATCTTATATGTAGTTCCTTACACTTATAAGAAGATAATATATGTATCAGCCGTGTAAACATCCACTCTTAATATAATTATATATAATAAATTTATTATTTTTTATAAAAATTATTTCAAAATCATTTTTATCATAATTTTTATTAGATCATGATATAAAAATTTTTATATTATTAATGTATAAAAATTAAACTATATTTTTATTTTCATGTTTTAATCTATCTTAATATTATTTTAAATACTTAAATATATTTCTTATAAAATAAGTAAATTTTTATTTTAATTTTTGTGAAATTTTTATTCCTTTAAAATTTAAAATCGTTAATTTTAATCTTTATAAAATAAGTAAATTTTTATTTTAATTATTGTAAAATATTTTTATTTGATTATCGTGATTTTAAAATTTAAAATCACTATTTTAATTTATAATATTTATTTTAAAATAAATAAATAACATGAGTATAATTTTTTTTAAGGTATCATGTGATAAACACATTAATTAAAATAGCTCATAGTATCTGGGTAGTTATTTATTATATTAAATTTGATATTTGGTGGTGATGAGAGCATTGTAGTCATTGTGAATATGAAGTGTGCTCGATCCCTTTAAAGGCAAGGCAAATATAGGATGTTTATCAGTGATGAGAACTGAGATACATCAGCAAGCCGCTAGCAGCACCTAACTATACGTGTATAGGATGATATATATATATATATATATATATTACCCAAATGCTTTGAAAAGGTTCTTTCTTTCTCCATTCACATGAGACGTGGCTACTGGTTTGATCTCACAATACACCAACCATCACTCATATACTTTAATTTAATTAACGGCCAAGGAAAGCAAATCACGAAAACTTCAGCAGCCACCAACTTGGCAAATAACAATGTTTTTGTATACATTAATAATGAAAATTAACGTGAAGTAAATTTTAATCATTTGAATGGACAAAATTATTGGTAGAGAACACTCTAATTGGAATCAACGGGTTGCACGTAGTCCCGGTGGAAGACAAAGTACTAGTAGAGAACACGAGCAAAAATGGTTGCTCCCATCATCTATCAAATCAAACTATCCCTGTTATAATTTTCCTTCTATTGCCAGATAGTATTTGTGCCAACTTGCACACATTTGACAAATCCACTTATCGATCTGGTAGGTGAAATAATTTTTTTATCGTGACATCTGAACAGTATTTATCATGACATGTATATAACCATTGGTCTCAAAGACGGAAAGTTGACAGTATTAATAACGTGCGTGAGACACGCACAGCTAAAAGAAATTACAACTGACCAATAATTTGCAAAATAATTAAAAAGATCTTTCACTCCTCTTATCTCCTTTCAATTTATTTTTCAATCATTTTCCGGCTTGAAGATAATAACCCCACCACTATGCCCTTCTTAACACTCCATAGATCATTTGAAAGTGAAAATTCATTTAAAGCAAATCATAATATTTTTTTTTTTGTTACAATGTTGGTTGACATATCCAAGTTGCATATATTTCTTAATCAAGATATCAAATATTTGAATTTTAACTTTAAATACTAAAAAAAATTATGTTGAGATAAGAATATTCTCCATTTAATGAGTTTACAGCAATATATATTTTATATTTATTTTATGAATAAAAAAATCATAATATAATAATATTAAAGTTGTTTATTTGTTATAGATAAAAGAAAATACATCACCACATAAAATAATTTATACAAAATTATTTTAATTTAATTAATAATTTTTTTCGAATTTAAACCTTCATTTTATATATACAAATGTGTTAAATATTTAGAATGAAAGTTTTGTAATAATGATTTTATCTTATCTTGCTTGAAAAAAACTTGTAACACTACAAAAATATAAAGAAAATGCCAGCAGAATTAATGAAATATATGATTTAACTTCTTTTCATTTAGTTAAACATCTAGATACCAACGAGTGGTATGTGAATGAATATTCTCACCAACTAAAGTTCTTCCATGTATTAACCCTTGCATGACTTTTTTGAAGGCTCAAGTGCTTTCAACGTTACAAATCCCGCAATCGCAAGATCGTAACAAGGGCGAAAATTAACAATCTGTGTAGTTGAGCACCAATAATTCACACCTCTTAAAAAAATAAAATAAGTACGGAAATGAATGAAAATACATAATATTTATATAATTTTTATATTTTTCCTTAATTTGTATCTAAGAAGACAAAAAAGCTTAATGACAAATATATGTTTCAAAAGTCCAAATTATTTCCTTTCCATTTACAAATGGGTACTAAACAAAATATGGAAGGAATTCTTTCCTCCATTCTTTGCTTCCTATTCAAATACTTTTGTATCAACTTCTCCCTTCTCCATTGTTTTTTTTCTTTTTGGATTTTTTTTTTATTTGATTGAACAATGATTCGAGTTACCAAAGAAAATTGGTAATTCTTTAGCCCTAAGTTTGCTGAAAGCCCAAAGAGCTTATGTTGGCTCTATCATTTAGGCCTGCATTACCGATAGAGTGTGCACTTTAAGGCCTAGTTAAATATTAGGGTTTGAAGGTACGGTACCGACATTTGTAAGGCAGCAAAAACTTCCTTGTGCATAGTGGGAAACTGGGAACTAATTCTGTAAGTCATAAATAATCAATGCTCACATTTTTAGAATAATTCATCAATAGATAAGTAAATTATTTAAATATGTTATAAAGAGTTTAATTATTATATATATACTTTGTTAAAAAAATAATATTCATTTCAATAATTTTTATGTTTTGAAATAATTAATTTCTGACTATTTGTTAAAACAAATATTTAATATAAATAACAAAAATTTCTCTTTAAGTATTTTAAAAATATTTAATTATTTAAATAATTAAAAAAATACTGAATATTCATCAATTTAATTCTTAAGCTTGTGTGTTTCAGGAAAGTTTAGGAATCAATTTCATACAAATTAATAAATATTTTTTTGTTAAATTATGTTGAAATTTCATTAAAAATTATGAAAAAGTATATTATTACACTTTCTAATAAAAAACATTTTTTTATTCTTTAACCGGTGCTATAAGATACTTATTAGTGTTTTCTTATAATAAATAATGTGATTTAAATATATATATATATATATATATATATAAAAGGTATATCATTACTAGAAAATTTAAAATTTACTACAAAATAATTTGTAGCTAATTTTAAAATTAATAGTTATTTTGTAGTTAATTTTTAGTAAAAATAATTAACTATAAAATTACTATAATATTAATAGTAGTATGAAATAATTAAGTAGCAAATTAGCTAAGAAAATAATCTTAGTTAATTTGTAGTAAATTTTTAAAATTTGTAGTTATTTTCTATCTAATGAATATAATTTAAATTTAGTTAGGAAAAATAATATTCTAGTTAATTAGTTAGGATCTAACTATTAATTTAAATGGTTGTTAAAATTAGTAACAAAATAAAAAAAATCTTGTAGTATATATGAAAAAAAATGTTCGCATAAATTTTTAAGGTTTCATTAAAAATAAAAATAATTTTATATTGACTTAAAAAATACTTGTAGATTTTTTTATATAACAAACAGGTTTTAATAAAAAAATAATCATTTTAATTCTTTTAAATACTTAAAATTAGATGCATAAAAAAGAAAACCAAGCTCATTTCGAGAGAGAGAAAAAATCAGGTAATGTAATTCCAAGACAGGCACTCTGTTTAGTTTGAGGTTGATAGTTGGAATTTCAAACCAGTTCGACGTGGCTGCCGCAGGGAGACAATTTGATGACATTAATCCTTCGATTAGCTAGAGTCCTTAAAGATATGAATATTGAATAAAATAAACCCTAAATATTTAATACGGATATAATAAAATAAAAATATTAAATTAATCTATCGTTGTATTATTTAAGTATTCTAAAATTAAAATAAAAATTTAGTCTTATTTTATATTTTTAAGTTGAACAAAATAACATTAAATTACATAAAATAAGAAATTTTATTTTAAACAATTTAAATGATAAGTTTAACATTAAATTATTTAATTCTACTCAATACCATCCATTTTTTTAGGTCGACCATTATATTCATATATTTAATTTTTTTTTCTTCTATTTATAATTTTTAATTTTTAAAATTAAATAAAAAATAATTTATAATATAATTTTAAAAATTAAAAAAAATGTAATTGTTGTGGGCCAAGCAGTCTATACTCTAGAGCAGTACTGCAGTAGAGACCTCTTGAATACCAAGAGTGATTTGTCTATTCAGTATCCAATTAGTGGGTAGGCTATGGCATCTTCAACACCTCCTTGAAACTGCACTTGCCTAATAATGACGCTTCTCATTATCACAATTTGATCATTCCTACTACACAACCTGCTGCTCCAACCTTACTCTCCAAAAATGAAGATGCATGAGACTCCCAGTAATATTAAGTTGCTTGAGTTTAGGACATGACCAATGAGGTTTGTTTTGGGAGATTAGTTTGGACAGTGATGCCTCGACTAATAGTAACTTCACGAGGGATGATTTTCTAGAACTGAATCATACAATGGGATCCATTTGAACCTGCCACTCACCAGTAATATTCAAAGTTTAATATATAAGATTGCCAACATCCTTCTTCCTTAGACTTGTAATTTTAATCCGTGGACGTGGATAGAGTTTTGGGTTGTATATGGTCGAGTTCTCCGCAACTAAGGCAAGACTTATATGTATCTAAAACTAATATTATTTTATTTGAATTATATTTTTATTTTTTAAAATAATTATATTTTTATTAAAAATTAAAAAACTAATATCAATAAACACATTATTTTCTGTTCACCAAAATGCCTCATTCTACGTGGAGCCATGCTGGGTCGAGTTTTCTTCTATTTACATTTTACCTACCATTCAAATATAGAGCCGTTTGTTGGCACGATTTACGTGTGTATACTCCTCCGACGCCAACGGTAGCTGGGTGAATGCAAGAAGTATTTGTTTTATATGTTAGAATTGAGGTTTTAATTAAAAATAGTCAATCTATAATAAATAAATTTAATTAAAATACATAGATAAGTAAATGTTTTTTATACTATAATTATACATGACAAATTTATTAAATTTTATTAATATTATTTTAGAAATTATATTTAAAATTATATTCATTAATTTATTAATAATATTAAAATAATTATTATGATAATGTATAAAAATGAAACTTGTGATAAATTTGTATGACTTTTCATACAAAAAAAAAATTAAACAAGAGAGAAATATAAAATAATATTAAAGAATATTTATATAATATGATAAATATTTTGTAGAAGTGAGGGAATTTAACCTAACTTAATGAGATAGTCAAATCAAGTTGAACAATAAATTTATAAATCTCAACACTATCAAGCCTACTTTAGTCTAATATTTTTTTATTTTAAAATTTGTATCAATTTTAGGAGTGAGCAAGATCCAACCTGTCTCGACCGAAAGTTGATTTGAATAGATTTTAGTTTTAAAATCAGACCTAGTGTATTTTGAAAATGGGTCCAATTTATTTTTGGAGTTAACTCAACTTAGCTTAATAACTTATATTCTCTTAAAAAGTATAACATTTTTCAACAATTGTATAATAATAATAATAATAATAATAATTTCTAATTTAATAGATATCATTTTGTATAATACTATTATATTTATAATAATATTGTTTATTTTAAAATATATATTATAAAATATACTTTATTGAAGTTTTATACTTATTTTATTTTAAGATTTAACCATATAATATTAAAATTGATTCGTTAAGTTGACTTAATTTTATTCTATATTTTTTGAATTTTGATCAATCATGTTCAAATTTAAATAAATAATTTAATCAAAATTTTTGATCGAATAACAATAAAAATAAATTCAGTCCATCCCAGTTCTTGTTCACCTTTTATAAAATTTGAAAAAAAAAATTAATTTAATTCAATCAAAACATCAAATACATAGGACATTAAAAAAATCAACTTCACCCAGCTTATTTTTATACTTTGGCAGTCAACCAAACAACACATTTTACCATCTCTAATATTTATTCATATATTTTATAAACATCAGTAAAGGAAAGCACATAATACCCTAAATAAGTTATCTATTAACTTGTTTACGATGGGAAGAGGAAATGAATCTTTCCAACAAATTTTATTATTTATTAGAGAAAAGAGTGTTAGTCTGTTTGCATAGAAGGTAATTAATTATAAATGAAGAGTGTGTAATTAGAATATATGTATTCGTTAAAGGATAAAATGGATTAGAGAATGCGTAAACTAAAATTTGATATTGCTAAATATTGTTATAGATTAAGTGAATCAGTATGGTGTAGCATGATTGGCCGATGATTATGTTATTTAAACACACAATTATGAGTTTGATTTCACAGAATTGGTAGAGAGAAGTTAGTCGTTCAAATAAATTTCTGTATTTTAAGAAATTAATAGAAAGATACAATGTGACACCCAAAAGAATTTCAGTAATACAGAACATTTATACTTTTTCTCCATGGAGGTGAAAGTGTGTCCGTGAAAGTAACTTGGAGCGTCCCAAATCCCAATATTCTTTCTCTTCTTTCCGGAAAACAGATAACTGCAACGACTTGCTCGTTGTCAATTTTCATTGCAATACAGTTACTCAACAAAATGGTATAAGTCCTTTAATCTTTTTGCTGGACAGAGGGATGGAGGGGAGAAAACAGAGGGATACATACAATTGATCTTGTTTTCAATCCTATGTTAATTAACGTAATAAACACGCAACAAACAGAAACATGTCGTCGCTTAAATGCTGATAATAGAAGTAAAGAATATACAAGAGACCGTAAAAAATCAGAGTCTTCTGCCTCTGGCTAAGTTCGGAGATATGTAAGCCTTTGTACTTACAAGTTACAATCGACTGAATGGAGGGTCCTATTAATTGGAAAGTTCTGACTTTTGGTTGAGGCGGTTTCACATGCCTTTTTTGCAAGGTTCTGCTCCGCAAGTGATGTTATGTATTAACCAAAAGATAAGAAATATCTTGAACGGCAAGGGTCAGGGAAGAAAGATAAGAGTCAGTGACATTGGAGGAGGTTGCTGTGACTAAACCCCACCTTATTTATGTTCATCACACGTACATGTATATTTTCTCTTGGTCCCCGCCCCCTGATTAAGAAAAGCACCTAGGTTAGGTACTTCGTTAAATGGTGTTTAGTTCAAAAGAGGGCATTTGACCATTTTATATTTTTGTCCAAATGAACCTAGATATGATATAGGGTTTGATAGAAACCTCAATGATTATGCATAAAAGAACTTGAATATCAGGAAAATAAGAGACTCGATAAGCCTGTCTTTTTTCTCAGGTAATTATTATTTTATATATAAGCGTTCTTTCCCATGTTTAGTCTAATTCCTTTCTCCAATATCCCTGCCACTTTCTGCTTTCTGCTAAGCGAGTTAGAGCTTTCGTGATCAAAAGAAAATAAAAGGATTTACTACATGTTGTTTTTATGTTTGTGTGAAAAACAAATTTAACTAGGAACACCGCAACAATTGTAACATGGACAAGTGAAACAGTACGAATACCAAGAATCCAAGATGTGTGGGTAAAAATATTTAACTTGAATTTGCCTGTGGTATTAATGAGGCATCACTCCCTCATTTTTTACCATGCTTTATACGCTACTAGTTCTGACAAGTCACTAGTTGCGGGGGTTGGCGGACCACGAGGTTCTGTTCATCTGATACGAAGAAGGATATGTTTTGGAATCTGAGGAAAAAGTCACAGATTTGCTTAAACAAACAACCAGGTCAATTAATTGAGGTACTTTCTCTTCTTGATTCGGCGGTTGCTTTAAACTTTGTAGAGGTGGTAGAAAAAGACATTTATGAATGTGGTCTTCACTTCAGAAACAGATAGAGACCGTTAGATCAACTTCCCAGACCTTATTATATATAGCCCTTCCCAAACCACCTCTTGCAACAATATCCATTAACACATAAGCATGGCTAGTTCTTTAGCATGTTGTATAATAGTGACAAGCTTGTTTATGTCTCCAAGTTTTGGTTCCGCTCAGCCAGTGCGGGCTTTCTTCGTTTTTGGCGATTCCCTCGTAGACAGTGGCAACAATGATTTCTTGGCTACCACTGCACGCGCAGATGCTCCCCCCTATGGCATTGACTTCCCAACACACAGACCCACTGGACGCTTCTCTAATGGCCTAAACATCCCTGACATAATAAGTATAATTTTGTGCCACGTTTTAAAATTAATCAACATACTATTAATAATGAATGAATGGATTAATGAGTATGAATTTGTGACTATTATGATGTTGTGAGATGGTTAATTACAGGTGAGCAGCTTGGGTTGGAGCCTACCCTGCCGTATTTGAGTCCTCTACTTGTTGGAGAGAAGCTCCTAGTTGGTGCAAATTTTGCATCCGCGGGGATTGGTATTCTCAATGACACGGGATTTCAGTTTGTATGTTCAATTAGTTAATGATAATTTTACTTACAAAATATGTGGTGCTTGAATAGATAATAGATATAGGGGACAAAAGGTAATAGAGGGTTATGTAATTGTTTTGGCATGCAGCTGCACATCATCCACATCTACAAGCAACTGAAGCTATTCGCACATTACCATCAAAGGTTGAGTGCACATATTGGCGAGGAGGGAGCTCGGACGCATATAAACCAAGCACTAATTCTCATGACTCTTGGAGGCAACGATTTTGTGAACAATTATTACCTGGTCCCCTATTCACCAAGATCTCGCCAGTTTTCTCTCCCAGACTACGTCAGATATATCATATCCGAGTACCGCCAAATTCTTAAGGTATTCATTTCCCAATAAATACTATGCCCTTTCATGCCTATACTTCAATTGCTAAGAATTTTATATTGACTAACACGGATCTTGAGTTTAAAGGCTAATAACGAACCTATAAAATTAATGGTCATGGAAAAATGTATTAGGGCTAGCTGTACCTTTCTGCTTAATGCCTCAAGGTAGCAATGGAGGAGACAAAAAAATTGGTTCGTCAATAAATAATAATTTTTTATTATAAATTATGTATGAGATATATTAAAAATTTACCGTATGATACGTTAATAACATTTTTTTAATAAAACCTTTTTATTTTTAATTTCTTAATCGTATCTGAAAAATACTTATTCAATTACAGTTTTAAGACATATATACATCCTTAGCTCAGGTAAATACTATATTGGGCTCTTACGCATATAGTTAACGAATGCAGAGACTGTATGATTTGGGAGGTCGTAGGGTTCTTGTAACGGGTACGGGACCAATGGGGTGTGTGCCAGCAGAGTTAGCATTTAGAAGCAGAAATGGTGACTGTGACGTGGAACTCCAGAGAGCTGCATCCTTATATAATCCACAACTTGTTGAAATGATCAAAGGACTCAACCAAGAGATTGGCGCCGACGTCTTCATTGCTGTAAACGCATATGAAATGCACATGGATTTCGTTACCAACCCTCAAGCTCATGGTACGTGAACTATTATTGACAATTACTAAATTATGCCGCAGACTAGCCATTATTTTATTTAATTTAGTTTTAGGCCCAATTTCTCTATTGTTATTTGGGTCAGAACAAAGGTTTTATTGAGTTTTACTATGGAATTGGGCCTTCAGGATTTGTTACATCAAAGATAGCTTGCTGTGGGCAAGGCCCGTACAATGGGGTTGGACTCTGCACACCCCTTTCCAACTTGTGTCCAAATCGAGACCTGTACGCGTTTTGGGATCCATTTCACCCATCGGAGAAAGCTAACCGAATCATAGTCCAACAGATGTTGACTGGCTCTACACAGTACATGCACCCCATGAATCTTAGCACCATCATGGCCCTAGATTCCAGGGTTTGATTCATACATCATTACGTTACGGGCCTTCGATTCTAACTCTCTTTCCCAAGTGGTTACCACAGCTAAGTTTTGTTATCTGATGATGATGATGATCCCTAGATAATGTCATTTGTGGTTCCAAGTTTATGTGCTGGCTTGTCCCTAAATGTCCTATTCCTTTTATTGGACAATGTTAATTGTGATCGTCACTCTCAACTTTATGTGCTTCCTAAAAATGTAGTAGAAATTTATGAGTAAAAGTAAGTCTTGTGTATGTTTAATGGTCGATAATGCACGTGATGAAAATTTAACGACCAGTCGAAATTCTTATCACAGAAAAGTTTTCTGAGAGATTGAAGAGGGCGCTTTCTACTAGATCCAAATGCATCAGTTCGAATTGGTTGATAAAACGTATTGGTTGTGTAAATGGAATTCAAATTAAAATTAAAATTATTTAGACCATTTTGATGTTGATTAAAAAAATATCAAAGTTAACCATTACTTTTAAAATAATACTCATCTATTTTACGTAATAATTATTTGTATAGTTTAATACTATATAGCAAGTAATTGTTTAAACTTACTACTTTTAGATTGTAAAAGTATAAATAAATGAAAAACAAAACACGCAATATAGTACATTGTAAGATAATAACTGGCAGGTTGCATAAGAAAATTACTTTTGTAACATGTGACACTGCAAACGCAATTAAGAGCGCACCAAGCTTTGGAGGTGGTTGCCCGTATACGTAGCTTTGAATAAATAAGCAGGGGCCAAGGCAACACTCGTCCTTGTGACATTAATCCGGCCCCCAAATATATGTTGCAAGACGAAGTGGACGTGTTGTACGAACAGCGTAGGGTTTTGATTATATTTCCAGTGGTAGATATTTAAATGACATATACGGGTGTTATTTCTTTACGGGTAACATTAAGAAAGTAAAAGGGAGTTGAATTTGGAATGTGAACTCACTTAACCCATCAGATTAGTGTATTTTTTTTATTTTTTTTATAGATTATTTAGTTAAATATTAACATAGTATTTTATAAAATAGTATAAATTTTATGTGATTTTATTACTTTATTCTATATTTATTTAATTCATATTAATAATTTTAAAAAACATTGTGTCAAAACAATTTAATAAAATAATATTCTTATGATTACAACAAAAAAAATTAGAATTTTCAGTCCACTTTTTCAATACAAGTCAATTCATCATATTTCAATTTTACAGGTCAATGAAAAAATTAGGTGAGTTAGTCTATTGTCATTCCTATTTGTTACTAACTTTGTTTGTCAATAGGATTAAAATTCGTAATTAGAGAAACTAAATTAGAGAAATAGAATGATGATAATCACTAATAAAAAGGGATTGAGAAGGAAAATATATTAATATTACTTTATAGGAGAATAAAAGAATTCACCCCACATTTCATTTTTTTTTTATAGGCTAATGGCGAAATAAGACGGAGTTAGTCCATTGGTCCCTACTTGTTGCTAATTTTATTTGTCGATATGATTAAAGTTCATAATTAGAGAAACTAAATTAGAGAAATTGAATGATAATAATCACGGGATAAGAAGGGATTGAGAAGAAAAATATATTATTTTAGAAGAGAATCAAGAAAATTCCAATACCTAACCATTTTAATTAATTAAAATTTTTAAAATTTGTTGATTGCATTCTTCATCTTTTTTTCCATTAAATCAAATATCTAAATTTTTTTTTCATTTTGTTCTCAAATCAAAAAGTAATTGATTATGAGTTTAATCATCATGCACTAATAATATATATAATAATTTTATATTGTCGTCCAATCACAAATTATTATTGGTATGACTTTAAGATACTTATTATAAATATTAACAAACTTATCATATATAATAGTTTATGGTTGGATTATTGTGTAAAACTATTTTATATTATCGTGTATAAATTATTTTCTCATTCATTACTATGTATTTGTTAACCGCAATCATCCTAGTAGAGATGATACTCTAATAATGACTTTATTATTTGTATAATTGATATACTTGTCGCGGTATTAATATTGTATATATATTAACCTAACTTATTTGACAGATAAAAATTACATTGACCTAACATGACAAAATAAGTAATAGAATAAGGTAATTATATCTTGTTAGTACACTAAATAATTTATTAAAGTATGATAGAATAATTATCATATCCTATCATGACCACCAAACAAACACTTAGTGTAAAGGTATTTTAACAAAAATATTTTTTTATTTTTGTTTGTTTAGATAGATAGAGGTAAGAAAAAAAAAGAGAAAAAATTTTATTTTGATAATTTGAGTCAGTAGAAAATTGAGTGAAAATAAATAAATTATATAAAAATAATTTATACTAATTAAATAATTAAATTTAACCCAAAAATATTATACTTTTTAATCTATTATTTTTCTTCACACAAAATAATTTATTTTTTAAGTTTTTATGTTTCAAGAAAATCTTTAATTTTCTAATAAACTAAACAAAAAATTAAAAAGAGAAGCCATTTCTCTCATATTTCATGTCAATTTTGGAGAGATTTTTTTAAGCCCACAATTCAATCTTATCTATTTTCTCAAATAAATTATATAAATTTAGAATATTTATCCTATCTTTTTTCTTTTATCTTTTCATCTTCTCTATTTTTGTAGAAAAGATGGGTAAAAAATTAGTTAATTCGTACAATAGGTACATGTAATATTAAATAATAAAAGTGTTAATTTTTTAACGAGTTTAATGATTATAGACAAAGATTATATAATTTTTTTTTATCTTAATTACTTAAAAGGTACGAAATATTTTTTAGATTATCAATATGTTGAATAATTGTAGTTTTATCTAATATTAACTATTTTTTTTTATCGCGAAATCCTTACTCAGAAGTAGCACTTTCTTAGTAGGCAGGGACTGAATTTTTTCAACTTGTGATTTTTATTTATATTCTATGATCACAAGTCAACAAATTTTAATGTGTCTGATTTTACTTTCACATTTCCTTATACAGATGTCCAACTCCTATCACGAAGGCCTATTGGCGGGAGGGGGAATATGGTAAAGAAATAGAGAGATGTGAGTAATAGTATGGTGCAAGTATTTATACTCATTTAAAATTAACCTAACATCATGATGTACTTCTTTAAGAAATTGTGCCCACTAGGCTATACGAGACAGTTACCATGGTAGCTTGTAATTTATAGACCATTAACAGGGTAGCTACCTTTACTATCTTCTTATTCTGCCTTTGATAACCACAAATGCATCCATACTTTGAACATTTATTATTAGCTTAGCAAGTCATTTCTACTTGCCGTGATAGTACCCTCTTCTACGTCAACCATTTTGAATCCATATACCACTAGTAAATATTTTCGTGCTTTGCATATTACTCATAAATAAAAAATATTATATATTAATTAATATTGTTATTATACATTATTCTATCCATATATTATAAATTACTCACCCTCTAAAGATTCTTAATATTTTTTAGATATGTATTTCACAATTATCTCCACAACTTTTCATTCAAATACCATTTATAAATAATTATTTTGTAAAAAGTTAATATCAATATAAATTAATCTCTTTTCTACATTTATCATACTATTATTACTATTATACTGATATTTCTATATTATAATAATATAATATTTTATAATTTTATTTTTTTGTAATTATTTCATTTTTATTATTCTCATGTTTGGTAATATTATCTTTTACAACAATAACATAAATAACATATATATATATTCAATGAACTAATTATTTTAATTTTACCTTGTATCATTGTTATCGAAAATATTTTTGTCAATATTTTATTCAAATATATAGTCTCAAAAATAAATAATAGGGATTCAAAATATTTTTTGATAATACTGAAAGTCGCAGAGAGAAAAAAATACTCCTAAAAAAGTATGTTCCCATTAAAATAAACTACATGTTGTAACATATTTATATCTCTCAAAAAGTGAGTGTGATTTTTTTAAAATAATAGAGGAGGGCATGCTACTTAAACATCTCTTATACAAAGAACGGAAGTGTAATTTAATTTAATTTAAAATAACTTTTTAGTTTTTTTTTTTTTTAAGTTTCTCCTTATTTTATTATATAAAAACAGATAAAGACACAAAGGTAAAGAAACGCAGAAGAAGGGGAAAAAAAGTGAAATAAAGGCTAGTGTTTTCTAAAAACGAAAGACGAAACATGCTACAAATATCCAATGTTATTCCTTTAACTTGACGGTGGAAATTCCAGCAGAAGCATGGATGGAATCAAACTGCCAATGCTTGCTCTAGTTTAGTTAATTACATTACAAAGGGTTAAACGTATAGCTTCAAAAAGAGGGTCAAATCTACCCACAATATATGATGTATATATATGTTTGCATGAATTTGTTAGATCATGCCAGAACCAATGCAGTTGTACGTGTGTCTGGTATAACCTCCCAAGTGGCGACCTTAATTTCCAATACAACTATATATGTTATTCACTAATCATATATGCAAAATGCAACTACCTGCGGGCCATTCATTTTTAAAATAACACAACCACCGAGTCCGAAGTATGTAAGACCTATCTATATATATGTGTGCAAAGCTCTGTAGTGTAGCCACCAAATTATAACAATTAACCCTCTTCATCTCATGGCTAAGTCTTACATTGTTTTGAGTCTAGTGATTGCACTAGCAATTAGCGGTTTCAATTTGAAGGGGGTAGAGGCAGCCCGTGCCTTCTTTGTGTTTGGGGATTCTCTAGTTGATAATGGCAACAACAACTACTTAGCCACCACAGCAAGAGCAGACGCTCCACCTTATGGAATTGATTATCCAACTCGCAGACCCACTGGCCGTTTCTCTAATGGCTTTAACATTCCTGATTTTATCAGTTCGGTTCACGTCTCTAAATTTTTATTTCCCCATCCTTCATTTTATGTGCAGTTTAATTAATATATGACTCACGTCATAGTTTAAGTTAATTTGTGATTAATTTTTGCAGGTCAAGAACTTGGGTCAGAGTCCACGTTGCCATATTTAAGTCCTGAGCTCAACGGGGATAAATTGCTTATCGGTGCCAACTTTGCTTCTGCTGGCATTGGAGTACTCAATGACACTGGAGTACAATTTGTAAGTGAATTATATTATATGTATAATATGATATAGAGCGTTTTGATTCGGTTGAAGGACATATATGTTGTTGGCATAACAGGTAAACATCATTAGAATGCCAGGACAACTAGAATACTTCCAAGAATACCAACAAAGGGTGAGTGCCCTTATCGGAGATACGAAAACAAAGCAATTAATAAATGGAGCACTGGTCCTCATCACCTGTGGAGGTAACGATTTTGTGAATAACTACTACTTGGTGCCTAACTCTGCTAGATCTCGCCAGTTCACTTTACCAGATTATGTCACCTTTGTGATATCTGAGTACAAGAAGATTCTACGGGTAATTCCCCAACCTATATATCCTTAATTTTATTTTCTGATATATTATATATAATTAAGGCTTACATTTGAGTTTGAATTGGCAATTGGATCAGAGGCTATATGATCTTGGAGCACGTAGAGTGTTGGTAACAGGAACTGGTCCACTGGGTTGTGTTCCAGCGGAATTAGCCCTGAGAGGCAGAGATGGGGAATGCTCAGAGGAGCTACAGAATGCCGCGTCCTTGTTCAACCCACAACTTGTTCAGATGATCCGAAGACTCAATAAGGAAGTTGGTTCACACGTCTTCATTGGAGTCAACACACAACTCATGCACTATGATTTCATCACAAATCCCCAATCATTTGGTAATTAATTAAATATATAGTAATATATATTCATCATCCTCCAACATTGGGGCACTTAAATAAATTAAAGAAATGTGTGAAGATATTAAAGAAATTTTGAAGGAAATTTGCAATGGCTGAGGTCTATTGAGAGAGGAGGGTGAAGAAATAATTTTTTTTAAGACTCTAGAATGTTTTTAATATTTTTACAGTGTTAAATTACTATTTTTAAAATTTTTATAGTATTAAATAACCATCTTAAATATTTTTGAAGTATTAATTTTGTAGTAGATTTAACACAATAAATTTATTAATTTTAATTATTATTTTAATTTAATACAATAAATTAACAAAAAGATTACCGTTTTTAATTACCATAAATTTGCACTTAATTTAGCAAAAAAAATACCATTTTAATTTAACATAATAAATAAAATAATTTAGCAGTACTTTTAATATTTTTTACAAATTTATTGTTTTAAAATTATAATACAAATGAAATAATAGTTTAAATTAAAATAAAATATAAATATAAATATATGAGACCAATTATAAAACCCATAAAACTAAGTTAAAGAACTCAATTTAAGAAACTATCATTGGAGTAAAATTTTGTAAAAGTTATTAAATCTTAAGTGGCATTATAATATCAACCAAAACAAGTTAAAAAAGCTCACTTAACATTTGAAGATGCTCTAATAAATCATATATTTTTGCTACAAGAAATTATAAGCCTTGATTATAGTAACTTGGATAATTTGAAACCGATTAAATGAGGTATAAATGATATATAATCAATTTGTACATGCAGGATTTATTACATCAAAAGTAGCATGTTGCGGTCAAGGACCCTTTAATGGTATCGGACTGTGCACCGTAGCATCCAACTTATGTCCAAACCGTGACGCCTATGCGTTTTGGGATCCATTTCATCCATCGGAGAGGGCTAACAAGTTAATTGTTCAGCAGATTATGTCAGGAACTGCAAAGTACATGAACCCAATGAACCTCAGCACCATTTTGGCCTTGGATTCCAAGAAATAGCTCACCAGCAATCATTCATACATCTTCCACAAATGCTGGGTTTGTTAGTTTGTGTGATATTTCCGTACTGGAATGTCCAGCATTTTGTTTTGGTACCAAAGCAATCTCCTATACTTAATTAAAGATTAATATATATCGATCCAAGCTAGTAATATATATATTGTTATGATTGATCGGATGAGAGTGCCTTTCTTTACTATAATAGCAAAGAGAAACCGCAGAATAAGTGGGGGTTTTGTGGTCTATAAATTCTAGCTTGTTTTTTTAATGTTCATGAGGCACACTTTATAAGACAATTTTTTAGTTGCATTTGGGACTCATTCCTATTGTTGCGGTGATATAAATTTATTTTAGAGCATCTCTTAGTTGCGAAAGTGTACCAGAGATTAATTAATCTTGTAATAATATTTATGGAGATATCTTAGTTTGAAAAACAATGTCTGCCTATTTTTGAAAATATAACCTCAGAAAATTCATAAAAAAGTAACACTCCCTTAAGAAACCAATTAGTGTTGATAATACAAATATTGCATCCACATCACTGCACTATTTGTGTGAAGTAACATAGGTATAACATGTATGTATAAAAAATAAGGCGATATCAACTATAATCAGATGATAACAAATATAAAAGATAATAAGACTATGTATCTAAATCATCTATTCAATTTATATATTAGTAATTATAATACATAATTTGGACTCTACATTCTTAATTAGACATTTTAAACGTCTCTTTTCTTTTTTAAATATCGATTTCACATATTATCTTGTAAAGCAAAAAAATTATGTCACAGTCAATTTTTACTATTGTTTTTTATCTTTATCTATATACTTAATATTTTTAACAACATATAGAGTTCTTTCAATATTTTAAATTAATCATTGTAAATTTAAAATATAATTTATAAATTAAAGATATTTACTTATTAATAATTTTATTTATAATATAATTTATAAAAATTATTTATTTATTGTAAATTTTAATTATATAAAAAAACACTTTTTATACTATGCCCAAACTAAAATAATTGTTAAAAATAATAGTTTTTACTCTTAAAAAAATATGAGTTAGTTAGAATTAAGGAGTTCAAATACTTTAATTATAAATAAATTCAATAATTAATAAATTCCTAATTATATTTTAATTCTCAAACAAAAAGTTAATAATTCACTCTTAAGTATTAATTAATAGATTGATTTTGGGCTACCTTCTCACCTGGCTTGCTTTAAGAGATGCTAAGTCAAATTAGAAATTTTAGGAATGGTTTAATTTGAGAATTTTTTATTTATAAAAATATTACTTTATTTTTATTTTTATTTTTTATAAAAAAACAATATTTTTTTATTACTTTTGTTTCATTTTTTATTTTCACCATTTCTATATACAATTAAAACAAAAAATGTTTTTTAATTAAAAAACAATAACTCAAATTTTATTAATTAACATATGTTTTATATATATTCAATTATTTGATTTTGATCTTTCAAGAACTTCCTACATATAATGACCAGTGGTATAGGAGGAAGAAAATACCAAAGTTAAACATAAGAAAAATCGTAAAAAATGAGAAAGACTGCATTTGTAGACATGTTTGGTTTGGTGGTGAGTTGAGTTAAACTAATAAAATTAGGATGCTTGGTTGTTGAAATAAATCCAGTTTCAATTGAAGAAAATCTAGGTGGATGTTTTATGCAAAATCAGTTTTGATCTTTTAGTAGTATTTTCCCTCATTTATCATCGCACTTATTTCCTCAAATGTTATATGGACAAGTAGTCAAATACCATTAGTAGCACATGCTTCTTCAACCCCTGCACCACATTGCACATATCCTTCATCGTTAGTCACTTCTCACTTATTACTACCAGTTTTTGTTAAACTAACAACATGGCTGCCATCGGCCACACATGGCAGCGTCATAATTGTAAATGTATGTGGTGGAAATTAAACTGGCTGGGTTGTCATACTATTTAATTACACTTAAGTGTAGTAAAGAAGGTTAGGGGCTAGGCTTTACTGTTTGTGATTGTTTTGCTGAATTTAATATTTATATTAGAGTTTAGTGGCAATTTTATGGGTAGTGCGTGATTGAATGAGAGTTGGTAACCTAATTTTTTATTATTATTGCTTATTTCATTTAATTTTAATGTTTTTATAAAGTCATGCATTCTATTTCAAAAATAAATTTTAATTATATTATATATATTAAATTTAATAATTAACATGAAGGGAAAAAAATTACTACATGCCTATTTGTTTTAATATGTTTATATATATAAAGTCAAATGTTTGTGATAGTATAAGTAATCAAGGGAAGGGATAGTATTTCATATATAGAAGAAAATTTTAAACAGAATTTCATTACGATTAATGGGTGGTTTCATGATTTTTTATGGGCATAGACATCCCAAGTATCTCATTCTTATTATTTTTCATTATCTAGGTATAGTCTTCTTTTCTTGGGTGTCCATTTTGTATGAATTTGTAGTTTAATATTTATATTCGTGTGATTATCGATAATAACTTATTGAATCCATTATTTAGGCTTATAATAAATAAAAATTTGTTCTTACAACTCAACCTAGAGCTTTCAACATTGTACAAGGAGGTGTGCTTTTAAGTGGAATTGCCACAACATGGACATTCTTCATAGCAAGAATTATTGTAATATAATAATAACTAGGAGGATTTGAAAATCATTATGGCATTAAGATTTTTTATTTATTTAATAGAAGTATACATAGACATTGAAATTTATTTGGTAATTATACACTTAAATTTAATTTTGATTCAAAATATCCAAATAACATATTCTTAAAAAAGTTACTTTTTCTAATATCTATTAAGAAACAAAAAAAAAACATGTTACTTCGAAATGAATTTATAATCATTTTGTAAATCATAATCATTTTTACAAAATTATGTTGATATAAAATTAATTCTATTAAACACACTTTTTTATTATTGTTAATTTTAATTTTTTTGTTTTTTTAACATACTTCAACGTACTTGTATAAATTAAATGTTGAGTCCGTCAATAATATAAGTTTATATAAGTAGTTATATAAAGCTTTTTTTTTTTTTTAGTTGTGAGATTAATTCCTACTATTACCACAAAAATCTTTTTTTTTTTGCTAGTGAACCTTTCTCGTTCATATCTTTTAACAATCAATAGCTAATTGAATATATACATATTAGAGGATTTTATATCAACTAGTAAAATGATGTAAATAAAATATATAAGTAAAGACAACTACCATCTTACAAACTGATTTTGTAAGATGGAATTAAATTTAAACATATATTCTTAGATAATATTAGAGCTTATTTTAATGATTGTTGTTGAGTTTATTGAACAACTTATTATCGGATAATTATCAAACCATCCTCATATGTTTATTCTTGTAAACTTTGCGTTTAAGACGTACTGTTCTCTATGCGAGAAGAGTGTGTCGAATATTTCATATCAATTATCACATTTTACTTTACAAAGTTGTTTTGTATAGTTGACTTAGGTTTAATTCTATTATCTAAAACTATGTATTAGAGTATCTCTTTGTTTTACTATTTTTTCATAAAAAAATGATGGTAACTTTTTTTTTATTTCAATCATTAATTACGAATAAATTTTTATGTACTAATTTTGAATTTAATTATTTTTTACTGAAAATAAAAGAGAAAGATAATGTGATTAATGAGTACGATCACAAAGGTGTAGGTAAGCCCAAGTGCAAGGCCCAAAGAGATAAATGCGGTAATAGATACGGTCAACTTCATTTCGGTAGTGTAGTCCATGCATCACTTTTTCAATTAGCAGTCTGCCTTATCATCAGTGCATCACACAGCAGACTGTTGCTTCACTCCCTGGACACTGTCACCGAGTCACTCCCACAAACCCAAACCAAACCCATTTCGCTCTCAAACACAAATCTATATATGCATTCATGTCCTCACTCATCTTACCTTACACTTACACTTACGGTTACACCCGTGTCCCGTTCAAATTGAACCGCTTCTCTCCCCGAACCGTCACGGTTCGCGCGGCGGTTTTATCTCCGGACAAGCGGGGCAGAAAGAAGAAACAGGCGAAGGATGGTGATAGCGCAGTTGAGAATGGCCTCCGGTTCAGTTTCATGGAGGAGCTCATGGACCGGGCTAGGCGCCGAGACTCAAACAGCGTGTCGGAAGTCATATACGACATGATTGCTGCGGGCCTGAGCCCTGGCCCTCGGTCGTTTCATGGCTTGATAGTGTCTCACGCCCTCAACGGCGACGAAGAAGCCGCGGTATGTTGATTTCTCTACGACGAAGCCGAATACGGTTTCTGCGAATTGAATTGAACTGATTCTTGTTGTTACGCAGATGGAATCGCTGAGAAGAGAGTTGGCTGCAGGGCTTCGACCGGTTCACGAGACATTCTTGGCATTGGTAAGGTTATTTGGGTCTAAAGGTCGCGCCACTAGAGGTCAAGAAATACTTGCAGCTATGGAAAAGCTAAATTATAATATTCGCCAAGCTTGGATTGTTCTTATTGGTATGTTCATTTCTTCCTGTTTGAATAAACCTTTCTATAAGTGTTTTTCTTGTAACTAAAATCAACTTATACACTTTAGTTTTTCGAAAAGCTAGATGAAAGAGTTTCTAAGTGCATAAGTTGATTTTAGCTTGCAAGAGAAACTTAATTCATTTTACCATTTTATTTTATCATATCTCCACTTACTTATTGTTAATTTGTTTTGGTGTCTCCTTTATGGTGTGTTTTAATTGGCGTGTTATGTAGAGGAACTTGTTCAGAACAAGCATTTGGAAGATGCCAACAAAGTGTTCTTGAACGGTTCCAAGGGTGGCCTCAAGGCTACTGATGAGATTTATGATCTTCTGATTGAGGAAGACTGCAAAGCGGGCGACCATTCTAATGCGTTAGACATTGCCTACCAGATGGAAGCGGCTGGCCGGATGGCAACCACATTTCATTTCAATTGCCTCCTCAGCGTGCAGGTCACCTTCCTCAATCTAGTTTGTGCAGTTCTAGGGGCCAGTTTTGTGTTGCTGAAAAAATAGGGGGTGGAAACGTTTAGGTGACTTTTGGATTGTCTTTTGTTTTCATTATTAGATGATATGTTTCTGTTTGTAATTATGAAAATGTCACATTGTTTTTAAATTGTTTCCTGTTTCCAAGAATTTGCTAGGGAAATTAATGGTGAAAGCAAGATCAAGGTGTTTTTTCTTTATAATTATTAGTGGTTGGTTTTTATCACCTTAAAAATAGAGGTGAAAACATTTAAGGGTTTGTTTTTTTTTGAAATAACAATTTTTCATACATATCACGTTCCTTACTTGTTATTTAAGTGGCTCCTATCCTGTCCTGTGGCAATGATTCATATCGTTATATGGATAAATTCCCTATTGAAAACACCTATCATATGCTTGCTTCATGGTTCTTCATTCTCTTTATGACTATAAAAACTGTGAAGGTAATTGATATGGAATATGACACAATTATACTTCAGTTTTACATGTTTTAGGAAAACAATGCTGAGTGTTTTTTTTTTTAACTTTTTAAATTTCAATTAGTTGTGATAAAGCAAATTATGAACTTGTTTGATCTTCTGCTGTTTGCATTATTTTTTTAATATTATTTCCTTCAAATTAATTAGGCTACCTGCGGAATACCTGAAATAGCTTTTGCGACATTTGAGAACATGGAATATGGAGAAGGTTTGCACTCCACATCTCCTTTCTCTTCCTCTTTCTTCTCTTTCTGATGCTCAGGGCCGGCCCAAAGGTAAAGCCTCAAACTTTAGGCCCACCAACAAAAAAATATTTGTTATTTTTTTATAAAAAAAAGGTCACATATATTGGCAAAAAGGCCCAACACATAACTCTCCCATATAAGTAGAAAAGTTTCTCTCAAAATTTGTTTAGGTCTCATCCACTTCTGGGTCGGCCCTGCTGATGCTAATATTTGTTTACTTATAAAGATATTTTCATTTACCATTTTAAGGGAAGCTTGTTTCTATTTCTTATACTCTTGTTTCACAATCATTTTTCAATTCTCATGGTATTTTCTTCTGTTTCATTTTTTTTTTTGTTTCTGTGTGTGTTGTTGTTGCAGGTAGATGCTCTTTTCTAAATTGTTATAGCCTCTTTCTTCATTATTAATTCTATGTAAGGTAAATTATCTTTAATTTGTTACATAACAGATTATATGAAGCCTGATACAGAGACATACAATTGGGTTATTCAAGCATATACTAGAGCTGAATCTTATGACAGGTTAGATATTTAAATAGCTGTGGAGTCTCCCATTAGAATTCTTAAATTGAATATTTCATGGATTGAGTTATATTTGTTATTATGTGATGTGATCCAATTAAACTTGTTTCTGTGTGGCTTATAGAGTACAAGATGTTGCTGAGTTACTTGGCATGATGGTTGAAGATCACAAACGGATACAGCCAAATGTGAAGACCCATGCGTAAGACATATTTCTCTTACAAACCTGATCATTATAACATGTTGGATGTAAAATATTTTGAATTTATTAGTATATAATTTAGTCTTTTATTTTTAATAGTAGCAGTTATAATAAACTGAAATTTGCAGCAGCAAGTCCTGTGACAAAGCAATAGATTGCAAAGAAGCTTTAGTGAGTCTGTAGGTGTATAAAAAGAAGAAATATTATTAAAGAGAGAATATACTACTTGGTGGGGTGGGGGGGATGAGGTTCCTCCTAAACCAAAATAGTAAAAAGGAAAACATTAATGAGGCTAAAATTGCTACAAAGGTGTCTGCATATCTATTATGAATTTTCCCTTAAAACAACAATGAGTGAGCACCCTAGAGAAAATATAAACACGAATCTTTAGCATAACAATTGTATGAGCTAAGAGTCCCCTATAAAACATGGGTATTCCTCTTCAATCAAATACACCAGAGAAGCACAACAACTGCACACTGCTAATCTGCTACTAAATCACAGAACCCTATTATTGGACAAAATAATCCGGAGTTTAAATCCAGAAGGACAGAAGCCCTTCAAACTCCTGGTTTAATATATAGGTTTTAGTGACTGCCTATGACAAGGAGTTTACGTTGCACCAAGTTGCACCAAGTCACCAACGACTAATAGCATGTTTGGATATTCCGTAGGCTCACGTTCCAATGCTCTGTTTACTGAGAAGAAAAAAATTGTAGCTTTATGAACGTGGGTTAAGGACCTATTAAACAGAAAATTGAACATGCTAAAAGTAGTCTCCACTCAACTATATGTTGACTATTTTAGTGCTTCTATGCTATTCTTTAATTTGAAGTTTCCTTCTATTTTCTGAAGGATCCTTGGATTATCAGGTAACTGAGTAATGACCTGTAGTTTTTGGGGACCATATAGGTAGGTAATCATTAAGCTGTTTTGTTTAAATAAATAATTATTTCTTATTGGTGATGGATTTGGTAATATATGACTATGAAATGTCCTTTTGATCTAATTAGTCCCATATTGTCTCTTCAGGCTGTTAGTTGAGTGTTTTACCAAGTACTGTGTGGTACGAGAAGCTATTAGGCATTTTCGTGCCCTTAAAAACTTTGAAGGGGGTACAAAAGTTCTACATAATGAAGGGAACCATGGAGATCCACTCTCTTTGTACCTCCGGGCATTATGTCGGGAAGGTATGCTTATACTGGCTATGTATTTTTAGTTTTCTCATTCTTAGAGATGTTGTCTTTATTAGTGTAAAGAATTTAAAATTTCATTCAATTAATCTAAGGGGTTGGTTGAATAAAGCAAGATCTAGTCTCACATTTGACAAGTCACAAGTTTGAACCTTCACTTATCTCCTTGGGGTGAAGTAAATGTATGTCCTTCATAATTATTCTTTGAACCTAGAGGCTTTCTCTGCATTGGATTGTGGTACCATCTCCTTAACCTAAAATATTTTTGTTGGAATGCAAGTGTGAATAAGAAGTCTCACATTTTAGGAATGCTTAAGTTGAGCAACATTTAAGTGAGAAGGACTCATAAATCAAATACCTTAAGGTTTTGGGTTAGATGTGGTGTCAACTTCACTTGTGTGGTTTGCTTGTGGTCCATTTTTGGTGTTCTTTCCGGTGTGTTCTCCCTCTCGTGTACTCAACAAGTGGCAAAGCCGATGGTTTGACTACGTGACCGACTCATACAAGTATTAAGTGGAATTGGTGATGAAGCAATATATAGGGAACCACGGATGGTGATTCCTTGTATCGGAAGTCTTTTTGGTGATGTGGAGGTCAGGCAGCATGTCCTTAACGGTGCTGCAAGTATGTAGAGCAACAATGGCTAACCTCTAAAGGCCATAATTGAATACTCGTAGATAAAAAGGCTTTTGCTTGAGTGGGGTTATACAATATGGAAGAAACTTACACTTGAGGGGAGATTGTTGGAGTGCAAATTTGAATAAGAAGTTCCACTTTAGTTAGGAATGCTCAAGTTGAGCAACATATAAGTGAGAAGGACCCATAAACCTAATGTCTTAAGGTTTATTGTTAGATGTGGTGTTAAGTTCACTTGTATGGTTGGCTTGTGACTCATTGCTGGAATTCTCCCTGGTGTTTACCCCCCTTCGTATTCTTATCAATTTTGTACCCCCTAAAAATTCATTCAATCTTCCGTATAAAAATGTAAGGAGATATGAGGAATGTAGTCTACAGTTGTAATAAAATTTCACCTCAAAGAATAATTTCCAGGTGAGTAGTTGAAGGGTAATCCACCTTGCCATTATATGTAGAAGATCTGGTTCCACAAGACATAATCATTGGCCTAAAAGTTTATATTTTGTTGTCCTTGTTCAGATCAAGAACTTTGTAACTTCACGATATTGCCCTTCTATGTGGAGTTCAATATAGTGTTCTAAATTGTTTATAAAAATTTCTGACAAAAATTGTCACAGAATTCTTTGCCTCAACCTGATTCTAATTTTTAAATTCAGGAAGAATTGTTGAAATGCTTGAAGCTTTAGAAGTTATGGCAAAAGATAACCAGCCAATCCCCTCGCGGGCAATGATCTTGAGCAGAAAATACCGGACGTTAGTGAGCTCCTGGATTGAACCTTTACAAGAGGAGGCTGAACTTGGCTATGAGATTGATTATGTTGCTAGGTATTGTTTCTATTTCAGCAATAGTTGCTATTTCTTTATTTTGTTGTTACTTTGTTATTATTATTATTATTATTATTATTTTGATCAAGTTATTTATTTTATTTATGTTTTATGATTATTATCTATTCTCAGCTAGGGAACTGAACCCCGAATTGAAGTTATTATAATGATTTGATTTGTCTTTTTTTATTATTATTATTTCAATTGATTTTTCATCTTGATTGTTTTTATGCTGTCCGAGAGTAGTGTGCAATTGTGCATACCAAATGCATGTTATTTTACCTCTTGATCGGAAATTGTGTTTCTATGGTTTTTGTGTTTGTGTTCAGCCTAGTTTGCCTGCTAGAGGTAACTTTAAAATTCTGAAAAAATACCAGCAGTAGCCAATATTGGCAGACTAGGGAAATCAAAATCTAAGCAGTGGTCCTAAGAATCTCTCCTGTAATTTTTCTAGTTAGAAAAGTTTCTAACCTTTTCTTTTTGTTTTTCGGTTTCCTTTCTTATTTAATGTAGGCATGTTTTATCACTGAACTAGTACATGTTAGTTGATGGGCTTAATGAACTAATGCTTATTATTGTATTGATTTATTTTTCTTAATGACTTGGTTGCTATTAATTGAAACAGATATATTGCAGAGGGTGGCCTAACTGGAGAGCGCAAGCGGTGGGTGCCTCGGAGAGGTAAAACACCTCTAGATCCTGATGCTTCTGGATTTATATATTCAAACCCAATGGAGACCTCCTTCAAACAAAGATGCCTGGAGGAGTTGAAGTTGCACAATAAAAAGCTTTTGAAGACCTTGCAGAATGAAGGACTTGCAGTTTTAGGTGATGGTGTATCTGAATCTGATTACATTAGAGTGCGGGAGAGGCTAAAGAAACTCATAAAGGGACCTGAACAGAATGTTTTAAAGCCTAAGGCTGCTAGTAAAATGCTTGTGTCTGAATTGAAGGAAGAACTAGAAGCACAAGGTTTGCCTACTGATGGAACTAGAAATATTCTTTACCAGCGTGTACAGAAAGCAAGGAGAATAAATCGATCTCGTGGTAGACCCCTTTGGGTTCCTCCCATGGAAGAGGAGGAAGAAGAGGTTGATTCTTCATTTATTTTATTTAAATACCTTTTTCTATTCTCTCCATTGCAATCCTTAATATATAATGCCTAAACTTCAATGTGATTCATGTTCCAGGTGGATGAAGAGTTGGATGCATTAATTTCACGTATAAAGCTAGAGGAAGGAAATACAGAGTTCTGGAAACGTCGCTTTTTAGGAGAAGGCTTAACTGGTGATCAAGAAATGCCAATGGATGCAGGTAAATCAGAGTTCCCTGAAGTTCTAGATGACGTTGATGCTGTAGAAGATGCTGCAAAAGAGGTTGAAGATGATGAAGTGGATGATGATGAGGAGGAAGCAGAACAAGTAGAGGAGGAAGTAGAACCAGCAGAGAACCAAGATGTAGACAGGATAAAGGACAAGGAAGTTGAAACTAAAAAGCCTCTTCAAATGATTGGAGTCCAGTTGTTGAAAGATTCTGATCAACCTACTGCCATGTCTAAAAAGTTTAAAAGATCTTCCAAATTGCAGGTTGAGGTATGATCGATAATTTCTTTGTATTCTTCTTTTCCTTTGTAAGATTGGGTGGGAGAGTGAGGTTCTGCTACCTGTTAAGACAGTTAGGCAAGTTTTTTTGTACAGAAGTTCCTAAAATGTTGGGATGTAACAACTAACATGATAAAACTGATATGTAGCCTTAGATTTTGGGTGAGTGATTCATAAGTTGAGAGCCATGTCTGGACCATGAATTTGCATTCACTGTTAACATTACATTCTTTTAATCTTTGTTGCAGTTTTTACATTTTGTTGTTTGAGAATCTAATCTTGCTTCCTAGCAGGATGATGATGACGATGATTGGTTTCCCCTGGACCTATTTGAGGCATTTAAGGAAATGAGGAAGCGGAAAATTTTTGATGTGTCAGACATGTACACCTTAGCAGATGCTTGGGGATGGACATGGGAGAGAGAACTGAAGAACAAACCTCCTCGGAGATGGTCACAGGAATGGGAAGTTGAGTTGGCAATCAAAGTTATGCAGAAGGTAAATAACTAAAGTTAAACCTTGACTGTTTTATCCTTTTTAAGTGCAAGTTTGCTTCTTGTTGAAATAGTTTTAACGGTCAAGTTCCTCAGTTTCTTTTCTTGTAGATAGAGAACAGAATTACTGCCTCTTCATGTGTACAAAATGAAAACTATATATAACACTCCACTTGAAAGTTAACCTAGATACAAAATGATGCAGAATGACATTAAATTTCCTTACAGGTTTCGAACATCAGTGTATTTGATGCCACAATAAAATTTATATTCATCGGTGTATAGTGTTTACTAATTTTTATGCTGGAACTTTTAACAAAAAAAAATTACTTTGGAATAGTAATGTCATTTGGCATCAGTCAGTTCTACTTAATGAGTATGTTTTGGTTGTTTTAAGTAGCAGATAGTCGAATAAATTAGAGTGCTTTATTCTATTATATTTTATGCTTTTGTTGAGCAACTGTCTTTCTTTTTTTATACCCATATTTGAGGGATATTGTATCCCCTGTTCTAGTATCTTCTCTAATTTCTACTAGTGAAGGAAGGTCAGTCTCCAGAAGTACCAATAGTTTGAGAGTTTGGGTGAAGTTGCTTAATCTGTAAATTATTTTTAGTACCAATTTCTGCCTCCAATTTCCGAGTTTATTCGTTCGCAAGGTTACTCTTGGTTCAACTTTTACAGTGACACATGGGATCAGTTACTCTTGTTTTCTTATGCTGTTATTCATTCCTCCCTTCAGTGGGACATTAAACATTCTTGGTGCGTCACAAACAAATTTATATATACTCTGAATGGTGATGTTTTATTTGTTTTGCATCAAAGAAGAAAGAAAAAGACTACATTGTTGTCTACCTATCTGCTTGTAGATTCCTGATCTGACATAGTGTAATATTTCATTCAATTTTGAAATTTGGCTTATATTTTACAATGTAGTAGAGATATATTCATCATCCTTGTAAATATTGCCGAGACTTCCCCTAATATTGTTTAAAGTTAGAAGCTCCCTCTAATTTTTGGAGCTAACACATTCAATAAATAGTTATTAGCAATACTACTTTGGTCCTTTTGGATATATTCAACCTAAAAACATTCTTCAGTAATATGCGTGTATGTGCTGAATGATTTTCTGGGCTGTATTATACAGGTCATAGAATTGGGAGGGACACCAACTATAGGAGATTGTGCCATTATCTTGCGTGCAGCTATAAGGGCACCTCTACCTTCAGCTTTCTTGACAATTTTGCAAACAACTCATGGTCTTGGTTATAAGTTTGGGAGGTAACTCTATTTTTTTTTATATGCTTCACCTGGGGAAAGAAAGCTAAACCAACTGAGATTTCCGAGGAAAGAATTTCCCTCCTAAATTTGGCACCTGAAACTATATCCTTAGTACATAAAACATAACACTTCAAAGTCATTTTTTTACTGTTCCTCTTTAATTTGTAGAAGTTCACTATTTCACATTGTGTCCTGACAGCGGATGCTTGAAGGACACTTGTTAAGGAATGAAAATTCGGAAGTATTTAATGATGCATTTGTGAAAATTTTACTTTTCATTAATACCTTAAGGGCACTCCTTAGCTCTGTCTTTTTTACATTTCAAGAAACTCCTTTTCAATTTGTGGTTTTAGATTTTAAGGTTAGGAGGACTTAATTAATCATCATGGTTCCTATGGAGCTAAAGCATAATCGACTTCATAATTCCACGTTGGAATGAAAAAGTGAAAAAATTGTGTATTATTGCTGAGTTTAAAAATGAGATGTTGTATTTAACTTCTGTGCACTTTGATTTTTGAATTCCTACCGTTGAAGGCATAACTGTTTGACTGGGTTGGATTAGATTATGCAGCATTTTATTTACCATGTTTAAGAACTGCAGAAGGAAGGCAACCTTTGGTTTTTTGCCATCCCATGTCTGTTGCTTTTAAGCTAATTGTTTCCCCATTTTCCCCCATGTTACAGTCCTCTTTATGATGAGATCATCTCTCTCTGCGTTGATCTTGGGGAACTAGATGCAGCTGTTGCTGTAGTTGCAGATTTGGAAACCACAGGGATTTCAGTTTCAGACCAGACTTTGGATAGGGTGATTTCTGCCAAACAGAGGATTGAGAATACCTCCAATGGTGTTATTACGGATGCAGGATTGTAAAACTATACCTTCATGCAGTAATGGTTATTATGTTTCGGACAGGTGTAGCTACCGGTTGTGGTTTAATGTATCACCATTGCACACGTGCAAATTTTGTGCTGAGCATAATGTATGTATAGTATCAGGCCTTGAAAATTTACTTAAATTAGTAGCATTTGTTCTCCTCTCCCTAGTTTTACGGCTCTCTGACTGCACCACAATCTATTGTTTTGAACAGGGTGTTTTAAAAATGAAGCAACGGCAAGCTCCCACTGCTGCAACGACAATGCTTTTTCATTCCACCGACACAAAATGATACGGTTGAAAATTTAACGTCACCAACAATCAATAACTCGATTTCACGGTGTCACGGTGTTGTTAAGACCCGGTCCACTCCATTGGCTGATTGGTACTAGTAGATTTCATATAAAATGATATAATATTTATTGAAGAAATTATAATCTATTAAGTTAGGCACATGAAACAGCATTGAAGACATTTTTTCTTTTTATTTCTAGTTTGACATCGGAAATTACACCTGCTCAGCCTTGTAAATGCAACGTCCAAACGAGGTGAACGAAATGAAACAATTTCAGTTGATCCTTCCTTCCTCGTATATATTCTGATAGGATTGTAGATCCAAAATGAGTGCAATAAGATGAGGGTCCCTTGCAAGTCTATACACGTAGGCCTAAGTCCAATAGTGTGCTCATTATTACTAGGAGGGGAACATGTAGATGGGAAAGGGGTAGTAACAGAGAGCGAGTATAGATGAGAGAGTTGATAATTGCTCTTACTTTTCCCAGCAATTCAGTCGTTCTGCTTCCATCAATATAATCAATCTACTTTTTGGAAGTAGGAATTCTTCTCTATCAAATTGGGAAGGGCATTTGTTGTGCATGCACGTAAGGATTACGTCATAACGCATCGACGCTAAGGACATTTGAATTGTCGTCATTGAATCCACTAGAAAACTTTGGTGCGAGGTGAACTCACATTGAGTGGACATTGAAGGAGCATATTGCACAATTTTACAGCATTGCAAGCCAAGGTGCGAGACGATCGAGCTGAGACGTATTTCATAGTTTAAGGAATTGCAAAGTCAACTTGCTCAGATCTGTATAGAAGGAATCACTTCCCATTGGTTCAAAGTGCTCAAGGATTTGGATAAGTTAAAGTGAGGAGTGCAGAAGAAAAGTTTACGTACATGTAAGAGAAGTTTAAAAGTTTGCACGTCAGATATTTTGTTGCTACAAAACGTGAAACTAAAAGGCAAGACCAGTTGTGTAACATCAATGAAGAAAGTGGTGATATGCTGGCAGCAGAAAGCTCAACAAAAGACACTATAGACCATGTTGAAGCCATCTTTGATGGATTAGATGAAGGATGCGATGATTCCACTACTTTTGTGACTTCGAGATGGCCTAGCCTTGTACAGCTACAGAAATCGAAACTCTCTTGATGTCCCAAGAGGAACTCTCAGAAATGCCGATTTCCATGCTAATGTTTCTCTCCAATATCTTACAATTAAAAGAAAAAGGTTTCTAGTCATGTATACAATTACAATGCAAGGTCTCGAGGAAAAGGTAATTTTGGGAATTCTTTTGGTGGTAATTATCATGGCAGATGGGTGGTAGAAATAATGGTAAATCCGACAAAGACAGAGATCATTGTGCCATGTTTGTGGAAAATTTGGCCACAAAGCCTGGTATTGCTATCTTAGGTCTGATCAGAACAATTCTGGTCCTCTTCTGGCTCAACAGTACTATACTTTGTGCCCGCTGCATTAGCTATTGATCCTTCATGATACTTTGACTATGGGCCTACCAAACATCCCACACTACCAACGAAAACAAAAATCTTATCCCACCAGACCAGGACTTGTCATCTCACACCAAATGCAGTAAATCATCTGTGAAAACAACCTATTATGACAAAGTTTTAGTGGGCAACAAATGGTGTACGATTTTGGGTATTCAAAATATGTGGCATCTCAAATTTCTTTCTCATCCATCCAATTTGCCTTTGTTCTTAAACAACCTATTACATGTTCCACAAGATACCGAGGACGTATTTCTCAGTTTGCCAAAGATAATCATGTGTTTATTGAATTCCCTCCCAACCTCAGCCAAGTGAAATCCCAAGATACCAAGGAGACTCGTCGAAGGGAGACTTAAAAGATTATCCCTTTACGTTTGAGCATCTTGACTTGGTATTATACTACCTTCATCTAGTTACACTGGTCTTCAAAGTAACACTCGACTGTGACAAATGACAAGTTCCTTTAAACGTCGCACTGTCGATTAGGCATCCCATCTCTTAGACTTGGAAGTGTAAAATATCATTTGTTACTAATAAAATGCCTACAGTAAATCGCATATACTCAATGTCACACACTCACCTTAATCCATACATTTTATTGATGCGTATTCCAAGCACTTTTGATTTATCTTCTGCATCATAAATCCCAAGCATTTCCTACATTCCTAAAAATGCTTCAGTTACAACTAAAAACCAAGATTAAGGCAATCCAAACAGATAATCGAATAGAATACACGTTTTTTCAAATATATATATGCCGATAGCATCGTCCATGGCATATGTTTTTCCTGCCTATATGCACACCAACATAGTGTGCTCTGCAGAAAGCAAACATGCATATTGCAGAAACTGGCCTAACCTTTCTTGCAACTTTTTCCCTACCGAAACAATTTTGGAGTGATGCATTAACTAATTACTATTTTACTGCCACGTAACAATCAGACTATCTTACACTTGTCCTAAACAATTAAGTCACCTTTTAAAATCCTTTTCAAGCTTAAATTTAATTATCAGCTAGGAAGATTCTTTTATTGTGCATGCTTTCCCCACCTCTAATCATGTAGTCAACACACATTGGTTTGTGATGGTTAGACTCGTGGTGAGTTAGTATTAATCTATTACAAGTGGTTATTACATGTTTAATCCTGCTTCGGTTGTAATACTGATATACAGTTAACATATCATTCTTTAATCATAAGTCGTAACATTTGCTCTTAAATCAACACTCATTTTCACTCTCTAATCTCTTCCTTAGTCCCCATAATTTAAAACCGATTTTTGCTTAACTGTATTGTTCTCTTCTCAACCATTGATTAGTGTGGCAGGTCAAAATGGTGAGCCTTGTCAAATCATGTAGGAATCTCGTCACGTGCTTCAGTGTGAAAAAGGATAAGGCGGCCAACTAAATGATGCTCTTGGCTTTTGTTGATGGCTACTCCCAATTCCCAAATATCACATTCGGAACAGTGGTTCATGCATCTGGATCACCTCTTATTCCTTTCATTTGTATCAGTACAATGCTGCCACCTCCACCCCAAAGCATTTTTATCAACGTGAATATACAGCAGCCACTATAAGAGGCACTCGTAATCTCCCTGAAACTATGCTCATTTTCTTTATTCACTTTCGATTTATATCTATTTTTATTTTTTTCCTATAAAGCATTCAAACTCAGAGATTTTTACATGCGTACTTACATTTACCTTATTCTAAAAGAAGAACGAGTGAGAGCTTAGGTGTGTGGCCCTATCTTGCTCCCTCGACTAATTTCTCGAAGTTTTAATTTATATTTATAAGTTGACAAGTCATTTACCATTGGTATCAACAGCAAGAAATCCAATTAACATTTAGTAATGTTACATTAATAATATTAAATGTTACATTAATATATTTTTTTCAAATCTATTTTGCTTATGTATATTAAATGCTATAAATTATATTAATATACATTTAAAATCTCCTTTTTTAAATATGTTTTATAAATTATTTTTTAAAATGTTAATTAAATAACAAAATTGAGTTATAGTGCATAAGAAAAAATTATATTTATTTATATATTCACACAAATATTACATAACATTAAATATTGCATTAATATCAAGAGAAATTTAGTTTAGTTCAAGGAGGAAGGTGCTTAAATATTGTACATTTTTTGGGTTAAAAAAATTGTTGCATTAATAATTGTTTTAAAGTCTACTTTACTTGTGAACAGGGGTCTTAGCATCAGAGGCTCAATCATAGGTGACAAAACATTTAAGCCAAATTGTCCAAAAAACATTGATGTTACATTTTGGGTCGAAACGGCCAAAGCCTTCCACGATCCGTTATGGGATATAAATTGGGCCTTGACTTTAAAAGCCCAATGTCGAAGTAGGGATAGCAAGGCGCACAATCCATCCCCAAAAGCAATTCAAGGGATAATTGAGTCACTTATGGTAAGACGTCTCACATGGCTGCCACGAACCCGTATTAAAACCCAAGGTGTAAGGGAAATAAGGACAAAGGGAACAAAATCAGGAGCACAGGGAAGAGCAAGGAATCAACGATAGAGGATTAAGAATTCGCCAAAAAAAAGGTTAGTGGAGCAGGCAGTAGTAGGGGAATGACGAAAGGAAGCATGTCACTATATTCCTTTCCATACAACTTGAGCAAAAGTGACTAGTATTGGGATCTATGTGCTCTCATCTGGACCATTATTTAAGAGAAAAGTGAAGAACGTGAGGAACACGCGTGCCACAGAAAGGAAAAAGGATGACCACCCCATTAATGGCAAATCCACCGCATTAAATGGAAAATCCCTACTAAGGACACTAGAGCATTGAATGTGCCTAGGGGATAGTCGCCACATTAATGGAAAAGATCCTCGAGAAGATAGTGGACACCCCATGCAAGCCTATAAAAAGACCCCAATGAAGAAAAAAGGGATAGGATTCACTGTCTAAGCCTTAGATTTCAAACTTAAGAGAATTCTTATATAAAAAAAAAAGACTTACGAAAAGAGAGTTCTTAAATGAGGGAGAGTTCTTAGCATCCCTAAAAAAGGGTAGATAGTGCAAGACAATTGGAGGAAGGGAGTCGTGATAAGAAGAGCATAGTAGACAAAAGGAAGAACTCAGACGAAGCACTGAAATAGGAATGAGACATTAACCTATAACTAATTTGAAAGACAATCACTCGATACTAGGTAAGAGTAGCTAGAGTCTTTGAGTAAACATATGTAAACCCACGTACATCTTTTATGAAGAATCCAGACCCGTACCTCAAGCATCAGCCTCGAAATGAAATAAGAATTTAAAACTTAATCACCCATGTAGATCAAAACTATGCAGGGCTTCAAGTTGATACTCTTTAGCCCAACCTCAGTTCCTTTTTTGGCAACCATGCATTTGTCAACCCCTATTTTGGTATAGTATCCCATAGGCATGCAAAAACCGACACAAGGGTCTATACTCACTCAGCTAAAGTGCTCTCGGCTCCCTATTGTCATATGGATAACCTAGTTGACACCTAGTCAGTTGTCATCTATCGAGCATGATCTCGGTTGTGTCACTTCACGCTAGGTAAACCCCTATTTAGAATCCTTGCATGGCCAAAGGCAACCCCCCTTTGCACCTATGTTTTGACAATTTGTGAATAATGTCTGGATAGGGTCAAAATGGTTTGAGCACTCTTTAATACTTAACCACCCTTTAAAGTCGTTGCCTCCGGTGCCAATGGAAGAACCCGTCTCTAGTCAAATATCCCTTTCTTTGGGCACTAACAAATAGTCTGCCTTTATCCAAACCATTGCTGAACGTCAATGGATAGTCCATCCCTGCCAAAACACATTCCAAACCTCTGACCCCATAACTATGTAAACTTTGATTTCTCCATTGTTCAGGAAATACGTATGAACAAGAAGCAACTCTTGTCAAGTTATACCTCCCCCTCCCTAAAAAACCCTTCACATGTCATATTATGTTAAAATAGAAAATCATGGAGAGGAATCAGAATCAAGGTTCATGCATGCGGTTGGGGTAATTGCTTTTTTGGCTGATGGATGGGGAATGTTATTCTACGCGTAACCAACTTCCGAACTCATACTCTTGTTCTAGACCTACCTACCTTATCCATCATAAAGGTTTCTTGACGTTTTCCATAAAAATATTAGTGGCGACTCCTTTGGTCCCTTTTGTCTTTTTTGAAGAGAATTTGGGATTTCACCCCATTTCCCATCCATCATAAGGCATCACGGACACAGTTCTCCTCGGGCCGAGTTCATGACACTTGTGTGTTTAAAATAATAGTTAAAGATAAAAATTAAGAGATAAATTATTATCATGTTTAATTTGTATATTTTATATTTACATTGAATTTTTTAAAATATGTTGGATAAACTATTATTTTAAAATCTTAAATAAATAATAAATTTGTATCATTCTATATTAGACAAAATTAATTATTTATTTATGTATTTACATAAATATTACATCAATGACATTAAATAATTAATATTTCTTTTCAACCTTTTTTAAAAACTATATTTATTAAAAAAACTATTTATTTATATTTTCTACAAATATTATCGTTTGAATGACTTTTTAGATAATTATTGTAAAAATAAATAAACTTATCGAATACAATAATTTATAATTAAACGATAATATGAAAATTTTTTTACACTATTAATATATAATTTATTTTTGAAAATGTTAATTAAATAACAAAATAATGTTATATTATATCTATTTCTATATTTGCATAAATATTCCACTAATAACATTCAGTGTTGTATTAATATTTATTTGTAAGTCTAATTTACTTTTATTTATATAGGGAAAAATAAATAATAGATAATTGAATTTATCGAAAAAAAAACACGAGGCAAAACTCAAAATAAAGTACTACTTTGTTATTAATCTTTTTATTTTTATGAAATGAATGTATATTGTAGAGTAACCTATAGCTAATCATTACGGTGATTAAATTAATATATTTTAATAAATAAAAAACTATGTATAAAATATACATGATAGAGAATATATTATTTAAATAACTCTATCAATTAGACACTTAAACCGTCTTGAAACAGTATATTAGTATAATAGATTAAGAGTTTGTATGGATAATTTTTAATTTCAAGTTTTAAAATTTTAAAAAATAAAAATTAGTTTTTAATTTCTAATTTTTTTAAATTAATTTTTAATTTTAAAATAAATTTATTTTAAATAATTTTTATCTTATTAAAATTAATTTAATGATATGTTTGCGTATTGATAGAAATGATAATGATAATAGTGATGGTAGTACGATGAAAATGATAGAAAATAACAATAATCACGTAATAATGGAGATATGATAAATAATGGAGATATGATAATAGTAGTGATATGATGATGATAGAGATAATATAGTCAATAATAATGATAAGATAGTAATTATTAAATATAATTAAAAGTATTTTTTAAAATTAACAATCAAATTTATAAATTTGTTATTTTTATTTGAAAAATATATATAATTATTTAAAAAATAAATTAAAATTCATTTCAATTTTATTTTAGCAAACAAATTTTACTTTTAAAAATACCATATGAAACAAAAAAAATCAAAATCTCATAATCATCCCAAACATATTCTAAATTGAGAGATGTATAGAACTTTAGAAACTACTTACTGCTTTTCTATAAGTCAGACGAAATTCCAACACTCCACATGTAGGGGACGAAAATAAGAGTATACTGCAAAGCATTTTATCAAAATTATTATTTTTATCGACATTATTAGACTAATTAATCATTATTTTTATTATTTCTGTCATTAATACTATTACTAATATTATTATTATTTTAATTATAACTCATAATATTTTTTAATCTAAATATAAGTAAAAAATAAAAAATGTAGAGAGTAAACTTAATTATAAATAAATCTTAATTAATTATATCTTAATAATATTATATCTAAAATATCTTTTATTTAATTAAAATTGAAGAAAAGAAGACTACTCTTTAGATTGTTAATATCAAATTTAAATTTTTTAAAAAATCAGAAAGGAAGAATACTCCATTGGACAAAAATATAAGCAAAAAATCATTCTACTGAGGATTAAAATATAGGGAAACTTTAACTAACATCCTTACTAATCTTACATCTAAAATAGCTTTCGTTTAATTGATTTTGTATTTTTAATGATTTTTTTTCTTATATCAAGATCTAATAAATATGAGAGTTAATTTTTTGCAAATGAGATTAAAAAAATCAAATAGTGTTGACTATTTATCTTAATTAGCATGAATATTTTTTTCCCTTATATTTTAGTCTTCAAAAATATATTTTAAATCAGACCAACAAAATTAAATACTATAGTTACTTTTTCTAATTATTGCATAAATTAATTATTTTACTTATAATTGAATAAAAAAAGCACTGAATAACCATTATTAATATTGACATCTTCATTGTTTTCAATATTACTCGTTGCTATTCAACTAGTTTATCACGGCAATAATGGTAACTACTCCATTACCTCCGTTGCTACTTTTATTACTATCATTATTCTTACTATTCAATTAACTACAATAGCTACCAGGGAATTGAATATCCAAACATGGTGCGAGGAGTGAGAAAATTTTCAAGACTTGGACGTTTCTTCCTTGGAGCTTTTAATGGTTTCTTCTTTCTAATTAATGCTTTGAGTGTTGCTTTTATTAAAAGTTAGTCTCACTCTCTTTTCTAAATGCAAAAAATGGAATTTAAATGAAATTATCAAATAACTTATTACATTTAACACCTAGTAAATTATTTTTAATTAAATATTTTTTCAAAATCAGTGTTTTAAGTTTACTTATTATTTAATTTTGCTATATTTTAAAATGAAAAATATTTTTAAAATCTATCAATTTATAATTAAAATCTAATTTAAACTTACAAAATTAACTTAAAAAGAATTCAACTTTATAAATACTGCTCATATGTCTTAACACATGCTCTCAATTCTACAAAAATCAAATTAAAAAGTGAGAATTATCCAACTTTATAAGAAATACATTAGCTACAATTTTAGTCGTTGAATAATTTTTACTTCTTAATACATTAAAGGCTATATATATATTTTTGTTAAGTATTTTGTTTTTTTATTTAAAGAAAATCATGTTCGTCAAAACAAAGAAAAGAAAAGAAAAGCATGGAAAGATGAAAAATTCCATCACGTTTTGTCGGGAGGAAAAAGAAGAGAAAAAAAGTGACATAATATTAAATATCACTAGTTACGTGTCAGTGTATGATGAAATCTCCCTTTACCGAACGGTGGCCTTTTTTTGCTGTCTCACATCAACGGCTCAGATCTGTCCAGAAGAAGATCCTCATCACTTATAAAAGACTTCTCCGTCGTGTCACATTTCTCAGTTTCAACAGAAGCGAAGCCCCAAAAGAGGAGAGAAAGAAGAAGAAATACTCGAGAAATTTCTCACATAGGGTTTGAAATTTTCGAGCAATCTTCTCTCTCCGTCACTTCATCTCACGCGATCTCATTCCGATCCCACTCGTTTTAATGATCGTCCTCTTCGACGACCTCTGATTCGGTTCTGATCTTTCTCGCCGTGCGTTTCCACCGGAACCATGATCTCCGTGCAGGGCGACCACCACCGCCACCACCACCACTACCAGCCGCAGCTTTCTGGCTCCGCCGACACTTCTCGGCCGCAGTTCACCGGGGATCGCGTCGAGCCGTTCTCCGTCAAGCAAGAACCTACGTCGCTCACTCTTCTGCCGTTGCGTGGTCATGATACCAGTGAAGGTTTTTTTTTTTTTTTTTTTCTAATCTCCACTGGAATTCCGGTTCTTTATTGTTTTTTGTCAACTTTTTTTTTTTTAACTTCTTGCACTATGTTTTTGGCATGTGTTTTCGGTTCAGTGCGTCATTTACTTGGCTGTTCTTGATGTAGTTAATTCAGCTGGAGACGGATTCTTCAGGAGGTTTTACACTTATTGTGCGCCAAATATGTTGGGAATTAGTTTTGATTTTGTTCTGGCTTCATCAATGACATAATTAGGGTTTATTAGGGGATTTTTAACAAGGAATATTTGTATTGGTTTTTCAATCTGTTATTTCTTATTGATGCTTTTTTGGGGGGCAAGAATAGCCTATTTCGTATTTTCTTGCCTATTTTTATGTAAGTGCCATATCTGTATGTATCCTGAGCATTTGATGCAATAATTTGTTATAATTATTTGAAAAAAATCTCCGTGATGCAGTTGACGAAGATGTGCACTTGTCTCTTGCACATCAAATGTACAAGAGTGGCAGTTATAAGCAAGCCCTAGAACACAGCAATACTGTTTATGACAGAAATCCGCTCCGAACTGACAACTTACTACTCCTGGGTGCAATTTATTACCAGGTTTCTTCTTGGCTATCATTTGTTGGACGATTTATTTATATTACTTGGGGCTGATTTCTTGTTCATTTTGTACTGTATTCTGTACACTATTTGGTGGCAGTTGCATGATTTTGATATGTGTGTTGCAAAAAATGAGGAAGCACTGAGGATTGAACCACACTTTGCTGAGTGTTATGGGAACATGGCGAATGCATGGAAGGTAAGTAGCAGTTGCTAATCCAGTATGCTGAATGTGATGGAACTTGTTATACTATTTTTTGGGTACAGTAGGTGAGTTTCATACATTTTTCAGAATTGATAGAGCTTTATTTTGTGCAGGAAAAAGGAAACACTGACCTTGCAATTCGCTACTACTTGATTGCCATAGAGGTCTGTATGCAATTCTGGACTAATAACTGTAGTTTGTTTTCTGATTGTTTTATTTGCTTATTTGTTATTTTGGTTTAGTCTTCTTTTATTTTACATCATTACTCCCCTCAATTATGGTAGTTCAGTGCCCATGTTTGCAGAAGAAAATTCCCATTATTTGTGTCCAGCAACTATAAATCATCAGATTTATGATGAAATATCTTGTATAAATTCAGTTCTGATATATGGATCTGATTCTGTTGATTATTTCTGGTTGGCTATCTTATTTTTTTTTGTTAGTGTCAGCAAAAGTGATCAGTCATGACTGTTTTGCTTTTATGGAGGCATGATTTTTTTTTTATTAGAGACAACCATATAAGCTTCACGATAAAATTATCTGGTGCTGATTCTTTTTTATGAGAATGGTGATCCATTGTTATTTGTGTTATCATAAGTATCTCTTTCAATTGGTATTATTGCCCCTCAATTGATGCAATTTATCCTTATGTACTTTTTTTTTTTTTGTGCAATCCTTGATTGGTTTGTTGAACCTTTTTCTCCTCTTGATTTTGCTGCTGTAGCTTCGTCCCAATTTTTCTGATGCATGGTCAAATCTAGCTAGTGCATACATGCGTAAAGGAAGACTCACTGAAGCAGCCCAGTGTTGTCGTCAAGCACTTGCTATAAATCCTCAAATGGTATTTTTTACATTTTGATGATCAATAACTTCTCATGCCAAGTAGTTATTCAGAAAACATTGTGTGATATCTTTTATCTTCCTTCTGTATTCTGTTTTATCACATGGTTCATTGTTTATGTGATTTTGTCTATGTACTACAGGTTGATGCCCATAGCAACCTGGGTAATCTAATGAAAGCTCAAGGCTTGGTGCAAGAAGTAAGTCCTGACATTTGATGTGTATTTTCTTGTTTTTAAGTGGTATTCTTTTGAGTTTTGAGGTTTTCTACTTCTCTACAACCTATAATTTGGTTATTTGAACTATCAAATCTTATTATGTAGGAGTTTAGCCTTTTCTTAGTGACCTTCTGCCAGTGTTACATATCAGCAATTGGATTTTGTTGTTCCCTGTTTTAGACTATGCTCTACTTGATTGCCAAGTATGAGTGATACTCCATAGTCGATTTGTGTTAGATTAGACCTTTTTAAGGACCTTTTATGCCACAATGCTACTTATCCAGATCTTGGTGTACGACATCTTGCTGTCAGAGCCAATACAGTTTCTTTACCCTAGTGTGGCTTCCAGTTTGAGATGGTTCTCTACTGGATTCCCCAGAATGAGTGACACCATTGGGTATCATGCTGGTCATACTCATCTTCCATTTTCTGTATAGCCAGATAAAAATAATAAAAATGGCTGTGTGCTGGCCTGGAAGCCTGGAGGGCTCCTTCAATGCTTAGTATTTTGTACCCTACATCTCTTTTTCACATTTTAGTTACTGATTTAAATAATTCGTGCGTGGAACTGTGTTCAAATTCACAGTTCGATACAGATATCAAGTTGTTGTCTTCAAGCCAGGACTCAGATGATGGTTGCTCTTGTTGTAACTTCCATCTCCAAGACTGCAAATAGTCAGAATCTAACATTTTTTGCAGGCATACAGTTGTTACCTTGAGGCATTGCGCATTCAACCTACCTTTGCTATTGCATGGTCAAATCTTGCTGGTCTGTTCATGGAGTCTGGTGATTTCAACAGAGCCCTTCAGTATTACAAGGTAGGTCTCTTTTCAAAATTACATGTTTGAGTTATATTTCTAAATTCAAGATAGAAGTGGTGCATCAGATTGTCTAATTAATTTTGTTGACTTTGCTTGCTATGTTTCATGTTTCTTTGTTAAATGATGTGTTTACCTGTGAGAGGGACTACTGAAAGTTTTGTCACATCATACATTAGTGCTGTGCTTTTTTCTCCCTTAAATTTGTGCCATTGATGCTTGTGAAGTCCTGATATATTTATCTTTAGAATTGTCTCTGATGCTGCTCAGACAATTCTGTCATTTATATATTTTCTTACTTTTTTTCCTGAAAAATATTTTAGGAAGCAGTGAAACTAAAACCTTCCTTCCCTGATGCATACCTGAACCTCGGGAATGTGTACAAGGTATGGTGTTAATTATGATTGATTGGATCAGACTAGTACTTCAATTATTGTTGTTGTTGGAAATTTAGAAGTTTTTCTTTTCCTCCTATATCAGGCTTTAGGGATGTCTCAAGAAGCTATTGCATGTTATCAACATGCTCTTCAGACACGGCCAAGCTATGGCATGGCTTATGGTGAGTTCTGTTGTTTTATTTCTGTATCTGTTTGCTTCTAATTTTATTTTCTTTGTATTAATGAAGACTTTTTATATTAATGATGATCTAAAGCTCCTTTCATTTTTTTTTTCTTTTAAGAGTTTAGTTATGGTATTCCGGAGTAATGATAGCTTTGGTCCCAAGGATTGCTTTGGTGCTGCAAACAGTCATGTTACAAAAATTAACCAATTTTTTAGGAAATTATATTCAGTATCATAATCATTACACAACTGTGATATAGTATTGTGTAACTGATGGACTATCTATCTATTTCTAAAATCACTAACTACCAATGACATGTCGTGAATGGCCATTGATATATTGTTGCATAATTGGTTTATATATTTTGTTGTTCATGGAAAATAACAATTTACAATTGTAAAACAGTGAATGTAGAAAACCCAATTTATGCTAATCACTTAAATTGTAAAATCCAAATTTGCTTGTCATTTTTATTAAATTATGCTGCTTTACAATTTCTGATATAGTAAACCCGATTTATGCTAATCACTTCAATGGTGCACAGGTAATTTGGCCAGTATATATTATGAGCAAGGTCAACTGGACTTGGCAATTCTACACTATAAACAAGCTGTTGCATGTGACCCCAGATTTTTGGAAGCTTACAATAATTTGGTTGGTCTCTTCTCTTGTGTAAGTTTGAAAAATCTGAATGTGAAATTTTATATGCAATTGAATAATATTTTATTTGATTTTCTTATAGGGTAATGCTCTAAAAGATGTTGGCAGAGTGGAGGAAGCAATCCAGTGCTATAATGTATGCTTTTCCTTATCTTGGGGCCTTACATTACATATATGTCTATTATTATATGCTTTAATTTCATTGAAATCCATACTCAAGTGTACCTTTTTTCTGGAATGAAGCAATGCCTTACATTACAGCCTAATCATCCTCAAGCATTAACCAATCTTGGAAATATATACATGGAATGGTATGTGGTGCTTTTGCATGTTCATGTTAATGGTAGTAATTTGTGTGGTACATGTTAGAATGAGTTTTCTTGGTTAAAATTGCTGTGATGCAGGAACATGGCAGCAGCTGCTGCTTCATATTATAAAGCTACACTGAATGTAACCACTGGATTGTCTGCTCCTTATAACAACCTCGCCATAATCTATAAGCAGCAGGTACTCTTGCACATGGTGTTTGAGCAAGTTAATTGTTAATGCATTAGTTGGGTTAGGTCTATTTAGGCTTGATTAAATGTGTGTGTGTGTGTGTGGTACTGTAAGGATCAGCTTATACAAAAATATTGCTTATACAAAAATATCATTACTAATATTTTGTTATTTTGTGCAAAAATTATTGCAGGGAAATTATGTAGATGCCATATCATGCTACAATGAGGTCCTCCGCATTGATCCCTTGGCAGCTGATGGGCTAGTAAATAGAGGCAATACGTATAAGGAGATTGGTAGAGTTAATGATGCTATCCAGGATTACATACGTGCAATTTCTGTTAGGCCCACCATGGCTGAAGCCCATGCCAATTTGGCTTCTGCTTATAAAGATAGGTATGCTAATTGTTTGTTTTGCTTCATGGTGGTGAACACCACAGCATAGTGCCCAAACTTTAGAAACTATAGCAAACTACATTCTTAGCAGCACGGGCATGAAATATATATATCTTTTAGTCTGATATTGAAATTGAACTTTCCTACATCTTTTAGGAATTATATTTCTTGTCCCTTTTTTACTCTTGTTAGACGCACTATTAGTTTTAAGTTTCTTTTTGTGTTCTATATCCTCTGATTGCCCTTGCATGACTAGCACCTGTCTGTGACTTGCGTCGTTGACGTGATCTCTAGATACTTTGTCATAGCTGTAAACTAAACTAAATTATGTCCCTTGTTACAGTGGACATGTGGAGGCTGCTGTAAAGAGCTATAGACAGGCCTTGATTCTTCGTCCAGACTTCCCTGAAGCAACTTGCAATCTCTTGCATACACTTCAGGTTTTGTTCATTCATTATTATAATATTCATTGTTTTCAGTGAGTTTGGTGGGAGCACCTTTGTCGCATATGCCTTACATGAATTTATTATGTATTCTGTCCCAATGCACCATCCACACATTTAAGTGGCTATTGCATTGATTGGCTTCAGATAGATGATATTGGTCAGGTCATTTGGAATGAATAAGTATAGCCTGCTTTATGTCAACCCAGATTGGACTATATCACAATCTTGGTTTTGGATATGCTTTTCAGTATAATTGATTAAAATCATGATTTAGACAATTCACTGTATGTTATAATGCAATGGGATTCTTTCTTTTGTTATTTTACTTTTTATTCTTTAGCATTGCCTTGTGATATCACTCTGCTCCTTCCCACAAGCCAAGAAGGAATTAAGATGTTTATCCACATCTGTCTGTTGGTGTGTGTAATGTATTTAAATGTCATTTCTCTGTTGTCTGGTTTTTTCAATGCTTTGCTCTGCTAATTTCTTGAAGAAGTGTTGGTAGTATTGAAAATTTCAATGTAGTTTATAATTTCATTTGGCATTGATCATTATAATCTTTTGTCATATTGCAGTGTGTCTGCTGTTGGGAGGATCGTGATAAAATGTTCAAGGAAGTTGAAGGGATAATCAGGAGGCAGATTAATGTCAGGAGCAATCAATACTCCATTTTTCTATTAGATAAATATAAGATATGATACAAACATGTTTGTTTGAATATTCAATTATTATCCTTTCTGTTCTTTTCAGATGTCTGTTCTTCCCAGTGTCCAGCCTTTCCATGCAATAGCATATCCACTTGACCCAATGCTTGCTCTGGAAATTAGGTATGAGTATTACTGTTCACAGGAGGCACAACCAATAAAAAAATGAAATGCTCTATAATATATTCATTTTACTTTGTTTTGATTTATAATGTCCTTTGCATTCCCTCTTTATAGCCGGAAATATGCTGCACACTGCTCTGTAATTGCATCTCGTTTTGCTCTACCTCCATTCAACCATCCTGCTCCTATTCCAATCAAGCGGGAGGGAGGATACGAGAGACTAAGGGTTGGGTATGTGATAATTACGTAGCTCTAAATAAGTTTCTCCCTTTAATTTTGTTCTATTTGTACCAAAAGCTTTTTGTTACAGTTTAAAGTATGGAAAATTTTTGGATTGCAGGTATGTGAGTAGTGACTTCGGTAATCACCCCTTGTCACATCTCATGGGATCTGTGTTTGGTATGCACAACCAGAAGAATGTTGAGGTATTTAGTGTGGTTTTATCTTCCAAATAATGTTCCTTCTATTCTCTATATATTATTATCAATCTATATATATGTAGGTGTTCTGCTATGCCTTGAGTGCAAACGATGGCACTGAGTGGAGGCAACGTATTCAGTCTGAAGCAGAGCACTTTGTGGATGTATCTGCCATGTCATCGGATACAATAGCAAAAATGATCAATGAGGATAAGATACATGTCCTTGTCAACCTTAATGGTTATACAAAGGTAGGGTGCCAGAAATGATGTAGTTCTCCTTTTGTATTGCAATGATGCAATTCTCCTTGTTATTTTTCAGGGTGCCAGAAATGAGATATTTGCTATGCAACCTGCACCAATTCAAGTTTCATATATGGGGTTCCCTGGAACAACTGGGGCTACTTACATAGATTACTTGGTCACTGATGAGGTTAGAAAAAGTTTCCAGTCCAGAAAAATAAGAGATAATTTTTTATTAACTCATGTTAAATGTTTCCTGATATCTTGTTACTTCTCTTGCAGTTTGTTTCGCCACTGCGGTATGCACATATTTATTCTGAAAAGATTGTCCATCTTCCCCATTGCTACTTCGTAAATGATTATAAACAGGTTAACTTCATGAACTTTTAATGAAGAACTTTGGGTTTAATTCAATATCTTGTGTGTATTTTGTGTTTAAATGCTTGACATTGAATGTCGTCCTGCATGATTTGTTCAGAAAAATCAGGATGTGTTAGATCCAAACTGCCCGCACAAACGATCAGATTATGGTCTACCTGAGGATAAATTTATATTTGCATGCTTCAATCAACTTTACAAGATGGATCCTGAAATATTTAATACATGGTAATGCTAAGATGCTCTTTATTGCTTGTTCTTGTATACAGTATAAAATCCCTCAATTATATTCCATTCATTTCTCCTCTATTTTTTTCCCTCCAAAATTTGGTATCTTATCCTTTACATGTCTGACTACGTTATTTTAGGTGCAATATTCTAAAACGGGTGCCCAACAGTGCACTCTGGCTCCTGAGATTTCCTGCAGCAGGGGAAATGAGACTGAGAGCACGTATGTGTTGTCATTTGATTTTTTTTTTTTTTTTAGAACTTATATTTAGTATCATCTGATTCATTTTTATTAAAAGTCCTCCAATGGGCATTGTCCATGTGAAAACGCTTAGATCATTTCAAGTTATTATTATCCTATTTGTATTAACTGTTTCTAATTATGGACCTCTTTCAGATGCTGCGGCACAAGGGGTACAACCAGATCAAATAATTTTCACAGATGTTGCAATGAAGAATGAACATATCAGACGGAGTTCTTTAGCAGACTTATTCCTTGACTCGTAATTACTGACCTGTATTTTTTGTCTCGCTTCATTTTTCTGTTTAAACCAGTTGACCCTCTCCCTCTTCCTGTTCTACTCAGTTGTCTGCTTTTTCGTAGTTTTTCTTCGTCTTATATGTGTGGACTGTTTTCTTTTAGGCCTTTATGCAATGCACATACAACAGGAACAGATATACTATGGGCAGGTTTGCCGATGGTTACTCTGCCTCTTGAGAAAATGGCTACTAGGGTTGCTGGGTCACTCTGCCTTGCCACTGGACTGGGGGAGGAGATGATTGTTAGCAGGTTAGCATTTTCCAGGCTTCCCCTAACTTCTCAATATTAGGCATGCCAATGTGCTTGTGTCCCTTGACTATTATTTTTGTTAACTTGTGCTTTTTACTTAATTTTCATCTTCTGTGGCATCGTGTAGCATGAAAGAGTATGAAGATAGAGCAGTATCATTGGCTCTGAATCGGCCGAAGCTTCAGGCACTTACTAATAAGCTTAAAGCTGTGCGCATGACTTGCCCTCTATTTGACACAGCCCGCTGGGTGAGTTGGAAATGATATTGTATACAATCTATGGCCTTTCCATTGTCTGTACAGTTAAATATTCTTTAAGTTGCGCTGAATGTTGCAGGTGAAGAATCTTGAGAGATCATATTTTAAAATGTGGAATCTGCATTGCTCTGGTCAACGCCCCCAGCACTTTAAGGTAACTGAAAATGATCTCGAATGTCCTTATGACAGATAGACATAGGAATTAGACGGGAATGTAGATAAGAAAATTAAGAGAAAGTCGTATCGTAGCTACCCACATTGATGAGGCGTAGTTACTCAAAAATGTTGATGGGTTCTTTAGTTACTCATTGTTGGTGTATTACCTTGTATTAGTAAAAGAGAAAAATTGTGACACGTACTCACCGTTCGTGGATTGCCTCGTAGTAGTAGTAAAGAGAGTAAAACAATGTGACTTATTTTTATTTATAATAGAAAATGTTTGCCTTTGACTTCTGCCTTTTTTTTTTTTTTCAACATCAGGGCAGAGTGGTTGGTATATTTGCTTACTAGTATATTCTTTTATGGCGGGTTTGGATGTAGTATTCTCTAAAAAGAGAAAATACTTTCTAGAGGTCTAAAATTTTTTGGATCAAACATTTGTTGTTTGGATATTTTATTAAATGAAATTTAAGAATTTTTAAAGGAAATTTTCATTAACTAAAATTCAAGATTTTTTTTTCATTTCATCTTTCTCTATTTAAATACAAAATTTTAAAAATAAAAATTGTTTATTTTATCAAAGTAATAAATTTTAGAAATGAAAATTGAGTATTTTATATAAATTACATAATTTTGTCTCAATCAAGGAACTTTTGATTACTTTTTTAATTTGAACAATAAATTCAAAAATGAAGGAGTTTAAATTATTGTTTAGAATTTTTTCAAATATTTAATCCAAAAACATTGTGTTTTCATGGAGATTTTGAGAATTGGAATTTTATAAATCTGGAAATTTTACACATTTTTAAGGTAAGTTTTTATTTTTAAATATAACCACTTAAAATAAAGGAATTTTATTTTAAGAATGAAATTTTATTGGAATTCTCTAGGTCAACTTTTGAAATCATATCCCAGTTTGCAGCACATAGTTAAAATACTTTTTGTCTAATTATTTTAAATAGTATTCGGGATACAATGAAATAAGATGAATTAAAAAAATACAAATACTTTGTAACTGGTATAATTATCCTACATCAATTCACATGCTATATACGAAATTAAATGTTTTTTCTAATTAAAGATTTTGAAACAAAAAAAAAAAATTGAATTGTTTTATTTAAACAAAATATAAAAATAAAAATAATTAAATTTTTATGTGATTTAAATTCTTTGGAATTTTGAATATTTTGGCAGAGAAAGCGCTTTGATATTTTTTTGAGAATTTTTTAAAGTTATAATTAATAATTGTCTTCATATATTGTTTAATTGGAAAACACATACAACATTAACATTATTAAATTTCTGAACTAATTTTTAGATTAAGATCCGTAAATAACAATTTTCTTATCTATCTATTTATATATAATTTCTTTACTGAATAGCGTCTTACAAACATTCACTTTTATTATCAATTTAAAAATTGAAGTTTACAAGGTATATATATAAGTTTTTAAATTTTCTGTATAATTTTAACATGTGAGTAATATTTACTATTAGGTTAGTCAAGATTTTTGAGTATGATAAAAAACATTTATTCAATTAGAAATAAGTCTTAATCAATTAAGATTTGTGCATCTGATATATAACATCTGAATTATTATTATAAATTTGTATTCACTGTGTTTATAAAATAAAAACTTAAAAAATAGTCATTCTCATTTAAAATAAAATCAATTAAATGAAATACAAAAGGTCTTTCAAAATCAAGTGAAGAAAAAAACGTTTTTATATCATGTGAAAGGATTTAATTGGAAAATATATGAAAAGAAGGTATAATAAAAATTCTTTAACGCTTTTTATTTATTTTTTACTTAAAAGTATCCAATATTGATGATATATCAAACTTGTGCAGACATGTCAGGCACGCGCTATTGTTCTTTATTAAACTTGTAATATTTATATATCAAACCTAGTTGAAATCCACAGAAAACAACTATGTGACACATATTATAGCCACATGCATTATTTAACACTGTAGTAATTGCATGAAGCGAAATTTAGAAAATCATTTATCAAAGGTATGAGGAAGATGGCATCACGAGTCATGCATGTTCCACGTTAACTATTGTTGTACCAGAATTGCTTCTGAAGGTAGTCGATTAGGTTTTTGTCCACTTGAAAAGCTTTGGCGAGAACTTGCTGAGAGATAGGAGGTTTAGATCCAAACACAGCATTTGCAATAGTAATAACTCCAGGGTTTTGGCTACTAAGAGCAGCAATAGCCACAGCATTTCCATAACCAACGTTTTGCTGGAAGTGAATGAGACCAATGGGGAACACAAACACGTCACCCTTGTTCAGCACTTTGGTGAAGAGACGGTTGTCGTTTTGATTGGACCCGACAAAGCCAACGTAGAGGGTACCTTCCACGACTACAAGAATCTCTGTACCTCGGGGGTGAGTGTGGGGAGGGTTCAAACCCATGGGTGCAAAATCTATTCGTGCCAAGGATATACCAAGTGTGTTCAGTCCTAATATTTCATTAACGGTCACAGGTGTCACCTTTGACCCTAGTGGATTTAAAGTATTTCCGGCTCCCAATCCAGCAAAGAAGAAATCCTCCGCGCTAGCAAGCTTAGGATCCTTGCAAAATTTTCCATTCACGAACACTGCACATCACAAACAATCTTTTATGACCACAAATTTGGAGTAATGTATAATAATGCACAAAATAAATATTATTTTATATTATAAATTATAAATTGTCATAAACAATTCAATGTTACTATTGATCATTTTTAAAAAAATATATTAAAATTTATTTTAAAAAATAAAAAAACTAAAAGAGATAAGAAATTAAAAAATTAAAAAACTTTCGTTTTTTAAAAACATTTTTTAAAAGAAAAATTTATAAAAATATCATTGTAGAAAAATAGTTTTTCAAAACACTCTAGTTCAAATTAACTTTTTAAATTTATATAGAATGATATATATTATATATACCACCAGTTTTGGTGTCATTGATAGCCACACAGAAGTCTTGCAGGGGGCTTGGATCATAGGCAAAGGCAACAGAGGATGCCAAAGCCAACAGCGCAACCACGAAGTAAACAACCTTCATTTTTCTTCCTCGCTTACTAACCAGTTACTATGCTATGTAGAGTGCTTGTGATCGAGACTTGAATTTTGGTCCATGGGAAGTTAGCTATTTATAGGACCGAGTTATTTATATATAATAACATTTTACCAATTCTATATATATAATTAGTTAACTATTTGGTGGTTGAAGCATTCTTAATGACTGACGCACGCTTGTCAAAATGACAAAGTTTCGGTATTAACTTATACAATCGACATTTTACCCACTACCTGGTCCTGAAATATTACTTTTATAATGGAATCTGGTGAATTAAAGATTTTGAGTTGTTAGTTTTCAGATCCGGCGGCTAAAATTTTCGGAGCATTTCTATAAAGTGTACAAGACTACTAGTGCCACGCCTTAATGGTTTCATATTTTTTTTGCCAGTGTCTTTAATTCGTCCTTCATGTTATGGTTTAGATATCAACTAGAGTAAGTGGAGGATAATGGAAATTTTTTAAGGTAATAAATTGATTGTTTTCATCCAAGAATCAACCCGTAATTATATTCTCGAAGAAAAGAGTGTCCATTTCATATTTATCTTGCCCAAGAAGTCTCTAATCTCTATCCGGGAAATAAGCAAGTTTCTTCCTTGATTTGTTTTCTTACACTACCGAAGGATTTTAAATGCACCACAGTGTCTGAAGATGACTCACTCAAACAAGTTACGCAAATGAATGGTTCCTACCAAAGAAAGATATTAGATTTTGTAGAAAATAATATTACCATTCATTTATTTTCTCTTCCAACGTACTTTTATTTATTTTCTTATTTCACTTTTCATTTCCTATCAAATCATTTATGATATCCATCATTTTTCTTCTTTTATTTTTTTTTTCTCTCTTCCTTTTACCCATATCCTCAAAAAATAGTCATTGTTGACATGAATGCATAGGGTAAGATAGGACATTAGGACTTGTACCGAAAAGAAGAGTTGTTATAAAGCAGATAATTAAAAAGTTTTCATGACAATGACTTCAAATGTAATCGTTCTCCTTCCCGTTATATTTTACAATTGCAAAATCATAAAGGGCCAAACATTGAGTGTTTTATTTTATCTTTAACCTTTTGGACAAATATACCCACTCTTAATATCTTAACCAGTCGGCAATTGGGCAAACACAGTGCACATATATTTTTTTTCTTCCATAACCTTAGGCGAATAGGAAAATTCATATTCATATTCATATCTCAAAACCAATGGTACCTTTACGGAGAAATAGAATAAGCACTACAGATCAATATGGTATAGTCGAGTCATAACACACCTTGTTCAGTCTATTTATTTGATAATTATTGATATACAGTATGAATATTTTCTTTTACTGTATGGTGTTTGATACGCATAAGTATTAGATGAACTAATCTAAAATTGTCTATAATACCGTTATCTAATTTAGTATTTTATGTGCACCAAATATCTTAGTAACATCTTAAAAAATGATAAAATCATCTTTATAAAGATGGTGAAGATGATGGAGGTAAGAAAGTGGCATTGATAGTGGGAAGTGATGGAGATAATGGTGGTGGCATTAATGTGAGTGAGAGTTAGGGTTTAGGATAATATAAAAGTAAATTGATTGTTTTTATCTTTGTAATATAATAATACTGTTGCGTGTCCTTTGAGTTATTGAGTAGTTTTAGTTTTGTTCTGTATTTGACCTACTCTTTTTATACTATTTCATGATCACTTTTAAAATGAAATAAAGAATGATATTTTTCCATGTGTTAATGTTATTGGGCCAGCTATGTGAATGCAAGCTAAATCTCAGGTCTTATTTGGAGGCCCAAATAAAAGATGGAAGCAAGTTGGGGGAAGAATTGGGCTTGGCTTGAAGTGGTTAAAAAATATAAACACGGACGACTGGTGTTTTACAGTTAGGCATACTCTAGGTGTTTTTCAAAGTTGCCAAGTGCAGGAAGAGAATCGATGAATCTGTCTCCTAGCTCTAGCCTTTCGTCAACGCTATCATGCCTCTCAAACCTAATTGCTCTATCAAACAAAGTTCTCTCTGTCTCACCATCCCCACCAACACTAAACACGAACCTAATTGAATGCCCTTTCAATCCGCACCACCTTGTTCCCCCTCACTCTCTCTTCCTTCACCACCTCCGATGCTCATCCTCTCCTCGCCCTCTTCCCGATCTCACCCATTCTCTCACTTACCCCAAAACCCTTCACAACTCACCCTCTCATCAACTCTCTTTCTATCTCCACTCCCTCTCCAACTTCTTCTACCGCGATTCCCCCGCTGTCGTTGCTTTCTCCCATGTGGACGCCATCACCAGAACCGCTACCCTCACCCTTCCCCCTATCTTATCTCTTGAATGTGCAGATGCAGATTCGCACTCCAACCCCGAGAGAAAGTGTCACCACGCGCCTATTCTTCCCTCTCACTACTTCTCCATCGCGCGTGAACTCGAGTGCTGGAATGATTTTCCCACTACCTACTCCAACTCCGTTCGTCGTGCCATCTCAGGTCTCGGAACCGCCAACGACCGTGACTTAACGGATTGGATAATAGCGAATTCGCCTCGATACGGCGTCGTTATTGACACCGCTATGCAGCACCATATATGTTTGTTATGCTCTTTGTGCCTCAAGTCCATTCTAAGAGAAGCTTCTGTTACCGTCGATAACCTAAATTCGCACGTGGATTGCCCTCTTTCGAACCAGGCTTTGACGTGGTTGGCGTCTCAGATTTCAATCCTCTACGGTGCAACCAACGGAAAGGCTTTTGTTCTTAATTTCATGAAAAAATGTATCACGGTTGGGGCGTCAGTTCTGTTGTTGTTTCCTCTAGGGGACAGGGACGAGGCTGCTTCAAAGCAAGAGCCACAAATTTTAGGTACAGAGAGTGGGGACACAAAGGATGCGAAACCTGCTGTTCAGTATGGTGAAAAGAAAAACTGCGTACTGAATAGAAAGATTTTTGTGTCCCAAGTTGCAGCAGCTGTTGCGGCATTGCACGAGCGATCGTTGCTTGAACAGAAAATTAAGGGATTTTGGTTTTCTCACCAGCCAAGTAACTATCAGCTGTATGTTGTATTTACTCTCCAAAATTGTGCATATTTTCCTTCCCAGATGTTTCTTTGGCGATCATCTGGCATCTTTTTATTTTGTCTTGATCATTTACAACCAAATGATTGGGAATATCGTGAGCTTAATCTGAACACATGGAGCTTTATTTATTTCTCTAGGGTTGCTGAGCATTCTTATTTGTCCGAGAAAGCAAATGAAGAGCGGACAAAGCGTCCTCACTATAGACCTCTAATTGATCATGATGGCCTTCATCGGCAGCAATCATCCAACCAGGTATTTTTAATCTCGAATGCTTTTCAGAAGAATAAATTCTCATGTTGCGTTTCTTTAATTTGTCCCACATTCCCCCTCCTTGTCTATACTTTATAGCACTGAAATGCTCAACAGATGAGCAATTAGGGAATTAGTTCGCTTATATGTTATGTTGGGTGAGTTCAGCCCTTTTAATGAATTTAAGTATCTCATGAGATTAGTTTCTGATCCTCGGCTGAATCCTAGGTTTGCTAAATACAAATAGCTGTTCAATCCACATTCTACCTGTTTACCTTCCAAGTTCTGCATGTCAATAGCATGGGAGCAATTTGATATAAATTTGTACCTAAGTTCCTGTTATGTATGGGGCCGATTGGCTTGAGGAGAGGTTTTGTTTTCTCAATTTGTTTCCTATTTCCAAAAGTTTACTTAGGAAATAGTGAAAATAGAAAACAAAACAAAATGTTGTTTTTATGGTTTCCCATACAAACTTCTTTGAAAATAGGGATCGGGATGAATGAAAAGGTGACATTTTTTGTAATTAAAAATAAACATGTATGCAAACGGCCCCTAAGGCATGGTCATGGAAGTGAATTGTATTTTCTTTTATTTTACCTATAATTAACATATTTTCTATCTGCTATCAATTATAGGAAACATCTAGAGAAAAGACACGAGAGGAGTTGCTAGCTGAAGAAAGGGATTACAAACGTCGAAGAATGTCTTATCGTGGCAAGAAAACAAATCAATCACCTTTACAGGTTAGAAATACTACTGTAGTTACTGAAATTTTCTACTTGTCGGATCATAGTAACTTAATGTACTCAGTCATGGTTTCATTTTCCAATTGCTTCTTTTCTGTGTTGAAACTGAATAAGCATGGGCATCTTGTAATTATCATATAGTTATTCCAGTTGGTGGCTTGGCGTCACTATGTATCAGAGGTGGTGGAGATTTGTTTTGGCTCATATTTCTTATAACACTATTTTAACACAAATTTTTTTAAGAGAGATTCTCATTTTCTTAATTTTTGCTAACTTTATGCTTAATTTTTTTTTCCTTCTTTAAGGTGATGAGGTACATGATAGAGGATTTCATGGAGCAAATCAAGCAGGCTGGAGGTTTAGAGAGCCCAGCGAAGATGTCTGAAGAGAGTGGGTTGTTTCCATCTAAGCCTCCTGACCATGACATTCCTATGGAAGCTAATATTTCAAGAAATATAAGTCATGACTCCCCTGCAGTGACAATCAGTAACCCACATTATTGTGAGCAACAATCACACACTAACTGTTGTGACAAAAGCAAAACTGTGGAGGATGGACGTTCTATAGATGACAAACAATGCAAACATGAACATCATAGGAGCCATTATTACCGAGAAGATGAACGGAATGCTGAGCGAGGAAAATATCATAGAGATTGTCCTTCTACAAGCCGTGAAAGACGCTTAAATCATAGTCGATCGCGATTGCGTGAGCATAGTAGTCATCATAACAAACAGGATTATTACTCAAATAGAAGGAAGTATGATAACTCATCTAGAATCAGGGATAGGTGGCAAAAGGACACTCATAGGAGTCATAGTCCGGATTCTTTCCCAACTAATGCTTTTTCAGATCGATATGATCCTTCGGAGTCTCTTGATATCTGTGAGGATGATATCTCCTCTGGTGCCAAATATATCAAGTCAGATAAATTTTATGACAAGGAACGTTATTAGCATTGTCTTGGTCAGAACTGTGAAAACACTACACTGCCCTGGGGGTAAGTTGTGCCAGTCACATTTCCTATTTAGATGTTATATGTATATAATTTGAATTGAATGTGAAGTTCTACTTTTAACATGGTTTCTTTGCATAACTTTGCAGTAATAACTTACCAAGCTTCAGCGATTTTATCGATGTATCCTCCTTTGTATCCTTAATTATGAAAGTGCATCTAACCAAGCTTTCTTAGGAGTGATTTTATTATTGATATTGTTGTTGCTGTTATTATTATTGTTACTGTTAATATTATTATTTTTATTGTCTTATTTATTTTTCCTCTCAAGAAAAAAAGCAATAAAATACAAATTATGTCAACCATGTTGGAATCTATTAAATCACTACATTTTTTTAGCTTGATCAACAAAAGGAAAATTAGTTTTTGAATCAATTATGTTATGCATGTGGTGTGGTAGGAGAAATGAAAGAGTTTGGATAATGCTTTACTTTGGATATGGAATCATTTACGAGAGTAATTATATAGTTTCTGATATCTTACAAAGGCTTTAGGTATTAAGGTGAAGCAGCTGTAGAAGCACCTGAACATTCTATCTTTTTTCTTGGGGGTAAATGAATGTTTTATCTATTTTCGTGTCTCACTAAGGAGTGATTGGTTTTGAACCTGTTTCTTCAAGTATTTTTTGTATCAACAACTTCATTGTTGTGTTCTCTACCAATGACTTGGTCCTAACCTTTGCGTAGAATATGCCAAGGTTGGTCAAGCTCTGTCATTATATAGTATTGCGAGAAAATGTATTGAGCATTATCTGATATGAAAATGCCTTTGGCTCGGCTAAATTTTTGTGCTCTGATTTCAGACTGGCTAGAAACAACTTTCAATTTCTACCTGAATTCCCTTGCTCTTTTTAAATACTGGCTGCTTCGGAGTGACAGATTCTCCAATTGGCTTCACTAGGTTTCTTCCTTGTTTAGTAGAAGAGATGCAGCTGGGATGGAGTGACTTCCAACAAAACAAAAAAAGTATAACGATATCAAGATCAGATAAGTTAACCCCCTGCGGCCTATGTTTGCATGTCTGTAAAAATACAAAGAGGAGGGTGGGTGTGAGGGAAACAACTATTGCCTGTGGGTGCAAATCGAGATTTATATGCCAGTGTTGCTGTTTGCATCGTACTGAATGAAATAGGCTATTATCTCCGTTATGTCTCTTCTTATTCGTGACTGCAGATGGCAACCATAACGACTGTTGAGGCCTTGGTTCAGCGGGAGACAGAATACCAGACCAATTTATTTTTGCAGAGAAGGCACCTCACTCCTGTTTTACACAACAACTTAGCTGCCTTATATATCAAAACATGGATTCTGAACTGTATTTTCCCAATTTTAACTTTAAAGAACATCTTTAGTAATATGATTTTGTTTGTCCTTTTATTGGCTGCTTGCTTTGAAATATTGCTCGGTACTAGAAGAATAAATAATATCCCTATAAATTATTTTCCAATTTTATTAATTTTTTATCTTATAAAACATATAATTTGGTTTTACAGTAATTTACAATTTTTTATATTATAATGTTATATTATTTTTTTATTTGAATATTATATAATATTAATTTGATTACTACCAATTTGATCATAGTTTTAATTATGGTTAATGCTTTCACCTGATCGTGTTGGTTTTAAAAATATTAGTGCTAACTTTACTTTCAATCAACATTTTAAAATTTTTATACTTGAAAATATGCATTAGTTATTAGTCCTAGATTTTAGTAGTGTATGATTTATATTTTTTAAATTGTGCTAACTCTTTTTAAATCAGGTATTAAATTGCAATGCAGTTCATTTTTAACGAATAATTTGGGATAATAAAGAAGGGACGGAGGTGAAGGAGGACAACCCCCTGACTGTTTTATTCTAATCATTTTAATTTTATATATTAGTAAACACTTTTTTTTTTTAATGTCTATTAATCAGTTTTCGTTTCGGGTATTAAAGACTTCTTTGAACAACTTCAGTTGACGGACGCACTAAAGAATTATACTTTAAATTGACGGATGCAATAAATTGAAATCGGGTTTGCTTTTAAATTTATACTTTATAAATAAATAACTACAACTCGTATTGAGCTGAAAATTTCAGCCTAATGTAAAAAAATTAATTAGAAGGTTTAATAAAATCACTTTAATTTTATTTAACAGTTTGTTATACGGTTAATAATAGAAAATAGTTTTATACATTCATCCGATTCAATTATAAACCATGACGTAGGGTAAGTTTAATTTATTTATTTTTCTTTATTTCAAATAGTATTTACTTAAACTTAATTTAAATCTTGATATACTATATTAAATTAAAGATATAATCTTTTTTTATACCAATTGTTTTAAGATTACAATCTTAATCAATTTGAATATGATTTTTTAATTTAAAATTTTGATATATTATATCAACAAAAATATTTTTTGTTTCAAAAAATTATTTTCTTAATTTTAAAGATATTATCTCTTTAACTTTTTCTGGTTAATATAATTAATAGATTTGGATAATTAATAATAAAAATATCCATTATTTTATTTATTTAAATTTATGTTTCAATATTTTTGGATTGCGATATGGAATTAACAAATAATACAGGAAATAAATAAAAGAAATTACAAAAACACTTGGTTAGATTTCATTGTAAGTGATTGAAGAGATAAAGTATTACAATAATCTCACTCTTGTGAAAATAGTGAAGAGAATTATGTTATCTAGTAGTAGGTAATAAGTATTTAATATATAATTAATATTTATGTGAAAAGAAAAGGTCGTAATAAGAAGATGACTCTTTTTTCAGAAAAAAAAAACCAGTTGCTCTTAATAAATTAATACTATTTATTAAGTAATTATTAATTTTTATTTTTTAAAAAAGTATTATTAAGAAATAAAAATATTTAGAATAAGAAAATGATACTCCAATTGAAGAGTTGGAACTCAAACAACATTTTCTGGAATTTAGTTTCTTACTAAAAGAAGACGAATTTATTATTATTATTATTATTTTAAATATGGTTGGTGATATGAGTGGAAAGTGCATGGCCCATGGACTTGGTGCACTGCACCCAACAGATTAGAGTCAGTTACTGACACCCCATTGGGTGCTTTTAATACCCTCCCCGCCTCTGCACTGCGCAGACAATTTGTGTTGCATGCCTAAGTCTTTCTAATTCTGTTATCAAGATTCGTCATCTTTTGTGGCAAAGCATTTAAGAGAAGCCAATTCTTGTTCTGCAATGGCCACCAATAACGAAGCATATGCACTCAAGGAAAAGTTGCGGGAATTGGTCAATACTATCTTGGACTCTGATGACTACACCGTCAACGTTGCCGACGACGCCATTCTTGCTCTTTCTGCTCTCAGGGATATGAAATACAACTCTTCTCTCTCACGCAAGTTCCACGATATACCTGTTCCTCCACACTTTAAGTGTCCTCTCTCTGGTCACTTGATGATAGAACCTGTTATCTTGGCCACTGAGCAGGTTCTCTCTCTCTCTCTCTCTCTTTCTCCTAATAAAACATCAATTCTTTAATCCTTCCCTAACTATTTCAACTAACTCTACATTTGAAATCAGTAAGTAGTAGACACAATAAATGATATGATACTATTAAAAGAAAGAGAAATACAAAAACCTGTTAAACAAATCATTACTCTTTCAACATAATTATATAATAATAATAATAATAATAAGAGATTCTTCCTTAACAGAGTTGGTGTTCTTGTGGTTTTATTTATATATTTTTAGTGGTGCTTGTTTGAAGAATGAAGATAAAGAATTAGGGTGTACTTGATTTCATATTTCGAATGGGATATGTAATTTTAGGAAGCTAATATCATTTTCTTTAACAAGTTTTGAAACATGGTCTTAGGAGATTTTAATTACTGGGTGATCATTGGTGTAGACATTTGATAGGGCATTCATTGAGAGGTGGCTGAACGAGGTTCACAGAATTTGCCCTCAGACGAAACAAGTCCTCTCTCACGCCATCCTGACACCTAATTGCTTGGTCCATGGCATGATTACCAAGTGGTGTAAAGAGCACGGAGTTGAGCTACCGAAGCCTGTTTGGGACATTTACGACGAGCAAGTAACGGACGCACACAGACAGCGTTTGCGTTCCTTGCTTTACAAGCTCTCACTGTCGCTATCCGAACAGAAAGAAGCCGCAAAAGAGCTTCGGAACTTAGCAAAGCGAATGCCCGCGTTTCGAACGCTGTTTAGGAACACAGAAGTGCTTCATCTACTGGTGAGTCCGTTATTGGGCGGCACGGCTAGCGTGGACCCCGAGCTCCACGAGGACTTGATCACAACGCTTCTGAATCTGTCGATTAACGAGGACAACAAGAAGGTGTTTGGAGAGAACGAAGAGGTACTTTCCCTGCTTATTGATTCTTTGAAATCAGGAAACCTTAATAGTCGAGGCAATGCAGCTGCAACAATATTCTCACTCTCGGCAATTGATTCAAACAAAGAGGTAATTGGAAAATCTGGAGCTATAAAATACTTAGTGGATCTATTAGAGGAGGGACATCCTTCGGTGACGAAGGATGCTGCTTCAGCATTGTTCAAACTATGCTGTGTGCATGAAAATAAAGGTAGGACCGTGCGAGAAGGGGCTGTGCAGGTTATTCTGAATAAGATCATTGGGCACTTTCTTGTGGATGAGTTGTTGGCACTATTGGCACTCCTCTCTACACATTCCAAGGCTATTGAAGCATTAGTCAGTCATGGTGCTGTTCCCTTTTTGTTCGACATCTTAAGGGAAAACGCGTCAGAACGCGTCGACGAAAACTGTGTTGCCATTCTATGTACAATCTGTTTCAATGATAGAGACAAACGGAATGAAATTAGAGAGGATGAAATGACCAACCACACACTCTATAATCTTACGCGAACCGGCTCTTCCAGGGCCAAAAGGAAAGCCAACGCTATTCTTGAAAGGATCTCCATACCTCAATCCTCAACGCCAAACAATTAGCCTGCTTTTGCTTTCCACCACATCAAATTACTTTTTCTGTCAAACACTATACCAAACTAGTTCTTAGTCAAATTACGCTGCCCCTTTGTAAATGACTTTCTTTGTAAACGAAACTTACCTAGCTTCATTAGCAGCAATAAGACATGAATGAATTGTATCATTTCTTTTTCTTCCTTTTCAAAAACCTCTATTCTCATCTACCAAAATTGGTTTCTTTCATATTCTTCCTTCATTTACCTTGTTACCACACTACCTCGCTGATTATTGTTCTGACATCTAAATTTTTGGCACCTATATAATTATTAATTAAACTGAACTGACAAAAATAAATTGAGTCTGAGTGGTGTATGTTATCTGTAGAGCGTAGTTTCTTTTATTTTTCCCGGAAACCCTTCTAGCTAGAGTGTCGGCACCTCACAGCTATATATATATATACATGGCGAGATCATTGACTTTTACTTTAAGTATCAATAATAATCTATAAGTATGAAAAAAAATACTTTATGGATAAAGTTAAATTAAACTTTGTGTACTAATACTATTCAAATGCTTACTATAGAGAAAGTGCATTAGTGTACTTCTGTGAAGTTTTCCAAATTTTTAGAATGGCCATGGCTAGTCCTCCGCTTGAAAATCTGCCTCTAGTCTTAGTTTATTATACTAACACTTTTTTTCTGGAAAAACTTATTAATAATTAATTTTATTTTAAATATATATATATATATATATATATATATATATATATATATATATATATATATATGTTTAACTTTAAATATCAACAAGTAATTATTCAAAATAATATTGGATTTAGGTCTTTAAATATGCAGTTAGAAGTTGAATTTCAATGAATGCAAATGAAAAAAAAATTATTGAAAAGGATAATTTACCATTCATTTTTTAGTACTAATATATTATTGAGATTAAAATTTTTGACAATCTACGGGATTTTTTTTTTGCAAATTTGCAATCACATGCATTAAAAAAATGTAACTTTGAATAAAGGAGGTTTTTCTTTTATTATTTTAAAATCACAATAAATTACTAAGCTTAATAAAAGTATTAAATTGTTATTAATTATTATTTATCCTTTGTAAACAAATTTTAGTGTTATAGTAACACATTAAGAAGATTTGAACGTATAAAAAATGAATTTGGGTCCCCGCAGTTGATTATTGAACTGCATGGAGTGCAGTTCTAAATCCAACTGTGATTAATTTTTACAAGGAATTTTCATGTTTCAATTTAATACAAAAATAAATATTTTGAAAGATTAAAATTTTTATTTTTATTTTTGAAAAAGGTTAAGATTTATGCAATTGAAAAGAAGATCTTAGTCCATAAAAAATGAGGAAATGGATCTGCTGCAATTTGAAAGAGGACTTGCTCCTGGTACAGTTGTAAATCTCAAAGTTTCTTTCCTGTATATATTAAAATGATCATATGTTAAAATTAATAGAGTGGTCGAGACCCACGCAGATTTACTTCAAAACTACAGAGAGGATCTTAATCCAAAAAATGGATAAAAATATAAAATAGTGTCGACGCACAGCACAAGTGCAGGCAATATTCAAAGTCACCGTTTCACAATATTCTGAGAATCTTTTTTATTTTATTTTATGGGTATAAATCACTTGAGTTTTAAGAATCTTAACAAAGTGCAGAGTACTGCTTATTCCATCGTATGTGTTTTATTACTCTACAAGTCTACGGTGTAGTGTAGGGTTTCTTTTAGGTAACCCAACCCCAACCCAGGTTCAGGCCCATTATTGGATGTGATGGTTTTGTCCTGTGCAGTTCATGCCTTATCTGAGTACAATACAGTAGGGGTCCGTTTGCAATGCAGCGTAATATAACATGTAATAATAAAAAATTGTATAAAATACTATATTGTAAAATATAATATTATATCAAACAAAAATTAGGACTTTCTATAAAAATAACCTACACTTTTATCCAGTTTTTCAAAGTTATATATGTTATTGTATTTTTTTTAATTTCGATCATCCAATTAATCAGTTAATAAAAAATATATGTCACCATTTTAATCTCTAGAAAATTCAGTCCCTAAATTAATCCTTCAACTAAAGATTCAATTTGTCGTCAAATTATTTTCTTTAAGATTTTTTATATCATTACTTTGTTTCATTTAAAAAGATTTATGAAAAATTACTTTAGTTACGCAAATTTACTCTTTATGAAATAAGGAGTGACAAAATCTTTTAAAAATTAAAATGATGATAAAAGAAACTTCAGAAAATTACTTCGACGATAAATTTAATTATGGAAAAAGTAATTTAGTGATAAAATATTTAAAGTGGGAGTTTAGTGAGTCTTGTTTAAGCTTACACAAAGCTTTTGAATGAATGCAGTGAGGTAAAGATTCACATTCTTTACCCATAACATAACCTTTGTCGCGATCTGGAACAAGATGCAACAACACATCGTAAAAGGTGGGCAACCCTTTCTCATTCCTACCTTGGAATCATCACGTGATACTGTGTGGTGAAACACCATGTTTTTGAATTACTGCAACCCCTTCTGGTAATTATCGTTGGTGTCGGGAATAAGTTCGTTGACAGGGAAAGGAGAAAATTGTGAAGGTGTTGGGAGTACAGTGGTGTATGTAAAGATTGAAAGGGAAAAGCTTTTACATCTTTTTTTATGTCTATCAAAATTCAATCAAACATCTAAAGTCTAACTAAATTTTGTCCACGATTTTACTTGATACATAAGAGAAGTTTTATAAATAAACTTATATACCAAATAGCTAATACTGCCAATATCGTGTGAAGTGGGGACCCTAACTCACCGTATCTTCGTCATCGGAGCTTTCAGCCATTAACGTACAAAAAGTCATGCTAGGACTTAACCATATATAAAGGAAGTGAAATATTATTACTCATTGTTTATAACTTCGTTTACTTATTTTCATCTCGGTGACTCTGTTTCATGCTTTAATTAGTAATTATTTTAATTTTTATAGCTTATAATTTGTTTTACATAAAAAAAAATCATTTACCTACTAGTTCATTAGCCTATTTTATTTAATACTAAGTCAACCATGTATAAAAGTTTTAATATAAAAGGTTATAAACATGTAAAAAATTATATTAAGGGAGAAATATCTATTATTTATTAAGTTCATGATGTCCAATAAAAATTAATCATTATAAAATGAGTAAGTAAACAAGTTAATTAGAAATTTCTAAAAGATGTTGAGCATAAACCTATAACAAGTAATATATTAAATTTGAATTTTTTTTAAGTTATGCATATTTAAATAAAGTTTGGCTCAATTTAACTTATTTATGTTTCTAAGAACATGGTATGTTGTGGACCATTAATGTTAAAGGAGGAAAAAACAAAAAGAAAATGAATGATAGAGAAACGTGAAAAAATTATTTTCTATAAAAATAATACCGAATTGATACCAATGGTCATATAAAGAGAAATAGCACTCATAAATAACATAATGCTAGATTCATAGGTAACCTAGGCTAGACTGGATATTTTTTTAGTGACCAAAGAATTAAGATACAAAAAGTTATCAATAAACTTATTTTACAAATATATGAGTTCAAGTTTTGTTGTAAATATAAAAATATTATTAATTGATAATATATAATTATATTTGTAAATATGCAATGTCTTAATATTTATTCTAACTTTAATTATGGTATTTCTCAATATTTAATTCACCTAAATTTTTTTTGCTACACACAAAAAATATAAATAATTACCAAAATCAACACGACAAATACAACTATATATTAAGATGCTTGTAAGCTAACCAAGTTAGCAATTATAATAAAAGTAAGTATACTCAAATAATGTCTTGGTTGTCTTCTCTAATTTATTATTTTGAATGTTATCCAAAATATAACATGCTTCATCACATTAAGCATGAGCTGATTCGTCGGTTGTATTGTTAAATAATAATAAATTGACCAGTTTTAATAATTAGGTTATCCAAAATATAATATGTTTGATCATACAAACCATAAACTTTAGTTTGATTCATCAATCGTATTAAATAATAAATAAATTGACCAATTGTAATCATTAGTGTGTTTTTGGTTTTAAGTTGGATTTTCTATAATTATATTGAAATATCATCTAACATAATTAAGTAAATATTTATATGTTTAACTTTAGATTAATGAATTAGTTCTAGTTCAGAGTTGAAGTAATTTTAGACAATTTTCGCATTAGGTCAAAAATTTAGTTATTAATTTATTTTTAAAATAAAAACATTCAAATATAAATTACATCACTTCAAAAATAAATTTAACTAAAATTAATGTTATGACCTAATTAAAAACACGATTAAAATATGTTTGTCGCTAAAGGTTGGCGACTCGTGGTCCGCTAGCTCACTCGGTTACATGATTAAAATTCGAGGACCACAAACTGGCTTTCAATTTTTACTCTTTAGTTTTAGGCTTTCGGTGTATCATCAAAATTGGAGAAGAAAGTCTAATTGGTGAAAAAAGTGCAAATAAGACAAACTATCAGGGAAGAGAGTGAAGTTATAAACTGCTGGTGTCACTTGGAGAATTTTCTTAGTGTTAAAAGATTGAAAGTTGTTTGAGTGTAGCAAATTTAATAAATTTCAGATTGAGTTATTTATATCTTTAAAAGATTAAGAGTAAAGAAAATGTCAAGGTAAAATTCGATTGAAGTCTACGGTTAGGCCACCTTCAACGGTGTGCTTATATTACTTGTGACTATTAAGCACTTATGCGGCTTACCTCGGAGGGTATTTTTTTTAGAATTACAACAAATTTTTTTTAAAATACTCAAATTAGAGTAAGTTGTAATTAAAAATATAATTACAAAGAAAAAAGTTTTTCACATTTGTACCAATTTGAAATTTATTATTATTTTAAAAAATTAGTATAAATCATGATTAATTTTACGACTTGTATATTTTTTAAAACTAAAATTGTAAATTGATATACGACTTTACTTGTTCTTTTTTATTTTTTAATTTTAATTCTAATTAAATTTTGAAATTTTATTTTTTAATAGAAGTCATGAAATAAGGGTTCACTTTTTATTTTTAATTTTTAATATAAAAGTCGTGAAATGTAATACAACTTTCATATATTAATTTTTAATATAAAAATATTTCAACTTTTGTTTTTAACAGATTAAGTTTAGTTTAAAATTTTTAATAATTTTTAAATAAATGAATTAATTGAATTATTTAAAATGAATTTAAATAAAATAATAAAACAAAGTTTATCAATTAACGACAATAGATAAATTTATAAATAAAATAAAATAAAATAAGAAAAGGTAATTTATAAATTAAATAAAATATTAAAATCAAAATTCATAAATTGAATAAAATAATAAAAACTAAATAAATAAATGAAAGAAAATAATAAAAACTAAATGTTAAACGAAAGAACATAATAAAAGCTAAATTTATAAACGGAACAAAATAATAAAATATAAATTTATAAATTATATAAAATAATAAAAATTAAAATTATAAATGAAAGAAATTAATAAAACAAAAATTATAAATTAAGTAAAATGATCAAATCTAAAATTATAAATGAAACAAAATAATAAAGGAAAAAATTATAATTTAAATAAAATAATAAAAGATAATTTTATAAATTAAAGAAAATAATAAAAACTACATTTATAAATCAAATAAATTAATAAAATGTAAATTTATAAATTAAATAAATAATAAAACTAAACTTATAAATTAAATTAAATAATAAAAGTTGAATTTATAAATCAAACAAAATTAAAATCGTAAATATGTTTACCACTTCATTAAAATATAAGTTTTTTAATTTTAAAAATAAAAAATAATTGAAGTCGTCTATCAACTTACGACTTCGTTAAAAAAAATAGCAAAGTCGTATTTAATTTTCCCATTTTTACCAAAAAAATTATAAAGTCATACAAAAGTATCTAACTTTACTTTTTAAAGCTGTACTTCTAAAATACAAGTTATCTTGGCTATTTTTTTTAAAAATCTACCCATTTTGATAATTTAAAAAGACAATTACCCCAGGTAAAACATTCCACTTACACATAATATGATCTTGTCATTGAAGTAGCGTTTATTGAGCATATATTTAAAAGTAGGTGCATATTTAAGCACCCTGTTGTTATTTTTTCGGGCACTATTTAATATTAAAAATTAATGTTAGATAAAAAGTAAGAATTTGAGATTATTTGAATGACCCATTTACTAAAATTGTTTCTGATTATAAGACATGAAGATAAATTTTTTATCATTTCATCGAAATTCGATAAAAGTTGTATGGGATATTCAAGATTTTGAACATCAATTTATTAACTACAAATGATTTAGAAAACTTTTAGTTGAATATTTAAGAGATTCTAACATATAAGACACATAATTGTGTTATTTTATGTAACAAATTGTAAAAAAAATAAAAATGGATAGAATCTTACTTTATCGAGACTTATATAGTTATAGCTAAAATTTACAAGGATATTTGTTGCGGTAATATATTAATTTTTAACATTATATATAATTAAATTGAATATATAATTAAGATCGAATAATATGTGAAAGAAGGTTAAGCGAATTTAATTTATTAATATAATCTATTAATTTTTAATATTATATATAGTTAAATTAAATATATAATTACAAGATATATATATCAAGATAAATAATATTAATATAAATATAATATTATATTATATAAAATAATGTTCATTAAATCAAAAGTATTATTGATATATAATATTTATAAATTTATACATTTTAAAATAATGTATCACATATGATCAAAATAAAACTACTTAAAGTATAGTTTAAATTTGTACTCAAATACATTAGATTTACTTTTTAGAGTTTAAATCTGTAAAAAGTAACTCGAATCAATTTTAGTTATAATCTCTTTGAATAAACTTCTATGCAAATATTTACAGGAGGAAAAACAAGAAAAAAAATGAAATAGCACTCTACATAAATTAAAATTAACTTATATATAAAAGGTAAAATAAGTTTTTAATAAACTAATATGACATAGTTTTATAAATTAGCTTATATATAAATAAATTTAAATTTATAATTTTTTTTTATAAACACTTATAAAAAAAATTTATCAAATATGTAATTAGTGAGATATTATGGATCATAACCTAACATACCCAGTAAAAAAATATGGAAGATATCATTATTATATTTTTAAAATATAAGAAATGTGTACAACATTTCTTACATTGTTCAACAGTAATCTTATTGAAGGCCTAACTATAAGCACAAAATACTTCCAATAAATATTAAATTATTGAACTGTAGATAAACTTCATCTACACATAATTCATTTTGTCAAAAATATACAATTCACAATGAGTTTCCCTTTATATTATTGCCAGGGGCAGGGATTACTCAATAGTTAGGCCGGCCCATAATCAGGATTTAAATAACGGAGAGATTCAAAGCCCAATAATGCTGAACACAAAAACGTTCAAAAGTAGTTGAGGCCGAAAAGTATATTAAGGCCCAAGAATACAACGACAATTAATTCGTCCTCCAATCTAACGAGTTCGACAAAAGAAAATGAAAAACCTTTTATTTTTTGTGCAGAGTAAAAAAATAAAAGTTTCAACGTTGATCATGTGTTACACCTTAATCCATAAACCAGCTCAAATTTTAAATGTGAAAAATGTTTTCCATCCTCACTCATAAAAGACAAGAAGTCGTTAAACTTAAACACGAGAGGACACCTGCATATTCGAATCAATCTATATTGTTTAATCAAATTAGTTTATATTACACCCAACGGCCTTTGAACATAGTAAAACTATATGATTTATGATATTGATAAGTTTATTCTAACTTATTTCAACGATATTTATGATTTTTCTAATATTTTAATTTATTTCAGTAAATTTCATAATTAAAGTTTATAAATAATAAATTTCTAATAAATTAAATATTATTGAATAAATGTTCAATTAAAGTGTTTACCCAATTGGGACAACCACGTATCTAGGATTAATGAAATTCTAAGATAATATGTTTTTAATTAATTAAAATCATTTATGAAAATTATTATAATTTATTTGAACTATATATGTTTTAAGATTTTTAGGACGTGTAATTATTAAATTATCATAATTAATGTTGATTAACATTTATTTTTTAATTAATAATAAAGAAAAATGATTTAATCTTGAGACATTATTGATTTTAGGTATTATCTTATTAATTTTAATTTTGAAAATATATTTTTTGCTAAAACAATAATTAATGAAATTAATAGCATTCTATAATAATATATGAATTTATATAAAAATAAAAAATAATGGAATTAAGTGTGTTTAATTGGTATATAATTTTTTAGTGGTATAATTTCTTAAAAAATTTAGTTTAAAATATTTAAATTTGGAAAGGAACACAATGCTTACATCATATAAGAAGTAACAGATAATTAACGTTAATGATATTTAATATTATAGAATACTCCAGTGTTTATAACACTAAATAATAGAATGTGTGTATTTTAATTAAAATTAATAGAATGAATAAAGTAAGTAATAAGATAAATAAAGTAATTACTAATCAAGAGCAAGAATTATAATCAAGTGAAAGACCTATTTTTTAGAATAAAATATTTAATTTTAATTAAATTGTGTGATAAAATTAGTTGTTGAAATAGTTAATAAATATTAAAATATACACAAAGTACATTTTATATAATTTTTAATTCTATTTTTCATATAAATAAGTAGGTAATTATTGTCACATAATAATAAGGACCAAAATAATTATTTCAAACTTAAAAAATAAAATTAAACAAAAAAATTATAAGAATTAAAATCAAAACTAGCTGAATTTAATTATAAAGACTAATGATATATTTAAGTATTTAAAATATTATATTTTAAAAGAATTAATTTTTTTATTAAAAATTAAAACACTAAGAAGATTTATTAAAATAGTTAAAGAAATCAACGTAAAACAATTCAAAATATAGAGGGGAAAATGAGGTAATTAAAATTGCAAGGATAAAAATAGAAGAAAAAATTAAGAGAAAACATGTCAGATATACGACATATATATGACTTTTAGTAAACTTAAAAATGTTATGAAAATATAAAAAGATGTTATCTATTAGTTTTTTTATTTAACTTACAAAAAACCTATTACGTAGTTTTACCCAAACGTAGAGTCATTATCTTGTATATATCAGTTTAATTATTAAAACCTTTTATATATTACAATAAAAACTAATTTATAGCTTGTATAAGTTACTACAAATAATATATAACCTATGTAGAGGACAAAAAAACCCATCTACGTTAGAGGACAAATAAACAAAAACTTTTTTTTTAGTTAAAAATAATTTATATAAAAATTAATTTAAATAAAATTTTTCGTAAGTATTTATAAAAAAATTTATGTAAACAATATAACATTAACTTTTAAATAAGTTAAATAGGTGAATATTTATGAATTAATTTATGTATATTAATTTTAATTTATAAAGAAATTACTTTTTTTTTTCTTCTATGAATACTGTTGAATACAACGAGGCCCATATTTCTATTGAATAAATAATAAAATCATAAATATTATATTATTTTATTTTATCATGTTTAATACAACGTGCTATATGGGCTTTAAACTCTCCGTCCCAAGGATTGAGATTTTGTACTTGAACGAATGGATGTGAAGTTAGAACAGAAGTTAAATAGTGAAAAAGATAAAGCCGAAAAAAGAGCCATAATTAAGGAAAAAGCAAAATAGCATGACAGAAGGAACTTTTGAAAAAATATATTTGAACACATCAAATGCTATAGGAAGAAGAAGAGAAAAAAAATAAAAAGTGTTAAAAGAAATGAAGTGCTGATTGCTGGGAACTTTTACTCCATTTGAAGTGGAAGCTTTCTTTTGTGAGTTATAATATGTATTGCTTGGTATCCCATAAAAATAATTAATTATTAAAAAAAGTAAAATAAAAAATCCATTCCAAATTCCTATTGTTTAATATTCTCTTGGTTAAGAAAGATTTTCGCTTATTGAAAGTGACAATGGATGGATGAGTAGTCACTGCGAAATCATATCCCACCAAACTGCCAAGCGTATGATTCCAGAAAAAAAGACAGAGAGAACAGAGAACTTCAGCACCGCCACCAACTGCTGCCTTGACACTCACTATTCATTAACGTTAGACATTGGCACGGACATTCACTCCACTTACAAACACTATTTAGAATGATCTTAATTACTTCACTTCACTTTAATGCACCAAACTATGCCCAATATAAAAAAGTAAAATACATCTAAACCCCATATTTAGCTTGACACATTACTGTCATCACCATTATTTAAACACACTCCTTCTTCCACCTTAGCATTGCTCATGACACACAAGCTTTACAAGACACTTGGAAATGAACCCCAGCATTTTCTTCTACAAAACCACATAAATAAATTAGGTCAAGAAGAGTTTTGTAATTAAATGAGATATAATAAAACACAAATATATAATAGTATTAAAAATAACACACCCGTTTGTTGCTAGTGTGGAGGAGTTCAGGAGGGATCTTATAGAGATCTTCGTCAACAGGTTTGGGAGTTCGTGGAACGGTGTCGTCTTGTTGCAACTGCTTGCTTATTCTAATTGCCTTCCTTGGCTGTTCCCTTACATCGTACAGTTTTCCTTTGTTACCATGCCGGCACCGCCTTTCCTTGTTCCTCGTCTCCTATACCCATGCCATAACACCTTCAAAACCAAAACGTAGGAAACAAACCTATGTGCATGTGACTAATTGAAACCTATTTTTATTTTATTTTAAAAGTTGATCATAAATGGCACCGTACGATGAGGAATTTAATTTTAATAAATTTTAATGATCGTGCATGCATGAATTTGAAGATGAAATTAAGGGAACCTGTTTATTATGATGACGGAGGGGACGAGGTTTGTTATGATGACGGTTATGAGCAGTTTGGGCGGAAGAAGAAGTGTAACGGAGCAGACGAGGCTGCGTGGCACACTCGAAGTAGCGAGTGATTGGCAAGTCATTCGCGAAATCCCAGTTCCCAAACGCTGGAATGTGTCCGCTTCTCTTCCATTCTTCCTATTATCATAATCAAACACCAATCATTAGTTAAGTATATAGTATATATATCCCTATGGTGCAGCCGGAAGTAACTAAAAAGGAACCCGACTAAAAGAAGCTCACATCCATATATTTTGTGCAGGTGAGTGTGAAATGGAAGCGACAAACAAAATTGGGAGCAAAAAGGTAAGAGAAAGTGGGGAAGAGGTTTCCTAATAAAACCTGAGTCTGAAAAGTGACAAGTAAAGGGGAGGAGTGGAATGGTAAAAGCCTTTTTACTCGGTTGAATTATGATTATGACAGAGAATGAATGGTAGCAGAAGCAGAAGCAGAAGCTATATTAAAGGGTCTGGCCACGCCACTGCCGTCACAGACCATTTTTTTTTACCATGAATCAGTTTCTACTCACATATTTAATAATAAAGGGTTCTTGTTACTTACTTTTGCTTTAGCAAAGTGTGGTGGTTGATGTTGAAGGAAGCGGGCAATTGAATGAGGAAGCAGCAAAGTACAGGTATGGGATAGGGACCCTCCATGCCCCCTAATGGCTACAACGGGGGCATTTAGTAAACGAGTAACTGTTGCAGAAAAGTGGGTGTGTATTACTGTAGACAAGTATGACCAATCTGAAAAGGCTTGGAATTTGAATGTTTATGGCTGCTGCCAAACAGTCACTGTTCACTCTGTCTTTTGCCCACTTATTGCACTTAAAAATGCCTCTGCCTCTCTCTCTCTCTCTCTGTCACAAACTCGCCAAATACTATATTATAGTAATAAATAAAAAGGTCGCTAACTTTTTAATGGGACCCGGCAAAACATTGATTTGATTTCATCCAGGCAACTCTGGATCTCATCCTTTAAACCCAGATTCGTCAAGCCGATGAGCCATTGTGTTGTACCTTTCATTTCCCGGAACAAAGGGTTTGTTTTTTTCTTTCTTTTTCTTATTATAAAAAGGATTTACTTGTTTTAAAATTGAATGAAATTTATTTTTATATTCATTAATATATTAAAAATATTAGGACAGTCTTATTTATAATTTCCTATATATTTTTAATATAGATTTATTTTAATATATTTGCAACATTGAGTAACAATATTCAAATTAATTTTTCAGCTGTTAATATAATTAAAATATATGTATATTTAAATTAATTTTAATTTTAGTTTTTATATTATTCAAAAAAAAATATTATTATATTTTATATAATCATCCAATTATAAATTATCATGTATAATAAATTTTTTTAATTTTTATAATAATTACTTTTAAGTAATATCAATAATAAAATAATAATATAAAATTATTTTATACTACGTGACTATTAGATTCTTAAGTAAAATCTTAAAATTGTTTGTAATAGTTAAATTCCTGATTCCTGATGCTATAAACAAAGTTCAGTTAAAATACTTAGAAGCATTTTTAAGTACGTTTGGAAACACCTTCCATAGGCTGTGAACGTACATTCAACTCCAAAGTAACGAATATTATCCTCGTTCCAATGTATATCAAACCTCTGGCAAACGGATTTTCAAACATAGACTTGGGCTTAAAAGCCGGTTTCGGCCTTTTGGGCCCTCCAAACAACAGCACAGACAAAGTGGGCTTTGTTATTTTTCACATTCTTTTGTGTTAGGTTCACGTCCCCTTTTTTAATAATATTTTTGACAAAAATACTTTTTACGGGATCATGTATTTCTACAACAAAAAAAACATCACACAATAAAACGTATTTTTTTAATAGCAAGAGTATGTTTTTGAATTGCAAAATAAAAATATGTTTCTGTTAATGTTTTTTTAATACAAACACATTTTTGTTTGGCCTATAATTTCTATTTTTATATTTTTTATTCTTAAAATATTTATCGAGTTGACTTTTCACTCAATTTTTATATAAAGTGGGATTGTGTTATTTCCTTTTGATTTTTCTTTTTCTAGTAATATACAGATATGACACTGTAATTGACTAGCTTCTCCGAAAATTATTTTTGACTTACAAGTGGAATTTAATTCATTAAATGTTTATTCATTCATTTATTTTACTATGTAAGACAATGAATATAGTCCCTCTGGTAATAACTAGGAAGTGAAGAAAGAAAAAAACAAAAGAAGTTTTAGACTGCATTAATTGTGACGCACCCATAGTAACAACATTTTGAAACAGAGAGGGATCACAGTTCCAATGATGGCATCAGTTGCTGGATGGATGGTCTTGTAAGTCTAGTTGTTGAAGCAAAGGTAGAGAAATAATAAATATACACGAGGCCTACTAAAGAAAATAAATAAATATTAATTAATTAAGGAGGAAGGATTGATTGTCAAGCAAGCATGAAAGAATCCCCTCATACATATGGTTGTGTGGCACAAAATTAAATAGAAAGTAGCATGTGAAAGGAGCACGATGATAGGAATGGGAAGCAATTGAATTTTAGTGTGAATGAATGCTTGATCGACTGCTGGTAGATCCCAAGCTGCTTGCATGGTCTAATAAACGGTGGCTGCTATTGGCGTCTGAGCGACGACTATCTTGTGATAGCCTCATGCTGCTACGTCCTGACCCCCCTCCATCATCTGATCCCACACTGCTGCTACGGCAGCTTGAGGATATGCTTCCATCATCTGATGTCATGCTACTTCTGTGACTCAAAACTCTGCCTGAAGATTTCTTGCTGCTCTTCTGGCTCAATGCTTTTAATGAAGACTTCTTGCTGCTCGACTTTTTGCTGCTCTTCTGGCTCAATTCTTTATCAGAAGATTTCTTTCCATGCGATTTCCTACTGGAAGAAACGCTTCCATCTCCTGAATCTGACTTCCTCGATCTGCTGCTGCTTTTGCGACTTGTTTTATGACTCATCTTACTTTCAATTTCTTTCTTAGGGGCAGCAGGAGGAGGCGCCGAAAGGAAACTCAGAGCAGTTACAACGTCGCTTATCAATGGACGCGCTTCTGCTTCCTCCTGTAAGCACATGGATGCTATTGCAACCACTTGGTTCAGATCTTTTGCTGGGAAATTCTTATTTAGAAGTGGATCTGCCATGTCTGGGTATCCTTTAGGATCCCTGAATAAGGGTTGTGCCTGCTCAATCACAATCACAATCACAATCACATCATTAAACAAGATCCAATTAATTAAAGGAGATTGCTAGTTAATTATATCAATATTAATTTTACCCATGAAACTAGATTCTGCTCTTCGTTGGGCCTTGTGGTGTCAATGGCTCTTCGACCAGTAATGAGCTCTAGCAACACAACTCCGAAGCTGTATACGTCAGATTTCAAGGAGAGTTGGCCTGCTCTTACATACTCTGGAGCACAATAACCATAGGTACCCATAAGCCTTGGAGGTGCATTGTTCATCTTGTCACCACCAGTAAGCTTGGCCATTCCAAATTCACATAGTTTGGCATTGAGATCATCGTCCACCAAGATGTTGGACGCTTTCAAGTCCCGGAATATAACCGAGGGGTTCGCAGTATCATGCAAGTACTCTAGTCCTTTAGAAGCAGCCGCTACTATTTTCATTCTGTCAAACCAATTTAAAGGACCTTCATCGGCTTTGTGCTCTGCCACACAACAACATACATACATGATCAAACATATTCTTATATATAAATATAATTTAAACAAGGAAAGCCTAATTAATTAATTACCAAAAAGCCGGTTTTCTAGAGTGCGCCCAGCAAATAACTCGTACACCAAAAGACGTTGATCCCCATCGGCACAATAACCAATGAGATTGACCAGATTTTCATGGTGCAAGAGACTTAGCTCCGCAACCTCAGTCAGAAAATCCCTACCACTTTGCATCCCATTCCTGTCGAGTTGCTTCACGGCCACACTCTGGACGGATCCAAACAAAACAAAGTGAAAAAAAGAAAAGAAAAGAAATTATTGAGTTTCTTTTTCTAGACTTAAAAGCTTATTATAACCTGTCCGGAGGCAGGAATTGTCCCTTTGTATATTCTACCAAAACTTCCTTCATCCAACAGGCTATCTTGACGGAAATTCTTTGTTGCCGTTGCTAGCTCACGGAAAGTGAAATTCTGTGCCTTCATAGTGGCAGGGTCCGCTGGGATATGATCCTCTGGTTTTTGTTTCTTCGTCGCATCTGCATGTCAATGCTACCTCAATCTTTTAATTCATGCAAACAATAAAATATGCTAACCTTCCATTTTTATCCTCTTTAGGTGTTTGAATTCTCGTTTTTCAAAGCACTCCAAACACAGTCATTCTTAGATTTACGTATGAATCATATAGTTTGATCAAATAAATACCACAGAACCAAGTAATTAATTAATTAATTTTTTCTTAATTAAAACAATTTAAAAAGATCTCCCCCATATATATGCATGCATGCATGAATACATATTTAGGAACTTACCCGGTGGTTTTGGTACATCAAGTTCCGGGGGTGGAGAGCCATGCTCCCTCTTGCTCGGGCTTTTCTTAGGGCCACAACAAGGGAAACAATTCATGCTTCCAACCTTTAAAAATTAACAACCTACGAGAACTTTTCTGGCGAATGTAATTAAAAAATGATATCTTTATGTAGATCTTCCTTATAAACAATATTTTCACCCAGAGACAATGACAAAAGAATTTGTGATCTCGTGTACGTAATAATATGAACTATATGGTTAACAAGAATTAGCAAAAAGGACGAGGGTCCCTCAGATCACGTTGAAGGACCCCCTGAGAAGGGAGTAGAGCCTACAAGAACGACAAAGAGATTAACTGAAAGAGATGAAAAGATAAAACTATGCTTGAAGAAAAGTAAAAACAATGAGATTAATCCCCTCCACTGTATCGGAGAGAAAAGGGGGAGATTTGAACAAACTTAAACATGAGGTGTCGCTTTAGATGGATTCCGAAAAATGTGGAAATCAAATTCCATCACTTTTTTGGGTTAAAATCAGTTAAATGTGATAATATTCACCACGCCCTACATGAATGTCATCCACTGGTTTCGGTCATATTTGACTTGCACCATTTTACATGGTTAATGGTTAATGTCAGCCACTATTTCTTTTCTTTTACAAGTAATCTTAGCAATTATCTTTCTATTGGCCGTTTGAATCAGCATGTAAGCTAATATTAATTTACATTTATTTTTTTAAAAGAAATTTTCTTTCATCAAAATAGTCTATTTTGAAATCAATAACACGGATTACATGGATAATGAAAGAAATTTTCTTTCATGTAAACTAATATTAATTCAAATCAATAACACGAACATGTGTAAGCTTGCCCGAACCATCTTAAAAATATATTTATCTATAAAACTAATCTTATCCATTAAAAATACTATTTTATTAATAATTTGTGTTTAGTTGGAACTTTTCTTTCAAAAAAATTGTACTGTTAGTATATGAACTTACGTTAGTTTTACAATTAACTAAAGGTTATGTTTTTTTTAATAAAGTATTTGTGAAAATATATACGTAAGAAAGGATGTGCCTTTTTTTTGAAAGTATGTATAGTTTTTTTTCTAAAAGATAGAAGTATAGAAAATTATATCTTTTCGTAAAAATATGTTATTTCATAAAAAGGTATATCTCATTGCTAAAAATCATGAGAGATGTATTTTTTTAAAGACTGTATTGATCAAAACACAATGATTTATAAATTGAACCAATATTCATAGTAAAGAAGTATAAGAAATCCAAAAATACACAAAAAAAAAAAATCAATTGATTCTTTTCACTTCCTTTCCTTCTTTGTGTGACGAGAAATTTGAGAAAACTATTATTTTGTATGATCGACTTTCTTCTTTATTATAAAACCTTCACTATTTATATTTCTCTTTGATATTTATTTTTTATTATATAGAGCAATCACCACCGATATATTCCAACATAATATATTTGTTATATTGATAGAATAATTTGTTAGCATATTAATAGTTTAATACTTAAACTGAACGTATAATGTCTATATTAATTGAAAACCTATTATGATATAAATAGTTACATAGAGTTAGTTTAGAAAAAAGTTTAGGTTCTTACATGATGGTAAACTAAGATTTAAATTTTTACTTGAAAATATGTTTATATTTAATATTAGACTATTTCTTGAATAAAATTGTATTAAAAAAAGATACATATGAGAAATAAAAAAAAATAAAAAAATGTTACTTTTCATAGATTATACATTCATATTTGAAGATATATAAGATAAAATTATTCTAAGTAATTTTTTATAAAGTTATTTTTTTTAATAATTCTTTGTCCGTATAATTTTTATTTGTCGAATCATTGAATATTTTAATATTAATTTAATGATCATAACCTTCTAAGAATGATATAGTGTCAAGAGATTTGGATAATTTGCACAAAGTTATATGTTGAAATTTTACTAAATTTTACTAAATTTTAGATAAAAAAGATATTTATATTTATGCTATCTTACATTCAACATTTATTTATATTTAAAAAAATATTATTACTCTACAAATATTTATAGATTTTTAAATTATTTAATATGTTATTAAATAAACTTAATTTAATATATAAAATATTCATTAAAATACAACTACAAGTATTATATTTCACCTATCTCACTTTATACACCATATATGTGTGTTTGTTTACCGCATGTATACGTATCCACATCCTATAAATGTGTGTGAATGATCTATTAAAAGCAATTAGTTTACTGGCTGTTGCAAAGAATCATTTGGTACTGTAAATTCCAAAATATGATAATAGAAGTATTTTTTTAATTATACTATTTATACAACATAATATTCACATTTTTATTTATTATAATTATTAAAATAATAATTATTAAATAACAAAGTTAAAATTACATAATTTTCTAAAACATATAATTTTTATTTTTTTATTTCATATTATATGTGTGAAATATATATTAATTTTATTAATAACTAATATTTATCGGAAAATATGACTTAGTAGAGTTTCTCCCTCCTATTTACGTTTTTTTCGAAACTTTTATTAAAATATATAAACTCAATATCATTTGAATTAACTTAACGTTGGTACCAAATATAATTTAATTCCTATGTATTTTATTTACAGATTTTTGTTGTTTATTAATTTTTGTATAATATTTGAATTAAAATGTAGTTAATAATTTATATATATATAAATTATTTTTTAAATATATTATTTTTTAAATAATATTATTTTTTAAATATGGAGCTAGTTATCTATAAATTTCTTGCGGGTTCTAATTGAACTCGAGGAGAGAAAAAGAAAAAAGAAAAAAAGTAAATGTCCGTACTACTTGATTAGTTTCGTGACTTTATTTTTGTGTTTACTCCTTTACATAATTCTTTATATATATAAATTAAAGTAATTATGTTAAATGAAACTTTTTTTATAATTATGTGGTGAACTGTGATAATCAAAGTACATTCATCCGGACCAAGAATCTCATGTTCATTCACGCTCAAAGTATATTGACATTTGTTATTATTGGATACGATAAGTGTTGAATAGGAAGGAATTGAAAATAGAGAAAATTCATACAGATTTGAATTGATCTGATATGATGACTAAGTCAATGTCAACCAAGAAGGTTGAAGATTATTGCCAAGGTGTTGGTGTTGTGGTGCCTCCCAATTAAGTCAGGAAGGGGGAGATTTGTTGGAATTCTCTCCTTAATTGTGGTTCATAAGTCACAATGCTTGGGAATGAACATGTTGGGTTAATTTTGGGCTCCCAACTATGTGGACAAAAGCTCAATACTTTCAAGCCCGCTAGGTTTCTCTTTACAAGAAAAGAAGGGGTTAAATTGAGAGACAGACATCCAAGTGAAGAAACTCTAACAGAATTAGAGTGTTTTTTTTATTCCTCTTTGAGACAAAAAGAGATATATATACAGAGAGGTTTGTATACCATTCGAGAGGGGGAGATTCATTGAGAGATCCTCAGAGATCAAGAGAAACACTTTGTAATACTACTTTTATAGTGGAGATCTTTTACCGGACTAGGTCCCGTGGTTTTTCCCGAGAGGTTTTCCACACAAAAATTCTGGTGTCATCTTCTTCTCTACTCTTTCAGTTATTTTTTTACGCTTACGCACAGTGCCCATTTTGCGTTCACAGAGGAGGAAATAGGTATTGTTGTTTCTCAACAGTGGTATCAGAACACTGTTATATATATATATAACTTAAAATACTATGTTATATGGAATTATTTTTAATTGTTATTCTTTAACAAAAATATTTTTTATTTTTTATCTCTTTTCTTTTATCATTTTTAATACTTTTACTTCTAAAATGAATCTTAATGTTTTTAATAAAAAAATATAAATAATTAAAAATAACATTGTATCATAATAAAAATTATTTGTTATAAATTTAAAATATAATTTATATATTCAAAAATATTTCCTTATTATGATTTTTAATTATAGTATTTATTTACTGTATTTTTATATAAAATAAAAATTATTCTCTTTCGCAAACTAAAATACATGTTTTAAATTAAAAAGAGTTAAGAGTAAAACATAGTAAACCTAAGAAATCGAAACTAACATAGATATTTTTTTAGAAATCGAAATTAATGTACTTTATATTATAAATTAAAATATATAATTTAGTGAGAGAAATTCTCATTCACTTTTGTATTTTTTTTATCCTTACAAATATCTCTTTCTTTTTTCTATTGCATCTATATTTCATACAATATTTCTATACTAATATGTTATTGGTCTGAGTGATAAATCTCATATTTAACATTGTGGATAAAAAAAATATTAAAAGAGGATATTCTACTAAATGTAGTTAGTCAAGTCTCCAACGAAGAAATGACAATTAAAAACACTCTTGGTTATTACTTTTATATTTCTTAAAATTAATTATCATATTTATATATTTTTTTATTATTTGTTTTTCTAAAATTTTGTTTATCTAAAATTTTGTTTAATATCATAATTTATAGAAATAATTACTGACTAGTATTTTAACATATGGATGATACAAAATAAATATTTATTTCATATAACGAAAATTTATAAAAAAAATTGAATATATAAATTATATTGTAGTTAAAATTTATTATAAATAAATATTTTTGAAAATGTAAATTATATTTTAAATTTATAATAAATAATTTATATTTTGATATAAAGTTATTTTAATTATTAAAAATTAAAAAAATTGAAATTATATCTACAAGTAAAAATAAAAAGAATAGATCAATTAGAAATAAACAATTAAGAAAATTAAGTGTGATCTGAAATCGTTAAGAAATAATTTGTTGGGCTAATGACTCAACGAGATAAAAAGAATAACCTTTAAAAATATTATCATTTAAGAATTATTCTTAATAACATTTTTATTAAAAAAATAATCTTTAAAAATACTTTGAACAGTTGATGATTTTATATTTATAACATAAAAATAAATTTGATCTTTTTAATGGTATATTTTTTTAATTTTATTATTTTTATTTTTAGTTTTAAATTAAATTTTAAAATAATTTATCATTAATAATAATCTTAAATTGAAGGTTTTTTTTTCCTTCCAAGGACGCTTGACTTTGTGGGTAAAAAAAAAAGCAAATCACTATAAAAATTTATTTGTGCTCATAAAATAACTCTTCAAAATTCTTGCCGTGCTGAAAGTTAATAAACATGAATTCTATTTTCAAACAATGGAGGGATGACAAGGTCAAAAGTATATGCAATTATTTTTTGAAAAAAAAAAAAAGTATAATATCACCGTTTTCTACCATTACATTCATAAGAAGATGCTCGCACATAATTCAAAAAAAAATTAATAAAATAAATTAAAAAAAGTTAAATAAGGCGAAAAAAATTTAATTTAGATTTAGATATCTAAAAGTAATTATAAACATCAATCCAATGAGTTAAATCGAAACAAAATCTAGTTAAAAGAAATTTAAAACCAATCACGTCGTTGTCGTGCAACTGCTTCAATATTGAAATACTTCTCATTTTAATAAGAGAATTACCTCTTTACTTTTGTAGGGAGTTGCTAGGTGGCTCTGCATTTAGAACGATTGTGAGAACTTCGTCTACTTAGACAAATAGATGAATGAGAACTCATTTAATAATGTCATGTTAATTTTAATTTATTAATTTTATCCTTTTTCACTTAAGCCTTTACATAAAATTTTATTATTCCATTTAAGTTCTTGCTAGATAAGTTTTTATAAATTAAAAATGTTTTGTATTTTTTAATTCAAAATTATTTGTTCTATGACTAAATTCATCATAATTATAAATTTTTAATTTAAAAACAAAAAAAATTGAATTAAATAAGAATTAAATTGAAATATGTAATAATTTTATTATTAAATAGAAAAACGATAACATGAAAGTAACTTAAATACTATTGATTTTAAAAAAAAGTAATAAAAATTAGATAAACAACAAACATATTATTTTCTTAATTAAAAATTAATTAACACAGCTTTCAATTGGAAAAAGAGTGGAAAGGAGTGTTACATACCTTCCGCTAGAGATTTTCACATTAGACGGGGTGATATATACTGGACTGGACAACCCTGCCAGTGCCACTTTTCCTCAAATCCTCAAATAATAATAATAATAATAATAATAATAATAATAATATTATTATTATTATTATTATTATTTTATTTTTTTATTTTTTAATATATGTTAATTTTAGGTCTTCATTCTGGTAAAAGAAAATGAGAATATTTTCTATTTTGTTTTTTGTAAAGACTAATTTCTCCTTATAACACGAAGTTTCACAATTACTCAGCATTTATTTTATACATTTTATAGTTATTATATGATTAATTAATTTTAAATTTTTCCTTCTTAATAATTTTATTTTTTTTCCTCCGTCATAGTTTAACTTTAATTAACTTTGAATTTTCTTTTTTTATATAAAAATTTCTTTTTTCATGCCAAATCTCATTTTTTAAACTTTCAACTTAGTTGTTTTTAAATTTGTTTAAGATTTAGTCTTTTCTTTTCAAATATAAATTTTTATATATTTTTTGTTAAATTAATTATATATATTTCTCTTACAATTTTAAACTTTACCTTTTGATTTATAATATTTAAATTCTATTTAAATTAAAATACACAATTGTTAATTTGTTTACTATTATAGAACCTTCTCAAGAAGATTTACGCTCGCGATTGAAAGTAAAGTTGATGCGTTAACCTAATACTATTAGCTTCAATAGTTGTCCCATAAAACTTTAAATTGATAACTTTATTATGTTACACTAATCTTAATGCAGCCACAAAAACACTATATCAAACCTCTAAAAGTTGGTTAAACAAGTAGAATAAATTTTACATAATCAACCCATAAAAACATTTTTCTTGTTTCAACCAGAAACATTATTATAACTATAAAAAAATAGATTACAGTGAATCATTTAATTACAACTTATTATTTATAATAAATTTATTAAATTTTTAAATAATTATCTTAAAAATCATAATTACAAATTAAATTACTTTATATTATCGGTCTCTAAATTATGCTCTAATATAAATAGGTCATAAAGGTGGTTTCATTAATATGCTTTCTAACTTTTACACCCTCGTTATTTTTATGTAAATATTAACTTAAACATCAAAATTATGTTAAATTTCAAAATTCCATTCGTGCGATGAATAGATTCTATATATTCCTCCTCTGTGAACTTTGTGGACATTATTTACAAATAGATTATCCCGAGGAAATGGAAGCATCAGTTGTTACTTTCACTGTAATGTTAACATCATTTTTCATATAAAAAAAGATTCGTTTTATTTAGAAAAAGTTTATCCAAAACCGTGTTCAGGACAAAATGATTTAACGCGGAGAATATATTCATTTTTTATTTCTTTTTATCGTGAAAATATATATTGACAAATGAGGGAGAATAATCTTACTCATAAAAAAAATAATATAAAATTTGTTTTATTAAAAAAACAAATTAGTAATAAATCAAAACCGTCTTTGAAGGGTTCCTTATCCACACCACCAAGGATGAAAGTTTCAAAGCAATTTCGTAGTTGACCAAGACGTGGGAGTAGTTGAGAAGTTAATTAATATAAGTAAGTTAGGGTAGAAACTTGAGCTTCATATCTTGAGTTGATATCTCAAACAGAAATCAAAGGAAAAAGAAAGACGATGGAATCGAGAGACTTGCCGGAAGGATGCATCGCACAAATATTGTCGTACAGTACTACTCCTGTGGATGCATTCAGGTTCTCCCTCGTTTCCAAGCTTTTCCGTTCTGCCTCTGAATCCGACACAGTGTGGGATCATTTTATCCCTTCTGATTTGTCTTCTATCATTTCCCCTTCATCCTTCCCTTCCTCCATCTCTAAGAAGGCTCTCTATTTCACTCTCTCTGACCATCCCATCCTCATCGACCAGGGCAAAAAGGTAATTAACCATATATAATTTCTCCTTCTAACTGTTTACTGTTTTTCATCCATTTTCTCAAATCAGTTTTCTTGTGTTGTGTGCTCAAATTAATTAATTCAGAGCTTTCAATTGGATAAGCGGACTGGGAACAAGTGTTACATGCTTTCCGCAAGAGATCTCCACATTATATGGGGTGAGACCAATGACTCAACTTCATTTACAAAACCAATTATATATACTAGGAGAAAGAGAGGTGTCTCTGTATTTTTTTATCTTGTTACGAAATTTTTCTATAAGAATTTTCTGTATATTTTGTTATAATTTTAACAAAAATATTATTATTTCTATAATTCATTGAAAAAATTATTATATTTAATTTTAATTATTTTGACGCATATGGGTCCAGGGGACACTTCTCAATACTGGGAGTGGACAAAGCAGCCAGAGTCGAGGTAAGTTTTTATTCACTTTTAATTTTGTTTTACTAATCGATCATCAATTGATTTCTGAAGATGTTTTTGCATGTGTTTAATTTTGTGCCACATATATGGCATTTTTGTGTTGTCGTACAAGCAGGTTCGAAGAAGTTGCTAGGCTTTATGCTGTGTGCTGGTTTGACATTGGTGGGAGAATAAACACCCGTGTGTTGTCTCCAAATACTCAGTATGCAGCTTTTCTTGTGTTCAAGATGATCGATGCCAGTGGATTTCACCACGATCCCGTGGTATTATCAGTAGGTTTTCTTGGAGGTAATAGCAGTTCAAAATATGTTTGTTTGGACCCCAACTTAGAAGACGACGAACTGGATGACAGATTCCGGGGACTGCAGCGTCCTAACATTAGACGTGATGGGTGGCTGGAGATTGAGATGGGAGAGTTCTTCAATTCAGGCCTAGAAGAAGATGAAGTGCAGATGAAAGTAGCGGAAACAACGAGTAATATGTGGAAGCATGGTTTCTTTCTAGAAGGAATAGAAGTTAGGCCGAAACATGTCTGATCCATCAAATAATTCTAAATTAAGGCCAAGCCCACGTGGAAGGATGTTTACCATATAGACAATAATTTTTTTTTTTTTTTTTTTTTGAGTTCGGGCATCTCCGCTTTTAAGTTCTTAATTTAGTTTTCATGAGTTCCACTGTATTAGTAAAAATTTAAGCATTTTTGTCGTATTTTATTTTAATGATATAATTATATCTGTTCCCTTGTGTAGTAATGAACTCTTTTTCTGGTTTCTTCCACTTTTCCTTTCTTTCTCTTTTATTCGGTGTGTGCATTATGCTGCGTGACCTCTACCTCTACGGTACTTGGTATTGATATCTTGTTTCCTGTTGTCTAAATAATGACGGTCTCAACCGTTCTCCTATACTATTTTGTATTTTTAGAAGTCTTGTTAAACTTCGCAATACTCAAACTAGTATAAAATCAGTTTTTTTTTTTAATTAGTTAAGAACAAATTTTTAGAAATTCTTCTATAAAAATAGTGCCTTACACTATATCATTGGCGTCATAAGATTCTAATGTTAAAATTTGTTTAGAACTTTCTTAAAATAAGAACGTACTTAAGCAATCTATATCGTAAATAGCCTTATTAGTATTTCTTTTTAGTGTTGTGTGTAATGTACAAATAAATAGTTATTTTATATTAAATAAATATTTTGAATATATAATTATATTATAATTAAAATTTATAATAAATATATTTTTAAAATATAGAATTTATATTTTATAATTTATTATAAATAATCTATATTATAATATAATATTGTTTTCAATTATTTATATTTTTATTTAAAATATTAAAATTTAATTAAAAGATATTAAAAAATAAAATATTAAAATTTTATAAAAATACTCTTACTAGAAAAACTAAAAACACTCTTATTCGATAGTTAAAAATACATTCGTTCAAAACAACTATTCTAATTTATATAACTAAGGAGAGGATTAATATAATAAATATTCTTGTAAAATTATTTTTTAATTAGTAATATATATAGTTATTATTATATATGTTGTATCAATTAGTAATTCAATTGAAACTTTTGGAGAATAAAATAATAAAGAAAAAATAAATATAACAATTTTTGTAACTTTAAATATTTATTAAAATTTCATAAAATTATTTCAAATATTATAATTTCATAAAATTCTTTTGAATATTATTAATTTTTATAATATAAATTTATTAAAAATCAAACTACAAATTTCAACCTAATATTGAAAAGTACACAATTTTTTTTATCAAAATAATTTTCTAAAATTTCAATCTACCATTCATTAAGTGTTTTTGCTATTGAAGGCGACCCTTCTTAAATTTAGTCACGCGTTATTCCAATCTTCTTGCCAGTCTACAGTTCCCAAGCGAAGTAATGGATGCTTTAGCTATAAGGTCCAACCCTCTTCTAGGTTAGTCAGTTGTTTGAATGGAGTGACAGCCTGGTTCATAATGCTTTTGTTGAGTGCTTTTATTGTTGAGGGTGTCCCTTCCTAGACACGATCATGCGTTATCTCGGTCCTCTTGTCAGACCGGTCCATAGCCCCCAAGTACCGAGTGAAACGATGGATGCTTCGGCATAAACTATTATTGGTTCAACTCTTTTCTTGGTGACTAGAACAAGCCTAGTTGTTATGCTGAGTCAGCTTCTATCTTTATTGAGGGACATGACTTTTCAGCTGCATGAAGTGTTTGGGTATTCCCCCCACGTGATAATGGGCTTGCCACGCCTTTTACGCAGTGATGCATGGTGGTTTATACGTGATCGATAGTGACTTTAACTTAAGAAACGTTGCTTTTCTATGTCCTGACAGTCACTGATTGACTACCTCTCGCGAGTCTTTGCGCACTAGGTAATCATTGACCGATTGTCTCTCACAGGTTTTCATGTTCCGAGCAATCACTAACTGATTATCTCTCATGGGTCTTTAAGTTTGCTTGGAGACGAGTCTTTATGCCCGGACAATCACTGATCGACTTTCTCTCACGGGTCTTTGAGTTTGCCTAAGGGATTACTAATTGATCGCCTCTCACAAGTCTTTGTGCCTTGACAGTCATTGGCTCACTACCTCTAACAGTTCTTTATGCCCTAGGCAATCATTGACAGACTACCTGTCACGAGTCTTTATGCCCCTGGCAATCATTGATCGACTGTCTCTCATGGATGATAGGGAAAAAGCAATAAGGCATATGCAATGATGCAACAACTAAGCGTATATAAATTCTCCTAACTTACAAGAATCTCTAAGCAGTAATCACAAATAAGAATGATAATATGACAGTAACAATGAGAAAAATCACGCAAGAGACACCAATATTTTTAATGTGGAAAACCCCCCTCAACGTGAGAGGTAAAAACCACATGTCGTTCATACCAAAGAAATCAATTCACTATAATCAAATAGGAGTACAAGAGTGTTCTATCAAGAGTACAAATTTGTGCATACAACAACCAACTCAATTAAGCAACAAAACTTGCAAATGGAGAGCAAGAAACGAGAAACAAGAAAACCAAAAACTCACAAAATCGTGTTACTGTACGAGCACTATATCTCACACCATAGACCTCTAAATCAAGATTGAACATTCAAGAAGAAAAACTATGTGTGTTGAATTTGCTGTCAAATTTCCAGCCTGACCCAACGGTTAACGAAGAAGATATCGTGATTTTTGACGCCGTGCTGATCTGTGCAAAGATAAAAGTAAAACTCTTTCTTTTTCTCTCTTTTTCTTCTCTCTTTTGGCTATGAAAATTCACTCTCTCTCAATCTCTGTGTGTCTTTTGTTGTCAGTCATTAGTACTCGATCAATTAATTATGTGATAATTGAATGTCAAACTCGGTCCTTTCTTCAAGAGTGGTCTATAGCCCACACACTAAGTAGAGTAATGAGTATTTTTGCTATTGAAGACGACCCTTCTTAGATTTAGTCACACATTATCTCAGTTCTCTTACTCAATTGATCCACAATTGTTACATCTCTTTCTTTTTTCACAAACAATTCTTTTATCTCCTAAAACAAGTTGTAATAATATTTGTTTTTGAGCATAGACGTAGTGAGATTTCCGTTCCAACAAAGCAAAATAATAAAGTAACAAAAACGCTGGAAGCAAGTTTATCAAAAATTACAAAACCTAATTGAAAAAATTAGTCTTGGTTTGTACATTATAGATGAAAAGAGAATGAGGAATCCTTCCAAACAATGTGTTTATAAATTGGATGAATAGCGTATTGACGTAGGGAATAGATCTGTGAATGTGTAAACTCTTCGGCACTTTTTGCGAGATGATCTTGATTTCTGTATAATGTTTACCTGGAGAGTTATTTCACCTATTAATTTTGGAGGACAGTTATCAATCTCCCATAATGTTTCTATCAAATGCTGAATCTCTGGGTCCATCTCTGCATCCTCATAAGCAGCTTTTCTTTTTTTCTCCAATGCACACAATACTGGATCTGCTTCTTCATTAACTCTGTTCACTGTTAACACATAATCGCTTCCATGTGACTCTGTTGCCCCGACCCCGATATCCATTCGAGAAAAATAATTAGTCAGCGACTCGTCCATTGCTTCAACCTTCGTTCCATTCACAATAATTCACATCTTCCAAGCTTTTCGAGTTGCTTTTCCATCACTTTCTCAATTTTTAAATATTTGCAAGCACTGAACCAGCTCTACCTTTGTCTTTCATATTGATTACTTTCCTTATTTTCTCCTTTTCAGAATATCTTCTTTTATTTTTTATCATTATTTCCTTTTATCTTCAGATTTATTGTCATATAATGATAAAAACATATTAATTGTCATTTCTTTTTATCACGATATGTTTATGTAATCCGTTAAGATTATAATTATATATAGATAATCGATATCATCATTAATACATTGAAATACATCTAAATTATTTATCAAGTATCAATTATATATTATAAAAGAATATTTTGTTGTCAATTGTATCAATTATAAATTTATTATCTATGATCTATGACTTATGATTTATGATTTATTATCTATTATATATTCTATATTATAAAAGATGGTTTTATCGCACCACAAATTACCATATCAAAAATATTATTTATGTCAAAAATATTATTTATGTTACAAATACTAACGTCAGCGTGAAATGAAACTCAATTTGATCAATTCAACAACAAATACCTATATTCATATTCATACATAATTGAGTGTTTCATTTTTTTTTTTTTTATTTTCTTCTAAAATTGTTAATTGCTAACGTGCATATTATTATATTGTTTTTATTCAATTTTTGTGGAGGAAAAATACAAGTAAGAAACACAAATTTATCAAATTTATTATTATTTTATCAACATAAATTTATAACTAAGTACAGTTTTTATTTACATTAAATTAAATTCTAATTAAAATGATCTACAACAGAATATGACCGTTAAATTGTAAAACTTAAAATCACCGGTTAATAAATAAAAAATAAAAATTAATTTTATGCAAATTATTCAAAAAATTAAAAGTAATACTTATCAATTTTAATATAATTTAAATACAATTTAACTTGAATAACACAGTTTTAAAAAATGTATTTGTACATTTTGAGATCGCACGAAATTCTTTAAGAATTTCGTAGAAGAAGAGGGATTTCAGTGTACTGGAAAAAGAGACCTTGATTCAATTTGGGATTTCAAACAAGTGTCTGAGTCATGTTCGATATTTTTTCTAAAACTAGTATTTTAGAAATGGTACAAAATAAATTTTTATTTTATATAACTAAAATTTATTATAAATAAATATTTTTATATATAAATTATATTATAATTAAAAATTTTAAAATAAATTTTTAAATATATAAAATATATTTTTTATTTATGATAAAAATATTATAATATAATATTATTTTAATTATTGATAATTTATATTAAAAAATATTAAATTCAATTCAAACTAAAAATATTAAAAATAATAGATAAAAAGAGATAAGGGCTAAAATTCTTAAAAACGTCACTGTGAAAGAAAAACAACAGAAAACTTTTGTGTAGAAAGATAATAGTTAAAAAACTCATAACTATTTAAATTTATATGTAGAAGATATATTATTCTTTTTATTTAACTTTAAGATATAAATCAACTTATTGTTTTATTTCCTTCTTAAATGTGTGTTTTGATTAGCTTTGTTTTTATATTTTGACATAATTTTATAAAATGTTAAAAAAAAACTACATTAAACATGTGTTAAAAGTATTATTCAATCTCAAATAAAAAATTTAATTGAGGTCTTACTCTTTATTTATTTGATATTTTAACTATCACTCTTAAATTAACAAATAGGTATAGCATTTAAAAAAAAATGGTCATACTACTAATATGCATTTAGGAAGCGAAATTCAATCATACAAGAGTATCCTCCATACATTAATTTTAAATTTTAAGATTTTTGCTTTGGAGAGGCATGGATATTAGATTTTCCCAGAAAGTATATAATTTAGTCTATTTAATTTAATATTATTGAAATAAATTACATTTATTTACATGTAAAATATGTAGATATTATATATTTTTTTAAGATATGTAAATATTATATTTTTTGTTATCTCATATTAAAATGTATAATAAATTATATTTTTCTTAAAGATATTAATATTATATTATATTTCTCCTCTTATGTTAAAATATATAATTTAATTTATTTAACTTAATATTTTAAAAAATATATATTATAATATTTTTAATTTAAGAAGTTATTATTTACTCACTCGATATTTTTTATAAAATATATAATTATTAAATAATAATTAAAAGTTGACTAAAATTAATTAATATTTAATTATATATTTTATTAAAATAATAATTAAAAAATATGAAATCAATTATATGTGTATATATAATGTTTAAAAATATATTATATAAAAAATAATAAAATAATAAAATTTTATTTCTATTTTAGTATATATATTATAAGTATTAAAATTTTTAATAATGACATTTTATTTAACAATAAATTTTTAATATAAATAAATTCATTGAAAATTATATTATATTAATAACATCAATTAAAAACTATATTATTAGTTGTGTTTAATTTATTTTTATTTATATATAAAATATTTGTATTTCTATTATCTTAAAATATGTTTTGTGAAAATAATAATAATAAAATATAAAAATGAAATATACAAATAAATTTAGCATGATTCATAATAAATTTTTAAATAATAATTAAATAAATAAATTATTAGACATATGTATATATATAACAAAGTATATTCAATTGAATAAAATATTTAAAATAATTTTTATAAATAGTTTTTACAAATAAAAAACAAAATTTTAAAATATATATTACATAGTAAAGTGAATATATTTGTATTTGTTAAGGAAAAAAAAACTATATTTTAACACAATGAGTTACATATTGGAAAGAGTGATAATGTAAGAGATGTTCAGATAATGAAAAAAATAGAAGCTAACGAAAATTTATAGAAAAAAAATGAATAAAATATCATATAGTTGAATTTATTAGGGGAGAGAATTGTCATTTTGAATATAAGAAGGGAGAGTAATGTAATATTTGTATCTATTAACGAAAGAAATATAATTTCCTCTAAATTTAAGTGTCATGGACTATTTTTATTTTTTTATTGTCTTTTATTTAATAAATCAAAAATATTTTGGTGTAAATTTTTCTTCATAAAATAATGATAGTTTAGTCAATTTATATTTACATATTCTATTTGTTTAATAGTCAAACATTTAATTCATAATAGATTTTAAATACATCATTTATACATTTTTAATTTTTTTAATTCTTGTATATATTTAGAGAATTGCATTTGATATAATGATAGTTTAATTATGAATTAGTTCAAAGTTTATATATTATGAAATTAATTCATTAATAAACAAAAGAACTAAGATAATATTTATAAATACATATTATTAACGATAAAATATGTTAATTAAATAAAAAAAATATAATTGCACGAAATATATATTTTTCCAAAAAAAATTATTTAATAAAGTAAACAAAAAATTGGAACAATTCTCCCCTTCCAAAAATAAGGATATTTTAACCAATTCATTTTTACCTAATTTATTATTTATTTAGATAGACATTTAATGTACAGTGGGTTTTAAATGCATCCTTTATATATTTAAAATTTTTAATTCTTTTATATATATATAAAAAGAGAATTGCATTTAACAAATTAGTTCTAAACTTCTATAACTATTTATATCTTATGAAATTAATAAATTAATAAATTAATAAATAAAAAAATAGAATAGTATTTATAAACAAAAATTATTAACATAACTATTGTAACAAAATTTTTGAATAAAAAAATTATGTGTAATTTTCAGTAAGTACATTATTTGCAAAAATAGAAAAAATTAAAGCAATAGAAATTAAAGTAATTTTCACTAAATTATTTGAATAATCAATTGAATAAAATAAAAGAAAGTATAATTACCACTACTTATATTTTATGAAATTAATAAACTCTAGAAATTTGATAGTATTTTAAGTACAAATTATTAACATTATTGTTAAAATAAATTAATTAAATAATAAGAAGTGAATTTAATATGATGATATTTTAATTACGAATTAATTCAAAGCTTCTATCTCTTTATGAAATAAATAAATACAAATTATTAACATAACTTTTAGAACAAATTAATTGAATAAATAAATTTTAATTACACAAAGTATATAATTTGCAATAATCTTTTATCTAATAAAATAAAAAAGTTATTTTAGTCAATTCTTTTTTACCTATTATATTTATTTAGTTATACATTCAATGCATAGTAAATTTTAAAAACACTCTTTATATGATTTTAATTTTTTAATTCTTATATGTACCAGGAAAAGTGCATTTAATATAACGATATTTTAATTATAAATTAGTTAAAAGTTTCTACCACTATTATATCTTATGTAATTAATAAATTACTCAATAAAATAAATAAGATAGTATTTATTAATATATATCATTCACATAAATTTTAGAGCAAAATAATTAAATAAAAAAATTGTAATTGCATTAAGAATGTAATTTGCAAAGAACAGAATAACTAAATGAATAATATTTAGAATACCAAATAATTTCATTTAAATATCTTGATTTGCATGTAATTTTTTTCTTGATTTAATTTTCTTAATTAAAAATAAAGAATTTATCAAATAAAAACATAATTATACAATTAAATTTGAGAAAGATATTATTTGTAAATAGCATGTTAATTGAGTAAAAATTAAAAAAATAGTATAAATAAAATAATAAACTCTAGAATAATAAATAATTACATTTAATTATCTTTTGCACCTAATTTTTCATTTATTTTATAGGAAACGTAAAAATATTAAATGCATAATTTGTAATTTATGAAAATTTTAACTGTCAATATATATAAGTTAATAAATAAAAAATATAATAGTATTTATAAATACATATTATTGACATAAATGTTTATGCAAATTAATAAAATTATTATTATATAGTATATGTAATTTATAAAAATAAAAGAAATAAAAAATAGAAAAAATAAAATAAATTTTTCATAATACTAATTATATTTAAATCTCTTAACTTGTATAGTATAAATTTAATCTTATAATATTTATTTATATTGATTTAAACATTACAAAATTAATTTAATAAAATTTAAAATCAATACATAATAATTAAAATAATATCATTTCAAATTTTCACTAAATTATTGATGGGATATCTTAATTTTCATGATTACTTATATTTTGAAGATAATTTAAATTATTATTATTAATTATACGCAATATTGTATTTAATAAAAAATTATAATGATTAACGAAGTTTAATAATATTTAAAATAAGTATTTATATTTTATATTTTTAATTTTATTATACAACATAAAATATTAAAAATAGTTTTCTTTAGATATAGAATGCGGTTGACCTATTTGTAAGGGATGGAAATTTTCTGCATGTATTGAATTTCTACACGCATTTCAATCACAGTAATTGAATGATCACTCATTTTAATTTAATAATTTTGATTCAAAATATATATTTAAAATGTGAATAGTTCATTCTTGCATTTAATATCTTTTATTTATGAATGTAGGAATTGAGAGAATTTATTTCCATTTGTAAGTGACTGTTCGAGCTTACGTGCTTTAATCGTAAAATTAGACAAGTTTCTCTTATCTTAATTTCTTTTTATATATAAAAATTTGGTCAAATCATTATATCCAATGATACTTATCCTGCGCGAAGATATGAATAAGCACCATAAGAATATTAATATTCACATATATGTCTTCAGATAGATAAAATTTGTAATAGGCGAGTAGTTAAATAATTATTTACAAATAATTTAAATAGATATTTATGTAGATATTAATAAACAAGAATATGATTGAACATTAAAGTACTTGCGGTACGAAAATCGAAGTATCACGGGTGGATACTCATTAAAATAAATTTATTTATTAATTAATTAAAGTATTTTAATTAGTATATTATATAAAGTATTTGAATAATTTTAATTTTATGTTTTTTAAATTATTTTTTATGTCCGCTAGAATAATTAAAATTTATGGTTTACATATTTTTAAGCATAGTCTATTTTTTATAAAATAAATATATTGATAATCAATTTTTTTAGTCTTTAAAATAAAAATGATTAAATTGTAAATAAGATAAAATGGTTCCTTACAGGACACATGAGTCCAGGGAAGGCAAAACGTGAAAAACAAAAAGAAAAAAGAATTTAGTGTGACCATTAAACTTGAATTTATGGATTTTGATATTTTTTAACTCGAAAAGCATATTTGGTAGTTAGATTTGAGTAATTTATTTATCAATTAAATGTCATTTTAGAATTAAAATTGTTTAATTTTAAATTTTGAAATCTAAAATTTGCAAAACTAAAAGATCAGACTAAAATCAAGGATTCAAAATTATAAAGGATGAAAGTATAATTAAGTAAATTTAGAATTAAAAACTAAAAAGTATAAAATAATGTACATCTATTTAAATATATTATTACAAGCATAAAAAAAATATTAAGTGAATGTTAATTCACTTAATTTTAATAAAATTATAAGAATAAGATTAAAAGTTAACACAAATTGTAAATAAGTTAAAAATAATAATACTTTATTTATATTAATTTATACTTATATAGTTTTTTATTTAACCAATATAAGTAATAGGAAATAAAAAAACTATAAAATGTGATTTTTACAATTTAAGGAGAATTAATATAATTTTAATTGTTACTTAATTTACAAATTTAGAAAAAATCATGAAATATAAAATTTTAAAATGTAAGATAATTTTTATTTTTAATATTTAGAACTAATATATGTTCTAAAGTATGTATTTTCTTTTTAATTTATTAAAAATTAGCAGTTGTATTACTATGTGTTTAAATTGATTTAGAATACATGTAAAAATTTTAAAAGTTAAAATCGTGAAATATTGAAAAAGATGTTAATAAAAGTAATGAAAGTAGAATAAAGGAAGCAACAAATCAATCAATAAGTTAAATTAATTTGATGTAGTAAATTAAAAATTTTAAATTTAGAAAATATAATTGGGGACAAATAAAAATTAAAAGTTTAATTTTCATAAACGTAACCATTTTTATATTATCAGCCAATAAAAATTTATCATAAATCTAACTTTTAAATTAAATGTCATATAAATTGACAATATTTGACGACTTGCGATTAAATTTATATTGTGAATACATTTGAATTAAATTCAAAATTAAAAACTACATAATAATATTTATTTATTTAAAGATGTCATTTATTAAGTATAGAAAAATATATCAAATAGATGTTACTTAAATAACTTCTGGTGAAATTTATAAGAATAACATTAAAGTAAAGGTTATCCCCTTTTAAACAAGTTAAAATTACAATTACTTATTAAAAGTAAAGGTTAACCCCTTTTAAACAAGTTAAAATTATAGTTACTTATTAAATTTTGTTCTTTAAATTCTTAATTTAGTTTGTATAGGTAGAAATTTATTAAACAATTTTTATAATATAAACGTTATTTATTTAGTTTTTATTGTCATGATATTTGTTTAATAATTTTACATTAACCACTAATTTTTAATATATTCTTAATTTGATAATTCATTCTGAATTTAGTACTTTTACTTACATATATTATTAAATCAATTTCTACATGTTAACCATTATCCATTTAGTCTATATAATTAAGTTACAATTGGATATCGGCTCTAATGGTTTTAGATGGATTATTAATTTCTTGTGTAGAGTTCTATTTCATCATTTAGTATTTTAAAGAAGTTTTTCCTTCCTCCTCTCCAAAACCAAACAAAAGATTAAATCAAATAAAATTTAAAAAGACAAAATCATTTAAAATGATTTTTAAAACCAAACCTAATTATTGTGTAAATTTAGATCTATTGCACCTTTTATTCTAATTGATTTTATAAGTCAAGCTAGATTTGAGTCACAAACTATTCCAATATGTCAATGAAATCTCATATTACTTAGGCATCAAGGTGGAATGTAGTTAATAAATACTATCATGTCTCAACTCATCAAGTGTCTTTTAAGGACAAATTTGTAAAGACTTACAAAAGTCAAAGACAAGAATATTTTGAGTGTAGTGGTGAGAACATTACATTACGTACCAAATTCACGTAACTCTAACCTGTCATGATTGTTTTACTTTGATAGTTATTTTTTTTCTTTCACTTTTTACTATCTAAATGAAAGTGACTTTTTTCAATTAAATTTTTTAACCTTATGTATTGTAACATATTTTTTGTGTTGGATTAATGAATTTTATTTTCTTTCATGCGTACAACAAAAATGTTATTTTAGATGTTTAAATGTAACATTCCTAATTTCTAATATTACTCTATCTAAATATATATATATATTTTAAAAAAGGTATCCTTATTTTAGTTAACATGTATTTAATTTTAGTTAATTTCTATAATTAACTATGGCTAAATAAAGATTTGAGAGATAAATTATTGGAATACAATGGTGAGTCTTTTAAAGTACCCATTGGTGTTCATGTAGAAGTGAGAGAAGAAATGGAGATTCAGGGATTGCCCGAAGGTTGCGTAGCTTGCATAATCGCTCTTACGACGCCGTTGGACGTGTGTAGGGTTGCCCTGGTTTCGAAAATTTTTCGCTCTGCTGCCGATTCTGACGCTGTGTGGGAACGTTTTCTGCCTTCCGATTATCATTCCATCGTTTCCTTATTTCCTTCGCCTCTCAACTATTCTTCCAAGAAGACACTCTATCTCGCTCTCTCAGATCGTCCTATCATCATCGAACAAGGTAAAAAGGTACGTAGTGTGTTTCGCATCCCTTGAAACCTGTTAGTTTAATTTAATAATTAAATTTGAATATCTGAAATGCAGAGCTTTCAATTGGACAGAAAGAGTGGGAACAAGTGTTACATGCTTGCTGCCAGATCTCTTTTCATTGTTTGGGGTGATAATGAGGAATACTGGAACTGGATAACCGATCCTGATTCCAGGTCAGCCCTTGAGTTTCTGTATAATAATAGATGTTTTGTTTTTCTGAGACACACATCATTGTCGCTTATGTATTCCTACCTTCATGACTTGTGTGTAAAACTTTTGATCAGGTTTCCGGAAGTTGTTGAACTTCTAGATGTGTGTTGGCTTGAAATTCGTGGGGTGATAAACACACTTTCCTTGTCCCCAAATACTCGCTATGCTGCTTATCTTGTTTTTAAGATGATCAATGCTATGGAATTTGATAAATGGCCTGTGGAGTTATCGGTCAGTATCTTTGGCGGTCATGATAGTACCAAAAATGTCTGTTTGTATCCAAAGATAAAACGGCCAAACAGAAGAGTCCGGGGATTGCAATGTCCAAATGTGAGAGGCGACGGGTGGTTGGAGATTGAGATGGGGGAGTTCTTCAGTACAAACTTAGAAGAAGCTGAAGTGCAGATGAGTGTCAAGGAGACTAAGAGTGGTAATTGGAAGAAGGGCTTCTTTCTTGAAGGAATTGAAGTTAGGCCTAAGGAGGAGAATTAAACAACTGGAATTTCTTGTTTAATTTAATTCACAGAACTACATATGGATAATGCTGCTTGCATATTTGAAGCTTCAACCTTTGAACTATGTGTGATGTATTTTCGTGCCAAACTGTTACTCTCTTCATGAAGTATGTACATAACTTAAGTTATATATTGCTTGTCGTAATTCTTGTGACTGATGAGTGGGGTAACTGTTTGTAAGTTGGTTGTCAATATCTGGTGGATGAAATTCTGAATATTTATTGTGATGTATTATGAGTTGCCGTCTTTTGTTGTGGAACTTGCAGCTATGAAAACTAGGTTTATATTTGTTTAACAGTTCGAAGTGTTGTTTAACAGTTCGAAGTGTTCTGCGCACTTCATGCATATATATTGATTTACAATTCATTGGTTCGATTGTAGTTAAACTGTAGTCGAATGGATAATAAATGAATATATTTAATATTTTATAACATTAAATAATAATGTAGAATGAAATTATAAGAAATTAAGTTAAGTAAAACTTTAAATTATATAAAAGAATGATATTACTAATTACATGAAGTATGTAATTTTTAATAAGTATATTATTTATAAAAATAAAAAAATTAAAGAAATAGAAGAAATAAAATAGTAACTTTTAGAATATCAAGTAAATACATTTGAGTCTCTTGATTTGATTTGTAAATTATTTTTATCTTGATTTAATTTTTTAATAAAAAATGAAACAAAGTTGTAAAAAAACTATGAAATTAAAATTTTGAAGTATAATATTTATAAATATAAACTACTAACATGGCGATTAGAATAATCAATTAAATAAAATAAAAAAGTATAATGAATACTTCTTATATTTTATGGAATTAATAAATTGTAGAAATTGGATAGTATTTTAAGTACAAATTATTAACATAATTGTTAAAATAAATTAATTGAATAATGAAAATGTATTTAATATGATGATATTCTAATTATGAATTAGTTCAAAACTTCTACCTCTATATGAAATAAATAAATAGAATAAATAAAACAGTATTTATAAATACAAATTATTAACATAACTGTTAGAACAAATAATAATATTATTAAATTAATTTATTTATTGATTAAAGTATTTTAATTAGTATATTATATAAGGTATTTGAATAATTTTAATTTTATAGTTTTTAAATTATTTTTTATGCTTGTTAGAATAATTAAAATTTATGGTTTACATATTTTTAAGCATAGTCTACTTTCTGTTTTACAACATAGTCTATTTCTTTTTTGTTAGAATAAATATATTTGTTCTGGTCTGCATGTCTAGTACAAGCCCAGTCACTTGTGTGTCTTATCCTTACGGATATACCTATATATATATAAGTCATTTTTCCTTTTTCACTCTCCTTCAAGCCCAATGTCCTTTTGCTGGATATTAAAGGCTAGTGTACGATTCGCTCGGACTCAGCCGCCCGAGACAGACTTAGTTGGTTGAGAGTGGACTTAGTTGGGCAAGAGGGCTTTGAAAGCCGACTGGTACACAGTTTCCCAAAGTGTCGAGTGGGGCGATAGGCATTTTGAAGATTCAGCCAGGATGATATTCGGCAAGCCGGGAGGGTCTCGGCTGTTCAGGATAGATTCTGAAGGCTGAGAGAGACGTGATTATGTCGAGTTATGGGAGTTTCTCATTTCCTACCTTTCGGATTCGCTTTGCACACAATTTTCTTCCTAAAGCTCCACTGACATATCCCTGAGTGTGTGTTAGGCATATGGATTGACCTCTCTCAGGTCTTTGATTTTAGCTTGGGGGGTCTATGTGCCTGGGAGCCACGCCCAGGTCTTATGTGCCCTAGACAGCCTTGACTGGCTTGTCTCTAACAAGTCTTTAAATATCTCGCCTCAGAGCCACGCCCAGGTCTTATGTGTCCAGGATAGCCTCGAATGATCTTTAAATATTTTACCTTACCCAGGTCTCGACCAGCTTGTCTTTGACAGGTCTTTAAATATCTTGCCTAGGAGTCACGCCTAGGTCTTATGTTTCCCAAACAACCTCGACCGGCTTGTCTTTGACAGGTCTTTAAATATCTCACCTAGGAGCCAAACTCAAGTCTTATGTGCCCCGGACAGCCTCAATTGGCTTGTCTCTGACAGGTCTTTAAATATCTTATCTGGGAGCCACACCCAGGTCTTATGGTGTTATGGACAAGTCTTGATTGGCTTTCCACTTATAGGTCTTTATGTCTTCAGGTGCCATGGACAAGTCTTGATTGGCTGGGCGCTTATAGGTCTTTAGTCTTTAGGTACCATGGACAAGCCTTGATTGGTTGGCCACTTATAGATCTTTATGTCTTTAGGTATCATTGACAAGTCTTGATTGGATAGTCACTTATAGGTCTTTAGTCTTTAGGTGTCATGGACAAGTCTTGATTGACCAACCGCTTATAGGTCTTTAGTGTGGCTGCTTATAGGTCTTTAGTGTTGCCTCTCTCAAGGTGAAAGGAGTCGAAATCCCTTTGACTCTTCAACCCTGCATAAAATGTGAACTATGATCTTGCGCATTTTAAAATAGGAAGCTTAGTTATAATACATACCTAGATTCGTAGGGAAATTTGTGAGTAGTGGCTCAGCGTAGATATAGACAAACTCACGCCTCCATCTCTGGAACCTCTTCCTCCTCCTCTCCATCGCCACCGCCTTCAACTCCTCTTTGTTTGGTGGTAGTCGGGAATAGTTTTCTTGATAACCCCACGGTAGACGTCAATATTCTAGTCTGCATGTCTAGTACAGGCCCAACCACTTGTGTGTCTCACCCCTTACGAATATACCTATATATATATATATCATTTTCCCTTTTTCACTCTCCTCCAAACCCAATGTCCTTTTACCGGATATTAAAGACTAATGTATGATTCGCTCAAACTTAACTTGTCGAGACGAACTCAGTTGGTTGAGAGTGAACTTAGTTGGGCGAGAGGGCTTCGAGGGCCGACCGGTACAATATTAATAATCAAAATTTTTTTTAGTCTTAAAATGAAAATGATTAAATTGTGATACAAGACACAAGAGTAAACAGAAGACAAAATGTGGAAAACGAAAAGAAAAAGAAAGCATGTAAAGGTTTAGTTGAGCTTCAAAAGAAAGGAATTTGGTGTGACCATTAAACTCAAATTTATGGATTTGGATCATTTTTAACTCGAAAAGCATATTGGGTAGTTAGATTTGAGTAATGTATTTATCAACTAAATGTCATTTTAGAATTAAAATTGCTTAATTTTAAATTTTGAAATATTAAATTTGCAAAACTAAAAGATGAGACTAAAATCAAGGATTGAAAATTATAAAGGATGAAAGTATAATTAAGTAAATTTAGAATTAAAAACTAAAAAGTACAAAATAATGTACATCTATTTAAATATATTACTATAAGCATAAAAAAATATATTAAGTGAATGTTATTTCGGTAATTTTAATAAAATTATAAGAATAAGATTAAAAGTTAACACAAATTGTAAATAAGTTAAAATAATAATACTTTATTTATATTAATTTATACTTATATAGTTTTTCTATTCAACCAGTATAAGTAATAGGAAATAAAAAACTAAAAAATGTGATTTTAACAATTTAAGGAGAATTAATATAATTTTAGTTGTTACTTAATTTACAAATTTAGAAAAAGATCATGAAATATAAAATTTTAAAATGTAATATAATTTTTATTTTTAATATTTAGGACTAATATATGTTATGTATTTTCTTTTTAATTTATTAATAATTAGCAGTTGTATTGCTATGTGTTTAAATTGATTTAGAATAGATGTAAATATTTAAAAGTTCAAATCGTGAAATATTGAAAAAGATTAATAAAATTAATGAAAGTAGAATAAACGAAGCAACAAATCAATCAATAAATTAAATTAACTTGATGTAATAAATTAAAAATTTTAAATTTAGAAAATATAATTGGGGACAAATAAAAATTAAAAGTTTAATTTTCATGAACGTAACCATTTTTATATTATCAGCCAATAAAAAATTATTATAAATCTAACTTTTTAAATAAATGTCATCTAACTTGACAATATTTGACGACTTGCAATTAAATTTATATCGTCAGTACTTTTGAATTAAATTCAAAATTAAAAACTATAAAATAATATTTATTTATTTAAAGATGTCATTATTTAAGTATAGAAAAATATTTCAAAAAGATGTTACTTAAATAACTTAGAGTGAAATTTATAAGAATGGTATTAAAGTAAAGGTTAACCATTTTTGTAAGCAAGTTAAAATTATAACGCATATAATTTTTTGCTTAACATAAAATTTGTTGTTTATACATGTTACAAATTCTCAATTTTGTTTGTATAATCTTTATAGGATAAACGTTATTTATTTAAAAATTGTAACCATGACATTTTTTTTAACAATTTTATATTAACTGCTAATTTTCATATTCTTAATTTAATAACGCGTTTTTAATTTAGTATTTGTACTTATATATATTATTAAATCAATTTCTACACGTTTAACCATTATTTATTTAGTCTATATTATTAAGCTATAATTGGACATAGTCTCTAATGTTTTTGGATGGATTATTAATCCCTCGTGTAAAGTATCGCTGAATATTTTTAAGTAGTTTCTCCTTCATTCCCTCTAAAATCAAATAAAAGACTAAATCAAATAAAATTTAAAAAGACAAAATCATTTAAATGATTTTTAAAACCAAACCTAATTATTGTGTAAATTTAGATTTACTACACCATTTATTCTAAACGATTTTATAAGTTGAGCTAGATTTGAGTCATAAACTATTCCAATATGTCAATGAAATCTCATATTGCTTATGCATCAATGTCAAATGTAATTAATAAATACTATATGTCTCAACTCACCAAGTATCTTTTAAGGACAAATTTGTGAAAGACTTACAAAAGTCAAAGACAATAATACTTCGAGTGTAGTGACCATGACGACACTTGGCGAGAACTTGAGGCCGGAACATTACATTACGCCCATCTTGGAGCACGAACCTACCACCTAAGATTGAAATACAAACCAAATTCATGTAACTTCAACTTTTCATGATTGTTTTACTTTGATAATTACCTTTTTCCTTTCACTTTTTACTACTTAAATGATAGTGACTTTTTTCAATTAAAATTTTTAATCTTATGTATTGTAACATATTTTTTGTGTTGAATTAATGAATTTTATTTTCTTTCATGCATACAACAAAAATGTTATTTTGGATTTTCAAATGTAACATTCCTAACTTCTAATATTACTATATCTAAATATAGTTTTTTTTTTTTTACAAAAAACACTCATATATACTTACTTTATTTAATAAATATTGTTTTAAAATTTATCTTAAATTAAACATTTAATCTATTCAAATTAAAAAATAGTTCATGCAACACAAAATTTACAGTTAACACAAATTTAATTTTATTTAATTTATATAATTAATGATGATGGCTAAATAAAGGTTTGAGAGAGATAAATTATTAGAAGCCAATGATAAGGTGAAATTCCACATAACCGGTTAACAATCTACATAAGATGATTTCAAACTATTTTCAAACATAACATGACGATAAAAACTAATCGGATAATGATTGCATATATAATAATAAATTAATAATATTTTAAGTAAATATATCAAATTAATAATATGTTACAATATAATGATTAAATTAAGAATATGTTATATGAATAATGATCAAATTAAAAATGTGTTAACCATTAACTTAATGTCTTAAAAACAAATATTAAATTGACAATATTTATCCATTTGAGATTGATTTAATAATTTTTTTTTTATGAATAATGATCAAATTAGAAATTCACAATATTGATCAAATTATATGTTAAACTTTTTTTTCCCTATTTTAATTTGTATAAGAAATGAAATATACTTTTTATGATATATGAAGAGTTAATGTAATTTTCATTGTTATTTAATTTATAAATTTAGAATAATAATAAAATATAAAATTTAAATAAAATAAGACAATGTTTATTTTGTTAATATCTAGGATTAGTACACGTAATAAAATATGTATTTTCCTTTTAATTTATTGAAATTAATAGTTTTATCACAATGACTATGTTTGCAAAAATAATTAAAAAATCAACTAAAATTAAGAAATTAGCTTGTAGTTTATCTTATTAAATACAAATATTCAATAAAAGTATCTATTGAAGTATTTAATAATTTTTTTAGGATAAATTAAAAAAGATGAAATATTGAAAAAATATTAATTAAATTTATAAGAAATAAAACAAACGAAGCAACAGATGTGTTATTAAAATGTAATTAAAATCTCAGACATACAGAAAAGTAATTAAAATATTTATTTAGGCAATAAAATATTTTAAAGCAAGTTATTTATACAATATTATTTTTGTGTTTATTTTTTTCATTACAATATTTATTATATTTCATATTTATTTTTTTACTTTATTTTTAATTGTAAATTTTGTCAAATTTATTATACAAATAACCTTTCTCAAGATAATTTTTTGTCTTAAAAGAAGATAAATTAAATCGTGAATAATAAAATATCAATCCATACTTGTTTCACTAGTAATGAATAACGGGATTCACGTTGTGGTGAATTTAGAAAAATAAGATTATCGAGATAACATTTAAGTCGTTTGATCTTTTACCCAACGGTTGTGATTGACTGAATGCGCGTAAAATGTATGAAATCTCTAAATGCAGGGAATCCAGATCAGTGTTTTAAAGGCCAGTTGGTGTCCGTGGTGAAGTGAGAGAGAAAAAATGGAGATTCAGGGATTGCCCGAAGGTTGCGTAGCTTGCATAATCGCTCTTACGACGCCGTTGGACGCGTGTAGGGTTTCCCTCGTTTCCAAGATTTTTCGCTCTGCTGCTGATTCTGACGCTGTGTGGGAACGTTTTCTCCCTTCAGACTATCATTCCATCATTTCCCTATTTCCTTCGCCTCTCAACTATTCTTCCAAGAAGACACTCTATCTCGCTCTCTCAGATCGCCCTATCATCATCGAACAGGGTAGAAAGGTACTTAGCGTGTTTGGCACTCCTTCAAACCTGTTAGTTTAATTTAATAATTAAATTCTCGAATATCTGAAATGCAGAGCTTTCAATTGGACAGAAAGAGTGGGAACAAGTGTTACATGCTTGCTGCCAGATCTCTTGTCATTGTTTGGGGCGATAGTGAGGAATACTGGAACTGGACAACCGATCCTGATTCCAGGTCAGCCCTTGAGTTTTTGTATAATAATAGTTAGTTCGTCGTTACATCTGTATAATTCTGCATCATGAATCATGCTTAATCACATACCCTTAAAGACAATAAAGACGGGGGAAAATAAATTATCTCCCACTAATCATAACTAATTTCTTGATATCCTTGCTTTCGGGGGCTCATGGTTAGGTTGCTTGAATAAATAATCTAACCATAATAATCATATGACAACCATAACCATAACATATTTTTCATAACTAATTTTGATTTTGATTTTGTAAAATTGGAGATAGCTTAAAATCAGTTTTAAAAATAAAATAAAAAAATCATTTTTTTAAAAGACTTGAATATACTTTTAGTCCGTGTAAGATGAGAGTTTTAATTTTAATATCTTCAAAATTTAAAATTATTGTTTTTTGTCCTTAAATTCATTTTAAAATATATAAATAATATTCATTTGAGAGATCTAAAAGACTTTAAAGTTATCACATGTTGAGACATTAGTGAATAATCATATAAGGGATGATCACTTGATTTTTCATTAAATACATAAATACTCAACAAGTATCTTATACTATTTGTCCGGGGTGAGACTTGTTCTTTAACACTCTCTCAAGTTTAACAGTATTGGTTCAGTTGTGAGGGTTGTTCCTTCATCTTTTGAGCTAGCTTTTGGGTTTGAGCTAGGTTCAAACTCATTTTTTAAGATGGTATCATGCTATGCTTGGATTAAAGTTGGGAAAGTACTTTTGGAAATTCTAATGCACATTCCTGGTTTCCAACACACAAAATGAAGAAGGAAGAATTTGTTGCTTTTAGAGTAAAAGTACTTTTGAGCTCTCCCAACTAGAATTGAAACATGCACGTACTTGCCAAGTTCTTCCTCTTTTACAGTTTGAGCGATACCTGTAGTCAACCAACATTTAGTGTTATTTTAGATCACAGTTAATGCATGTACACCTGTATAAATACTTCATCTATGAATCAATGAATCACTCAGCATTTTTCTGTTTCTTGTTTCAATAACTACTTTACTGATTGTGGATGTTTTGTTTTTCTGTGACACACATCAGTGTCGCATATGTATTCCTATCTTCATGACTTGTGTGTAAAACTTTTGATCAGGTTTCCGGAAGTTGCTGAACTTCTAGATGTGTGTTGGCTTGAAATTCGTGGGGCGATAAACACACTTGCCTTGTCCCCAAATACTCGCTATGGTGCTTATCTTGTTTTTAAGATGATCAATGCCAACGGATTTGATAAATGGCCTGTGGAGTTGTCGGTCAGTATCTTTGGCAGCCATGATAGTACCAAAAATGTCTGTTTGTATCCAAACGTACTACGGCCAAACAGAAGAGTCCAGGGATTGCAATGTCCAAATGTGAGAGGCGATGGGTGGTTGGAGATTGAGATGGGGGAGTTCTTCAATACAGACTTAGAAGAAGCTGAAGTGCAGATGAGTGTCAAGGAGATTAAGGGTGGTCATTGGAAGAAGGGCCTCTTTCTTGAAGGAATTGAAGTTAGGCCTAAGGGTGAAAATTAAACAAATGGAATTTCTTGTTTAATTTAATTCACAGAACTACATATGCATAATGCTGCTTGCATATTTGAAGCTTCAACCTTTGAACTATGTGTGATGTATTTTCGTGCCAAACTGTTACTCTCTTCATGAATTATATACATAAGTTAAGTTGTATATTGCTTGTCGTAATTCTTGTGACTGATGAGTGGGGTAACTGTTTGTAAGTTGGTTGTCAATATCTGGTGGATGAAATTCTAAATATTTATTGTGATGCATTATGAGTTGCCGTCGTTTGTTGCGGAACTTGCAGCTATGAAAACTAAGTGTATATTTGTTTAACAGTTCAAAGTGTTCTGCACACTTTACGAGACATGAAATGTGAAAGGAAAAAATTTCCTGCGGCCTAATAAATGAACCGATGAATATATATTGATTTACAATTCATTCATTGGTTCGATTGTAGTTAAACGGTAGTCGAATGGATAATAAATGAATATATTTAATATTTTATAACATTAAATAATAATGTAGAATAAAATTATAAGAAATTAAGTTAACTAAAACTTTAAATTATATAAAAGAATGATAATACTATGTCTTGTATAATAAAAAAATTAAACTAATTAATAGACATGAACAATATATTGTTAAATAAAATACATTCTATTAACTCAGTGTTTATTATATAGAATATAATATAATTATTTTTTTGCAATTCACCTGTGTTATAAGGGTTAAGTTTGAAGGGTTGCCGCATAGGGAGCTATTCGCATTTAATTTTTTTTTCCCGTGTCATAATTCATTTATTACATATGTTAAATAAGACACGTGTTAACATGTAAAGTGCGTTAGATGAATGAAATGGGGGTGACATGGTTGTGAGGAGCGAGGGTATTCAGTGTTTTGATAAGATGAAGACGGGTTCTATATATAACCAGTTATAAGATCGATCATTTAGCCGATTCCTGATCCAACATATTTCTGGGGTTTGCTATATAAATGCATTTCATGTCATGCTAGCTAGTTGTCCATTGGCATTGCTTGGCGTGGGTTGAAACAAAAAAATACTAGTACTTTTACTATCTTCCTTGTTTTGGTTTCAATATGAATTTGGTCAAAGCATTCATCCATTTGAGTTTTGGATTTTTTTTATAGTTCCTTTTTAAATATTGAATTTTATATCGATTTGTTGAGTTTGGGTTTCGATTTGTCCTATATCAATAATTTAATAAGTGAACAGTTTTGATCTCTAAGATCAATATTTTAATAAGCCAAACACTAAATTCTAAAGTAGAAAAATATTGGAATTATAAATAATAAAAATGGGTAAAAACTAGTAAAACTAAAACCTAATAGTTAAAATTTTGAGAAATTTTATTTGAACTTTTCTCTTTTCTTTCATTTAAATAGCTAAAATTATGAACAGCACGATAATTGTTAGATTGAGACGCCTATATTTCATTTGCAGATCACCCGTGTACTACAGGCCTGCAAGATTATGTGTCGTTTGTTTTGAAGTAAATTAGATAAGGTATGGTTAATTAAACATAAGTATATAATAAAAATATGTGGAGGTAGGAGTGTGTATGGAACTTTCCTTTTTTTTTTCTTCTCTTTTTTGTTTTGTTTTGTTTCGAACTAACTTTTGAACAGAATTTTTTTAAAAATTCACGGGAATTGGTCCAGTGAACAATCTATTAACTCTATAAAATTGGTTAATCTCAAAATTAATACAAAAACTAGTGTAAAAAATTAGCTTAAATAGGTATTTTAAATTTTTTTTATTTTCTAATATTTTATAATTTTTAATTTAATTTAAAATATTTTTAAGATAAATAAAAAGTACATACTTAAATATTATAGTATATACTATTTTTTTTATCAAATATTATTCTTTACCTTATAAAATTCACAATTTAGTTATTTATATTAATCCCACCAAAAAAAAAATATTAACTTACAATATTGTATATGTTAATTCTTATCGATCATAATTAAATCAATAAATTAATGTTTTCACGGCTTGGTCGGTTGACCTCTTCATCGTTTCTTCATTTTGTCCAAAAGTGGACGAATTATATTTAATTTTGGAGGTCCATGCTAAATTGTCCAGTCATTTCTTTTAAAAGACATACTAAATATAACATAACGTATAAGTGTAAAATAAATAAAATAAAAATGAAATTTATAATAAAAAGTGTAAAAAGTATAAAAAATAAGTGTGAAAAATTAATTTTTTATTATAAAAATTAATTAAAATATATAAATACTTTTTATATTTTTTATTATAAATAAACATATATAATAAAACTATTAATTTTTAAAATAATTACTTTCAACGTCTTATTAAAAATTCAACCGGTTGTCGTCATCGGTGACCAATCAAATATAAGAACAAAAAAATTATAAAAACTCAAAATATGAACACCTCAAAGTATGCATTCTATTTTTTTTATCCATATTTATTTGTGCTCCTTATAAATGCACCTTTATTATTGAAAAAAATAGAGAAAAGAAAGTGAAAAGGTATATATATATATATACGTAAAATTTTAAATAAAAAAGAGATATGATAATAAAAAATATTACATGAAAAGTTAAGATAAATTTAAATACGTATTTATCTATTAAATAAAATAAAAATAAAACATGTGGGAAAAGAAAAACATTTTTATCTATTTATATTTATGTCTATATTATATAATAAAAAAGATAAGAATAAATTATTAACAGAAAAAACTCAAGATAAAATTAAAATAGTATTAAATTTTAAAATGATTTATTTTTTCTTTAAAATAAAATAATAGTTTTGTTTTAATTTGTTAAAATTATAAAAATCACAATAGTATTTTTTTTACTATCTTTACTTTCTTTATTGTTATTTTCTATCTAAATTAAAAATATTTTTTTTAATATGAGACCTACATTAATTTTTATTTTATTTTCTATTTTTTTACATATTAAAAGAATGATTTCTTTTTATTTTTTTAAATGTGTTTTCTTAATACACTCTCCTAAGACGGCAATGTACGTTATTACCTGTTGGCGGGCCCCAAAAAATTAATATTTAATATCATTTTCAATTGCTTAAGATATAAAAACTATATATATATATATAATAATAATTAAATTTTAATATAAAATACTAGATGTACATTTAGAAAAAGAAAAAAAAAACATTTATTGAGAGTGTGAGTTGTAACAAATTCATTATGACATGGTTGTAATGTGAAAATGGTTTTTCACTCTACTTTATTATATTATATTATATATATTGTGTGTTGGAATGAATGTTTATTATTTTAGAATTGGGTTGAGAGGTGGTGGAAAGGGCATATTATTATGAATGAATAAAAAAGGGCATGTTGTTATTAGAATATAAAAAATAGAGTTAGAATAAAGAGTGGGTTGACAGGATATGTAGAGATGTAGAAATGTGATAAAGTTAAAGATCCTCCTGGCACAATCTATCTTTGTTACTTACCTTTGTGTGGCAGATATGCGTGACACGAGACGCTTAACCGCTAAGCTTCCCCTCCTCAACGAATCTACCTCTCACTACCATTATATATAATGGGGACACCCCTCCCTTCTTCCCTCATATCTGTTACGTTACCATTACAATGGACTTAAACAATCTCCCCGAAGGTTGCATAGCTAATGTTCTCTCCTTCACCTCTCCTCGGGATGTCTGCAGGCTCTCCTCCGTTTCACCCACCTTCAGATCCGCCGCTGAATCCGACGCTGTCTGGGACAAGTTTTTGCCCGCCGATTACCACGCCATGCTTTCCGAATGTTCCTCCTTATGTCTCCCTTCCAAGAAGCATCTCTATCTCCGTCTCTGCCAAAAACCCCTCCTCATAGACGACGGCAAAAAGGTACCTCAAAATCAACCCTCTTTTCTCTCTCTTTTTTTTTTAAAAACAATCCCTAAAACTAACTCTTGATTTAATTTTATGGATACGGTGTTCTGATACAGAGCTTTCAACTGGATAAAATATACGGAAAGAAATGCTACATGTTGTCGGCCAGAGTTCTCTTCATTGTTTGGGGAGACACTCCCAGGTATTGGAGGTGGACTTCGCTTCCAGATGCTAGGTAATTAATTCAATTAGGTGCAAGCAAAACTTTAGGTCCTTTTTCTTATCTTCATCAATTAGAATTGGAATTTCATTGCATTAGGTTATTGTAAGTCGTAGTAACACAAATTCACATTGAAATGCAGATTTTCCGAGGTGGCAGAGCTGGTGAGTGTGTGTTGGTTAGAAATACGGGGGTGGATGAACACAGGGATGCTGTCCCCGAAGACATTGTATGGGGCATACCTTGTGTTCAAGTCAAACCCTGCTGGAACCTACGGGTTCGATGACCAGTCAGTGGAAGTGACCATTGGAATTGGTGGAGGTGACACACGCAGGCGAACCGTTTTCTTGGACTCCGAACGAGGACGGAGGCTAAGGTACCAGATTGTTCCTCGCCGCACTGGGATATTCAACCGTGCACGTTTTATGGCCACTGCTGTTGAGCCACCCACTAGAGAAGAAACTAATATCGATCTTCAGTACCCCAAGAAGAGAGACGATGGGTGGTTGGAGGTGGAATTGGGTGACTTCTTCAACCAAGGGGAAGAGGACAAGGAGGTGGAGATGGTTGTTTCTGAGATCAAGAGTGGTGATTGGAAGGGTGGCCTTCTTCTTCAAGGAATCGAAATTAGGCCTAAAACCATCCCCCTAAATTAAATCTCTTTCTTTTCCTTAGCCTACTACTATTGTTGCCATGCTAGTCAATACTGATTTCTTATCCTATGTATGGACCCCGTGTCCTCATACTCGGAAACTTGTGCTGCAATGATCCTCGACCACTGATTTATCTCATTATAATGTAAGCATTTTATATTCCATCTTCTTAATAATATTAAGTAGCCAAGATTTATAACTTTATAGAAAAACATCAAATTATCAGATAAGCAATACGCAATACCTTGGGTCTAGAAAATGTCTTACAGTTTTTTCTTTTTTCCTTTTGGGCCCATGGCCCCTTTGTTATAAAAAAACAAAAAATAAATGCCGAAACGGGGGATTGTTGGTTTTTAACAACAATGTTGTTTTTTTATTATGGTTTAGGTATAGTTTGACTCTTTTATACTTATTTCTTTGATAATATCACAAATCTTGCTGATTATTTATATTTTGTATTTCTAATGTTATTTGCAAAGCCCTGTTAAAAAGTGAATTAGTGGCATTCCGAATCAAACTTTCTCGGATTAGCCTAATTAACCCAACTTTTGGGGTTAAATTAAAGTAATTAACTAACTATATAAGATATTTTTCCTTTAGAAATAGTTATTTTCTCTTAATTATTTTTAAAGAAACTACTTACTAGTTTTACGGAATTTAGTCTCACTTCAAAAAAGTAAAGCGGGCAATTTTTAATGGTAATTAATTTTAATAATTCTGATGGATTGATATATAATATAATTAGAACCGTTAAAATTAATTAATTAATGACGGTGATAGCTAACTTTACCCTTTAAAAGTGAGACTTTTTATCTTAAAAATTCAAGTTTAATTTTGATAGTGTAAAAAAAAATCCATCAGCTTTACCCATGAACTCATAAAAGTTTTGCATGCGCATCACGGGCTATCTAAGACTAAGACACATATCACAAGGTTTCGTGAGATTGAAATCTATCTGGTCTGTCTGCTGCGTCCAACTAGTTGCAGCTGAAGAATTTCATGAAAATAACTGAATTTTGCTGGAGGTACTATTAGAATTTTATCCTTTTTTTTTTTCTAACGCTCACGTATTTTCATGTTTGCGAACATTATTAATTAATTTTCTACAAGTTCACCCAACAATCTTATAGCGCGGCGATAAATCATAAAAATGGCTTGTGATATGAGATGGCCTAAAAGATGTCAGCCCGCATTTAGATAGGGTGATTTTTTCAAGTGGTTTATTACTCTCTCAATGGTTGATTGTGTTCCGATTATTAGTGAGAGACCCAAAATTAGATGATACTATAACAAATTGAAAATAATTTTGTATTTATTTTGCTTTCAGTGGAAAAAATCTAAATTTATTTTGACAAAAATTCAGCGAAACTACACATAATATGAATGCAGTGGAGCACAATGGGCTAGATAATTTATATATTACTCCTCCAATCATACTCGTAAATATTTTAATGTTAATTAAAGTCAATTAACTTTTTGACAAAAGTAACAATTAATACATATGAATAGAAGAAGCTTGCATAAAAGAATTTTGATATTTATAGGTAAGAGTGGTTGAATATGAAATTAATAGCAGTTACTAATTCAAAATGGTTAGTGCCCATTGATTGCTGCATCTCAGTATGAGATGTGGAGAGTCATAGTATATCTAAACCTATGATCAAGATCTGTAGTTTTTTTAGGGTGGTACTTGACATGGTAGAGGCTAGAAGGATATAAAATTACAACCTTTGGAAGGAACATTATCTCTTAAATTACTAGATTAGTTTCGTAAGATGAGTTATGTGAAGTTTAGCAGTTAAGTTGATGTGAGACCTAGAGGGCTGGTGTGGCTTTGTGCTCCTCTAGCGAGATAACACACTGTCATGTTAGATTGGAATATTATGGACCAGGAGTCATGCTCATAGAATTGGATTTGTGTAAATAGAACGGGGCCATTTTTGGTTGGCCTCGCTTGGCCAGACTTATTTGGTCTGCTAATTCTTTTTATAAAAATTTTACATATGTTCTTCCACCTCTACCAATTCTACAACAATTTTGTAAAGAGAAGTTAAAAACTACAAGTAAATCTTTAATCTATTCTCAGATGACAATGGGTCTTGTATTTTTTTTTTTGCCTACCCATAAAAATTTCCTGTAATAAATAAGATAAATATTTCCTTGATGAATTTGAGTTCAAGTAAATACTCACAAAATTTTATGAGTATGAATATGAATATATTATATTGCCCATTTCTATCATCACAAACATGTAAATATCATTAAAATAATAATTATACATCAAAATATATAGTATATTATGTTGTAATTTGATATCTTATTTTTTGTGTATAAAACTTCAGAAGAATAATCTTTCTGTTAAGTAAACTACTGGAAATGGGGATAGGCATATCTAAGTACCCCCAGAGAATATGAAAATAGAGATGAAAGTTATTATATATCCACACAAATATAATAATGAATGAGTAACTTTTTTTTTTAAAAAGCAAGTGCTGTAATACTCAACTCAAACCTAACTCATTTCCATTTTTATTCTCACTACACACGTTCACAAAACTATAAAATAATAACACGTGATTACTGTAGCTGCATGTGGCAGCATGTGATCTCGAAATTTTGTTCCCCCAGTAGTAATTTATAAGATGATAGATTAAACTAGTGGGAGATATATAGAGCGAAACTCTTTTTATTTTTATATATATATATTTATTTATTTATTTATTTTTTTGGGTAATGATCCAAGACAAGATTCTAATTTGAGGTCAAATAAGTATGGGTGAAACAGCTCCTTAATTACAGTTCGATAATGATCTAAACAAAATTGTTTGTTAATGTTGTGTATTTTAACCTAATTGCCATGTTACTAATTATATGATTACATACATTGAAGTCAATTATTAAATATTTATTGGTTCTTTATTTTATTATAAATATTTAAAAGATTACTAAATAACTTAGTTTACCCAGATACCATTATTTTTTGAAAAGTTGTGTATTAATTATTATTTTTTTATGTATAGATCTTAAATGCACTATCAACAAGATGTTCGGATATTTGTCTGGAAATTAACGCGACATGACAACTGCAACTAGCATGTAGCACCAATAAACAGCTACACATGTCTCTTTTACTATTCACTAGATTTTAAACACGGAATTTGTTTAAATTATACATTTTATATTTAAATTTTATATTTTAAAAATATACAAAATTTTAATATATTTAATAGTATAATTAATTAATTAATGAAGATAATTAATTATATTTTTAATTAAGTAAATATAGTTTTACAAATATTAAGCGTACTGAAATTTATTATATTTTACTCTTTTTTAAAGTAATAATAGTGATGTGATAGAGATATATATATGAAATGTATAAATTAAAAAGAAAAAATATAATAAATATGAATATATAATTATTTAAATTTGAGTGATATTTTTGTTATCACGAGGATTATGTTAACATGAACGTGTGTTTATAATTATTTTTTAAACATATTTATTATAAAAATAAAATTTATCATAAATTTGTTGAAATAGTAAGATTTGTATTAAATTTGTTGAGATAATTTGATTTTTTACTTAAAAAATAATATTTTTTAATTATTTTGAAGATCGATATTAGTTTTAATTATGTGATATAATTAAAGTTGTGAAATCGGTTAATATCATGGTGATTGAACAATTTCTTTCGGTGCAATAAAATTTGATTATGTGATGATATTAGAATTGTTTACTTTTCGTACATCACTATTTTTATTTTTTAAAAAGACAACATTACTACTAATAATAATTTATGTACTCTAAAAATAGTTTTATTTTTATAATAGATAATGAATATTTATTATTTTTAAGTTATAAATTTATAAGAATAACCAAATAGTTTTATTTTTATTATAGATAATGAATATTTATTATTTTTAAGTTATAAATTTATAAGAATAACCAACCATAATGTCTTATAACTAAGCATATTATTATTATTATTATTATTATTATTATTATTATTATTATTATTATTATTATTATTATTATTATTATTATTATTATTATTATTATTATTATTATTATTATTATTATTATTATTATTATTATTATTATTATTATTATTATTATTATTATTATTATTGTTATTATTATTATTATTATTATTATTGTTATTATTATTGTTATTATTATTGTTATTGTTATTGTTATTATTATTGTTATTGTTATTGTTATTGTTATTATTATTGTTATTATTATTGTTATTGTTATTGTTATTGTTATTATTGTTATTATTATTGTTATTATTGTTATTGTTATTATTATTTTTATTGTTATTATTGTTATTATTATTGTTATTATTGTTATTGTTATTATTGTTATTATTGTTATTGTTATTATTGTTATTATTATTATTGTTATTATTATTATTATTGTTGTTGTTATTATTATTATTGTTATTATTATTATTATTATTATTATTATTATTATTATTATTATTATTATTATTATTATTATTATTATTGTTGTTGTTGATGATGTTATTATTATTATTATTATTGTTTATTATTATTATTATTATTATTATTATTATTATTATTATTATTATTATTATTATTATTGTTGTTGTTGATGTTGTTATTATTATTATTATTGTTGTTGTTGTTGTTAAATCAACTATTAAATAAAGTTGACATACTATGTGTATCCCAGATGAAGTTGATATATTTTAAATTTAATTAAATTTTTTTACCAAGTTTTATGTTTAATTATTATTTTTCATAAAAAAAATATTTTAAAATAACTAATTTTAAAAATAAAGTAGACTCATAAATATACATAATTTATTTCTCAATTTTCATTCTTAATTATTGGTTAAAATAAAATATTATGAATTATTTTAAATTTAAATGCATACTTACAAAATATTAATTCTAAGTATTATTGTTTGTGACATATATTTTAATAAATAAATTAAATAATATAGTATATTTATTGTGGATACCTCATTTTGTCCGGTTGTGATGTGGACCCTTTCTCATCAGTTCAGCTTGGCAAAAAGACAGGCAAGAATGCTTAAGCTAGAAAAGGAGGGATAGAAGGAAGAGAGGAAGGATAAGCAAACCGATTATTCTTACCAAACAAGAAAAGACAACGATACTTGAACGAAAGGAGGCTGAAGAAATGACCTTCACGTCATCTTTCCTCGGGTCTACACAGATGTGACCAACGTTGATGCCATGAGAAGTCCCAGGGGTGCCATTGGGTAGTTAGAATTGGGACGTCTCATCTTGTCGATTGTGTGGGACCTCATTTGTTCGTCCAGACTTGGAAGAATACGAAGCTAAGATGCTTAAGTCGCAAAAGGATAAGTAAAAGGGAAACAACAGGGAACCTTAGGTTGATTATCCTTGTTGAAAAAGGAAAGTTGACCCCACGCCTCTGCTCCCCCTCCAAGGCTGCGCGAAATCAACAAACGTTGATACCATGATAAATCCCAGGTTTGCCACCCCACAACATGGCAACATACTCCACCATCGGGTCAACTTAAGCCTAGGATGAATGATTACCACCTTATTTAATGTTAATGAGAGAAGTAAACCCCTAGGGAGACTGCATCATTTAATGAGTTTAAGGAAGGAGTCATCGCATTAATGTGGAGGAACTTCCTTAAGATTTTTGTAATGAAGACCTGAGTGTGGAATAGTTTATAAAAGGACCAAAGAGCAAAGGAAGTAGGGGTCGAATCTGGGAGCTGAGAATTTAGTGTGGAAAGTTTAAGGAGATTTATTTTGGAGCCAGAAGGAAGGTCGAAAAATTTGGAGCGAAGAGAGAATTTTGAGCAAAGAGAAAGTTGTGAGCAAGAGAGTTTGGAGTTAGTGAATCTTGAGCTAGAGGGTGAGAAGGTGCTATTCTCACAAATAGAAGATGCTATGCCTAAAAGTGATTGAGACGCTTAGCAAAAGAAGAATTGGAGTCATCCCAAGACTTGCAAAGTTCGTAGAAAACATAATTCTTGGATACTAGGTTGGTTGTCAAACTCTAAAATGAGCATACCTGATCATTCTTGAGTTTATAAGTGAATCTTTTGCCACCCTACAACGAGACTTAACCGATACATAGTCAGTACTTGTGTAAACGAGATAGTCTCCCCTTTTCTTGTACACAATATTGTCGACACATAGCTGACATCCTGCTTAGGCCGAGATGATCTCGGTCTCTTCTCATTTAAGCCTCTTGTCCGAATTACGTAAATTTTGAATTCTCCATTGCATCAGAAGATATGTAGGAGTAAGAGGTGACTCTTGTCAAGTTATTCCCCCCCAAAAAAATCAAAAAGGAATTCTCGTTCGCTTCTTGTAAATACCTTTGTGGGAAAAGTATATACCATAATGTAGAAGTCATTTTATTTCATACATTTGGTAGGGTAATTACCTCGTGGTAGACGTATTGGGAATCTAGTACTTCTCATGCATAATAGACTCTTGAACCTAAACTTTAATTTTCAGACCTATTTTGTCCAAACTATGATTTCCTAGTATTTTCTATAAAAAAATCAATGGCGACTCTTTTCTTCTTCATTTCTTTCTTGAAAGGAATTTGGATCGAAACTTCTTATTTTTCGTCCACTGCGTTGCAGCTTGGATTGTGACACTTATATTTGTACATCATAATTTATTATTAATTTAATTCCTTAATTATTAATTAAAATAAACTATTATAAATTATTTTAAATTTAACCACATATTTATGAAATTATTTATTTTAATTATTATTATTCATGAAATTTATTTTAAACTAACTGATTTAAAAAAATAAATTTAAGAATAAATATTCTATATTATTTAATATTATTATTAATAAAATATTTCTATATTTTAACTTTTTGTTTCATATTTAACTTTAGAAATATATGTTATTAAGTTGCAATTAATAAAATTTTATGATAAATATAATTAATTTAAGAAATTTAATTATGTATTAAATATAATTAAATAAACTAAATTTGATTAGATTCAATTATTATAAAGTTCAGGTATCATTAAAAAAAATTATAAATATGAAATACATATAAAATTATAAAAAAGAATAAAATTAATGAAAATTGTAACAATAATAGTCTCCCTTTATTTCCTGTTATATAAATAATATAAGTCGAATATATAAAATGAAAGTTAGATTAATGATTTTTGTTATTTTACTTTCCTTATAATATAGTAATAAAAGAAAAAATATATAAAAAATGCAACAGTAAGATAAAAGGTGAAAAGAAAAAATGCACATAAGTGATTCCTGCAAACAAAGGAAATAATAAAAGATAGTAGTAATAGAAAAGGTAGAAAAAATAAAAATAGTTGCTGAGATAATTCTACTATATGAAAATATTAAATTATGCTAAATGAAATGCATAAAAAATGATAACAAATAAGAAAAAGTTATGTCAACATGCTTCCTTTATGTCCTGTTAAAAAAAATATTGTAAGTTGAAGATATAAAATCAAAATTAGATTATTGATTTTTTGTTAATGGAAAGGGATAAAAATATATATACTTTAAATATAATATAGTAGTAAAAGAAAAAGATAACATACATCAATAATGTAACAATAAAATAAAAAGTAAAAAAAAAGTAAAAAAGTAACTCTTGTAAAAAAAAAGAAAAATAATAAAAGATTCACATAAAATTATATATATATATATATATATATATATGATCATTTGTTATGTGTGATATTAAAATAGTTTGTTTGGTTTCAATATTAATTTTTTCATTTGCACCAAAATCTACGATATATTGAGTACGATTATCCTTTTGTCCTAATGCAAGAATAAAGTAAGAAAAAGAAAATGTAAATAGTGATCAAGTAAAAAGATAAAGAACAAATGAATATGAAGTTGACCTTAACCCTTAAGGAGAATATATATATATATATATATATATATATAGAAATAATAAATATGTTTTATTTAAATATAATAACATAACTAATATTTTCAATTTAAATACAATAAATAATGTTTATTATTATTAAATTATAATAACTAATAAATAACAAGTTATAGTGAAAATTGACCAGTTCATACCGCAAACTTAAAAGTAATTTATTTTAAAAATAAAATGTTATCATTAATATATTATTAATTATTTTTAATATAACTGATATCTATCAATTGTATTCTAATCATTAAATTTTTTTAGTCATAAAAATGTTAATTTTAAAAAGTAAAATACATAAATACTGTAATAATAACATTGAAATTTCTAAAATAATTATTTTTATAAATATGTAGTTACATTTAAAATTATTCATAATATTTATTTTAATTAATAATTAAGAATATCAATTAAGAAATAAGTTATATATATTATAGATAAAAATAATATATATAAATATTATAATAGTAATAATAAACATTATCTATATATTTTTAAAATAATGATGTTATAAATTTGTAGTTAAATTTGAAATAATTCATAATTTAACCAATAATTAAAAATAAAAAATAGAAAATAAAAATAAATTATTACGTATACACATATGTCCATTTTATTTTTGAATTCAGCTACTTAAAAAAAATTATGAACAATAATAATTAAAAATAAATTTTATAAATAATAGTTAAATATTTTTGAATTCAGTTATTTTTTTTATTTCTTCCCTATCTTATTTAAATATCTAGTTAATAATTAAATATGATTAGGTATCACTTTATTTGAAACAATATATTATGAACTCAATTAAAATTTTTTAAATTGTATAAGAAGTAACATTAATGTGAAAAATTAAATATAATTAACAATTAAATTTAATCACACTCAATTAAGTAAATTAAATAAATAAAGAACTAAATATAATTGTATAAATAAATAATTATCATAAAATTAAAATTTTAATCAACTGATGTAGAAAAGTTAGAGTGAATTTTACTTATAGACATAGATTGTGAGAAATAATTTAGCATTAATCGTAATTTTTCAATTTATGCATGTCTCTCCTATATTGATGTCTTGTATCTATGCTTCTTATTCTTAAAATACTCTAATTGAAGACAGTGACTAGGGATCAGTTTCTTAATTACACCAAATGATATGGATACGGACGTGACGACAAAGATGTCTAGTGTACACTCGAAAATTAAGCCCAACGGAGTTGTCATGGTGGGGTAGCGATCGAAATTTACTAGGAATTGCATGGCTGGTACATGTGTTTATACGATATCTACGGAGAAAATAATGTTTAAACTGCCAGCTTATACATGTAACCTCCAAGATAATGAATTACATATTTCCTCCTTTTTTTTTACTATATTTCCTTGGATTAAGGAGAGATTAATACAATACCCCTTTCCTTATCAATATGGGAATTAGGTACTTGGATATCTATTTAATTTAATTTATAATTTTATTATTTAGATTTTTTTAAGTATGTAATAAAATTGACATGTATGAAAAGAATATCATCGAAGAAAAACTTAAATATGTTTATAATTATTTAAATTTAGATTATTTTTATTTTTCATCAGTTAAATTTAAAATTGTTTTTTTAGTTTTTATTTTTAAAAATAGTTAATTTTAGTTTTCTATTTTATATGAAAAACGGAATACAAATTATTATTTGTATATTTAAAAATTAAATAATATTACTAATAATATAATTTTTCTTTAATGTTTTTTAATTTTTGATTTTGATTATAATTTATATTTTGTTTACGATGTAAAACGAAAGATTAAAACTAACCATTTAAAAAAATGTAGGATAAATTTAAGGAATAAAAAAATATTTAAGTAAAAAAAATCTATTTTAATACCCAATAGTATCTTAAGAATTAAGAATTTTGTCTTTCTCGCTTATTATATAAGAAAATTTTTAACTAACAATGTATATGGATGGGAGGAAACCTCTCCTATGATGTTATTATCCAAAATGCAAGATAAGTGACACTATATATATATATAAATTTAGTGTTTTTTTAAAATAAGAAAAATACAAAAATACCAATAAGACTTGAATCAGACTTCATCTATGTTATCAATACCCTTCACCATTGTACTAACCCTAATGATTCTAGCATTTGATACCAAGCTGCATTTAACTATGAAAAAGATATCTCGAGCATATTGCATTTAATTAAATCTAGTGTGCTGTGTGGGGGTGTCATATTAAATTTAATTTAAATATTCTTTTTTTAACATCTTAAATTTTACATTTCTCTTTTTCTTATATTCATCCTCATCTTCATTATTATTATTTATTTCTCTTCCTCTTAAGAATGAATACATCTTCTTGAGTGTAAAAATATTTTTTTTTTATATTTTGAAGTTGACATTTACAAAGTTGTCAATCCGGCCCGCCAGTTAATGCATGTATGGATACATTTTTATTTTATTTACCATAAACGGCTGTGCGTGATTCATCTGCACCTTAAAAAATTAATTAATGAAGTTGTTTCGATCAATCAAAATTAACATTATTATTTATTGGTAACTACAAAATCAACCAATACAACTTTCAATTTTATAATATAATTAACCGGCCAGATGTATTCTATTTCTTCTTTAACAGGACATTATATCTAATTAACAATAGAAGATTAATTTCTTCGTCAAGATTCTCAATATAAAACTTGTTTCTTTTCATAATTTTTTAAATACATAGTAAAAAACAGAATATTAATTAACACAGCTCAACTATTTATTATTTCATATTTATTGGTGTAGCCGGTTAATCTAATTAAATAAATTAATAATGGGAGATTAATTTCTTTCTAAGCATGAAGATTAATTCTCCATACAAAATTTGTTTCTTTTGATGATTTTTAAAATACATAATTAAAAATCCAAATTTTGAAAGTAGTTGCTTATTGTTTCCTTTTATTGGCATACTATAGCCAGCTATACATACGCCATTTGTTTCTCTCTCAATCCTTTCACCCTTACAATTTTTTTTTACTGAAATAGTCCGTCATAGTTCCCGTCTGAATTTATTTATGTCAAACAACAATTATTGCAAAAATAATATTTTCTAACTTTTACATAATTTTATATGTCAACAACAATAATGTGGCATACATAGACATGAAAAGCCTATATAAGCTGCTTGTTGAATGAAACTTGAAATCCAAAAATCTCATTCGCTTAAAGCCCCGAAATAATAAATGGAGCATGACTGTGTGGCTCCGCTTCCATTGATGATGTTCCTAATCAGTCTTTGGCTTTTAGTGTGTCCCCATGGCAACGGTGAAAGCTCCACGTATATAGTTCACATGGACAAGTCCCTCATGCCTCAAGTGTTTGCAAGCCATCACGATTGGTACGAGTCCACTATTCATTCCATAAACTTAGCAGCAGCTGATTCTCCATCTAAGCAACAAGCACAGAAATTAGTGTACACCTACGACGATGCCATGCATGGATTCAGTGCAGTGGTGTCACCAGACGAGTTGGAGTCACTAAAGGAAGCACGTGGTTTTGTCGCAGCTTACCCTGACAGGTCTGCCACCATAGACACCACTCACACCTTTGAGTTTCTATCTTTGGATTCCACCAATGGCCTATGGAATGCTTCAAATTTTGGGGAAGATGTCATTGTGGGCCTTATTGACTCAGGAATCTGGCCCGAAAGTGAGAGTTTCAAAGACGATGGCATGAGCAGGATAATCCCATCAAAATGGAAAGGAACATGCGAAGAAGGACAAGACTTTAATGTATCCATGTGTAACTTTAAGTTGATTGGAGCTAGGTACTTCAACAAGGGTGTGAAAGCAGCGAATCCCAAGATCAGAATCAGCATGAACTCAGCGAGAGACACTGAGGGTCACGGGAGCCACACATCGTCCACTGTTGCTGGAAACTATGTTAAAGGTGCTTCTTGGTTTGGCTACGCCAAAGGGGTAGCTAGAGGCATTGCACCGCGAGCTAGACTTGCCATGTACAAAGTCCTCTGGGATGAGGGGCGTCAAGCCTCTGATGTTCTTGCAGGAATGGACCAAGCCATTGCTGATGGGGTTGATGTCATTTCCATCTCTTTGGGTTTTGACTCTGTTCCACTTTATGAAGATCCCGTTGCAATAGCTGCTTTTGCAGCAATGGAAAAAGGAGTCTTGGTTTCATCTTCAGCAGGGAATGAAGGTCCTAAACTTGGTACCTTACACAACGGAATCCCCTGGGTGCTAACCGTGGCAGCAGGCACCATAGACCGCACATTTGGCAGTTTGACACTAGGAAATGGCAAAACAATCGTGGGTTGGACCTTGTTCGCGGCAAAAGCCATAGTGCAAAATCTTCCACTTGTTTACAACAAGACTCTTTCAGCATGCAACTCGATCAAACTCTTAACCGAAGCAGCACAGAGAGGGATAATTATATGCGACGCCTTAGACTCGGTTTCTGTATTTTCCCAAATAGAATCCATTACCGAGGCGAGTGTGGTAGGGGCTGTGTTCATCTCTAACGATCCAGAACTAATTGAAACAGGACGCTTGTTCTCTCCAAGCATTGTTATAAACCCAAGTGATGCACCCTCCGTGATCAACTACGCAAAAAGTGTTGAAACACCTTTTGCCAGCATCAAATTTCAAGAAACATTCGTGGGAATAAAGCCAGCACCAGCTGCTGCAGTTTACACTTCAAGAGGCCCTTCACCAAGCCACCCGGGGATCTTAAAGCCTGATGTAATGGCACCTGGCTCCCAAGTTCTGGCTGCTTTTGTTCCAACTAGAACTTCGGCTAGAATTGGCACAAACGTGTTTTTGTCCAGTGACTACACTTTCTTGTCGGGAACATCCATGGCATGTCCTCATGCATCTGGTGTTGCCGCTCTTTTGAAAGCAGCACACCCAGATTGGAGTCCAGCTGCTATAAGATCTGCATTGGTAACCACTGCCAATCCTCTTGATAATACTCTAAATCCCATTAGGGACAATGGCAATCCTTTGCAATATGCTTCCCCTCTTGCCATGGGAGCTGGTGAGATTGATCCCAATAGAGCACTTGACCCGGGTTTCATATATGATGCTACCCCTCAGGACTATGTTAACCTCCTTTGTGCCTCGGGATACACACGCAACCAAATTTTAAGCATCACCAGATCTAACTCCTATAACTGTGCTGCTAACCCTTCATCTGATCTTAACTACCCTTCGTTTATTGTTTTGTATAGCAACAGAACAAGGTCAATAGTCCGAGAGTTTAGGAGGATTGTGACCAATGTTGGAGATGGTGCTACTACATACAGAGTCAAGGTGACCCAACCCAAGGGCTCTAAGGTTACGGTGTCCCCTGAGACGTTGGCATTTGGCTATAAGCACGAGAAGCAGAGCTACTCTGTTATTATAAAGTACACCACCAACAAGAAGAAAAATATCTCATTCGGGGACATCGTTTGGGTTGAAGATCGTGGTGCACGCACTGTTAGGAGCCCCATTGTAGTGGCACCAAGTGAAATTGCATAAGTTTGATTCATTCTTGTTCCTTCTTCTAGTGGTCATCACATCATCCTCTCCAAAATATAACAAATAAAATTGCTTGCTCCTGTTGTATGATGTTGTTCTTGTTTGGAAAGGATTTGGAGTTTTTGGAATAAGGACAAAAACTTTGGTATTGGTGAATTGATTTGGTTGATTTAGGCATCAAACATGTGTTTTGTCGATGGGTCACTTCCCTTCGCTTATTTAAAAGCGATCAAGTAGCTGGCGCATTTCGGTTACAAAATATAATATACGCTCCACAACATACCGTCACACGATATCTTTTTGCGATAAAAAATATTTTCATATGTTTTCTTTGCTATCTTTATTTGTTTATATATAAGTAAACGCTGGCGAGACTATGGTGAAGTCCAATACAAAGGCACACAGGTGGAACATTTGATATGTAACAAAAGGTACATGGGATTAAAATATGCTGTCTTTTATTTATTTCTCTCATACCCAATCAAATTTTTACATCTCATTTAAAATAATACTTATGATTTAAATTAAATTCTCAAATCGTCTTTAACGTCCATTTTATGTGAAAGCACGAAGCAGCACTGTTCTGGATCATCTTTTACCATGAGAGCACATATAACTATGTTCTGGATCACACAGATTAATGGGTTTTGTTCAAAATTGATTTTTTTTTTAAATTTTATTTGTACATTGGAATGCTACTTGTGTAGTATTTGATTCCTTTAACCGATTTTGTTGAATTGAAGTTCCATCTTATTATGGTATTTTTCTTATTAGGATCTCACTCAGTAAATTTGGTGCCGCGTGGAAGATTTTTCCCTTTTCTCCAATCAAGGGGTTAAATGAAAAAAAAAAAAGAAGATTTTGAATGGATTTCAATTTGTAATAATGTTTTTGGGACTGTTGACGTTTCTGGCCATTTAAATTTTTTGGTAGAATAGTTTTTCCTTAGAAAAAGGGTCGGTAGAGAGAGAAATTTTTTTTTATGAAACTTAGTTTCGATAAAAACAGAAGAAAACACTAAGTGATTGTTATTGTTGCTAGTTTTTGTCGGGGAGACTTTTGGATTGTGGTTATTGGGTGATTTGATAGTCGTTCCTTCTTTGGGAAAGGATATCAAGGACAACTTAAAAAATTTAATTCAAATTATAGGTATTATTTTAAATAAGATGTTAAATTTTGATTGGTAGAATACATGTGAGTATTTGAATTGAATTACATGACCTTTTGTGTAAGAAATTAAATTTGCTAAAATATGTGTGCCATTTCAGAGACATGAGTGCATTTGAAAAATAAATGGTCGTATAACTGATGTTGTTTATTTGTTTATTCTTGATTGTTCAACGATGTTAAATTTTCGTGAACAACAATTATCCTAAATTGTGTAACAAGACAAATTCTATATTTCAAAATTTTAAATTCTTTATGAAATCCAATCTATAACACTAACCCTAACCTAATCCAAATTACTATTTAAATTCTTAAATGAATTTTATTTTTTAAAAACTTCTTATAAAATATATTCAGCTTGAGATATGGTTAGTCTTTCAGATTTTCTCAACTGTTCACTAAACCATTGATGTGCCAATTGATTCTTATCTTTTTAAATTTCGTTAGGTTTGATTTCCTTATCTTCTTTTCTGTATGCTATTCGTTTGGTATATCATTTCTTCAAGCAAATTCATAGGAGACAAAAACATCGCTCACCGTTCCATACATTATCTTTTAATTTTTTTTATGTTATTCTTTTCTTCTTAAAATATTATAATTTAAAATGAACTCAATGCGAAACTAGCTTAAGTGGGAGGATTATCCTAATGTCCAATATTAAGCATTAAGAAGTAGGTCATCATTCAAACTGAGATACACTAAGCTAGTATATTGAAATTAATAATAAATTAAGTTTAACTCAATTTTAAATATTAACTCTAAGGTAACTGATCTTGGATCTTAACCTTGTCTTTTTTATTTATTCTATTATAAGCCCATTATAGCTATTGCCCCCTATTTTGTATGCTTTAAGTTTTTGTTCGTACATGAAAACACACCGTTCCTTGTTACATACACAGACTACACAATTTTCTGTTTGATGCGGAGATGGAAAGTAATATTAATACACCGTTTTTTTGTTACATACCCGTCATTTGTCTTTGTATAAGAAAATAATATAAAATAAAAGGATCTAGGATAGTGATCAAAAATCAATATTATAAAATAATATTTTTTAATTTTTGTTTTCTTTTCTTAAGTATTTCAACAGATGGAGAACACGTTATCTCAAATATTAAACCATAATAAATATTTTACACCTAGTACACTGATTTATTTCTCTCTCTCTACATATTGTAACACGTACTTGAAGTCTGTGGGAGCAAGCATTAAGAGTGGTCCAAACGAATTTTTTATATTAAATTTAGTTCTTTCTTTTTTGTCTTGATATTTTCACATTTAATCTATTGAGACTTGAGAGTAGCTGATGTCCGTAGACAACGAACTTAAACATTGCCAGAGGTCCTTGATCCTGAATAAAATAAAAATCAGTGTCCTATAATCTTTAAAATGTGTTCTTTCAAATTGATTGCTCTCACTCTTGCCCCTCCATTGGATTTGATGATGTGTGTGTGTGGACATCCTTTTTGACGAAGAATTATTTCAATGTTTTATTTTTCTTTTTTATATACACAAAAGCCTTCAATTGAAGTAACAAATGATGCAACTCTTTCTTTCTCTTTTTTTTTTCTTTTTCTTTCTCACATTTTTACTATCTTGTTGCCCCACATGTGATGTTTTTCTATAAACAAGTTTCTTGTTTTGATCTTGATCTAGCTAGCAATATATATTTTGTGTAGATTTCAATGCCCGACTCTTAGGTGATTGCAAGGATAGGTCACTCTAATTTAACTTCCACTTTTTTTTTAGTAAGGGAATTGTGTCGATGTTCTATGTATCAGATATCTATTACTTTACCAGAACTTGTTCATTTTTGTTGTATATTGTTCATTTCTGAAGATTATAGTTTATCTTCCTTACTAGTAACATAATATTCTTTCCTTTCACTAGTAATGTTTTGTTGTAAAAATAAACAGATTAATTCTGAAGTTCCTTAAAGTTGGTTAGCTATTTGAATGTTCAATTTGATCTATCCAAGGTAGTTTTTGCTGCTAGACACTTCTCGGTAGGATGGAAGTAATTGATTGATCTTCCTAGATATACATCTGTGGAATTCTGTTGTATAGAATTCTAACTAAAATCTATCTTTATGTAGGCAATGATGCAGTGTGTCATTTGGAGATATATTAGGGGAGCAGATGTATGAAATTTGAAGAGGAACCTAGCTTCCCTGGCTCCTGCTATAGTAACAAGTGTTGCAGAAAGTAGTTCCATTAAACAAATGGATGTAGGGTTTTGCCACACACTTCTAGAAAATAGACTTAGACTTATTGATGGGTCTTAGTTTTGTTTGTGTGCTTTGTTTGTGTGCTTTGTTTAGAAAATAGTATCCATGAATGTCATATCTCTATACACTATATCTAAAATTTACTCATTTTATTCCAAACCTGTCTTAGCAGAGTGGAATCCCAAATAAAGAGTGGGAGATAACCACATGCGAGATATACAAGTATAACCACCTGCGAGATATATAGGTATAACCACATGTGAAATATAGATATAACCGGGATATACACCATGAACCGGGATATACACCATGAACCGGGATATACACCATGAACCGATGCGGACTGGGTCTATAACGACCTCAGATGAGGCCTATATAAAGCCTCAGAACGAAGAGAAAATGATCGAAAAAAAAGGAGGGTCGAAGACAGGAAGGGAAAGACTGTTATACTCAAGAAGTGCTACCAGAGAGAAAGGAGAAGGACTGCTAAAATCTTATATGCACCCTTATGGGATAGTTTAATACCCAGTAAGACTGCATTTTACTAAACTATATATGTAGTCAACTCTATCCCAGCCTCCTTTTAGACGCCAATGGGTAGTCCACTCCCTCCCAATCCACACTTTTTATTACTTTCCAAGCCTCAGCCAAAACTACGTGAACTTTGATTCTCCAATTAAAAAGGAGATAGTAGTAAGAGACACACTTTTGTCAAGTTATCCACCCACGCGATAGACGTGTTGGGATACCCAGTGATCCCCACGCGTAATCGACTTTCAAACCTATTTCTCTAATTCACAGACTAGCCTTATCTACTCAAAGGTTTCTCGACATTTTCCATAAAAAAGCTGGTGGCGACTTCGTCCTCCATGTTCCTTCCCCAGAAGGAACTCGGAATCCAAACCATCTATTTTTGCTGATCTCGTGTCGCGATTTGGGTGACAACAAAAACAAAAGAAAAATTTTATAAAAATGAAAGACATTTAAGTCTATATTAAATCTTGAAATCCATTAACACTGACACTGGTTATTAGGCTGAGAAGAGGTTTAGATATATAGATCTTATGAGCTCAACTATTATTTCTAAGATAACTTGAATGACCCAGAAGAGGTTTAGATATGTAGATCTTATTTTTATTTTTCTAAAAACTTATAAAAAATATTGAGTTTGGGATATAGTTTGTCTTTCAGATTTACTCAACAAGTCGGCTATCATTTAAAGTGAGATAAATTATGATACCATATTAAAATTAAGAATAAATTAAGCCTAATTCAACCTTAAAGCTAACACTAAGCGATAAATTGACCTAAGATCTTGACCATTTTTATTACTATTCCATTCTTACTATTTAGGTTATTTTGAGCCCATCTTAGCTATTTTTGTATTATTTTTTCTATTTTTCTATACTCTAAGTTTCTATTCATGTATAGAGCACGTGAAGACAGACCGTTTTTTGTTACATGCACAGAATCCACACAGTTTGATGTGAAAACCAGAGCAACATTCCCTTTGTTTATTTTTTTTATTTTTTTTATGTAAACTAGTTTAATAGTTGTCATATTTTTTTGTTGCTTACATTGTTTAGAGAAAACACCTTATTGTTTGGCTGTTGATTGTGTGGCATATAGTAATGAGGAGGGGATTGTTGAGAACTTGAGGAAATATTTAGCAATAGGAGATTTAAATATGGGCATTTCTTCACTCCCTAACTGGATACCAAAGAAAGCAATGCTCAACATTTGGTTTGTTGCTGTGGTTGAGTAGAAACTGAGTGTCATATATGTTTCCTTTGCATATTAATTATTAACATCAAATTATTCTAAACTTTCATGAACTATTGGAAAGGTCCTGCTTTGATAGAAAGCTAATTGGATAAGGGAGAAATGTGAGATAGTTTCAGTAAAAGATGACTTTGAGGATACTTGAGGCCATGAAAAGTTATTTGTTTCTGTTAGAACTGATATAAAAACATAAGACAAGGTTGTTTATGCTGAAGCTGAACAACTGGCTAGCATTAGAAGGTGATAGGACTCCAATGATGTGATGAGTAGCCTAAGATTTTTTATGGTGCAATCACATAAATCTACCACCATCTCGTTTCTTGCTATATGCAGTAGTCATTTGCATATTGTCTGCACTTAAAATAAATTTGCACAAGGGTTTATGATTGCGATACAGAGACCATAGTTATAAAATGAATTCAAGAAGATATTCAGTAATGAGTAGATATATCTGTAAGTCTTATTAAAATGTTTCATTTAATTTTTTATGCCTTCTTTTAGGTGATTGTTCTTTATATCCTTTTATCGTGTTGGTGCTTTTATTAAAAACCCATGGGAGTTTAGAGATGTAAAAATAAAATCTTGAGTCTTGACTTAATAATGTGAACTCCCAGTCGTATACTACTGTTTTATTATTATTTTTATCTCTATTTTGTTTAGTACTTTGTTTGCTTAATTTTTTTTAATTAGAACTTCAAAATCCTAAGGAAGCTCGCTGTTATATGTTCTGATTCCCTTTTCTTCTTCTACTTCTAAGAAGTCAATGGAATTTGTAAAGTTTGAGACATTTGTACCATATTTGTTGTGCACTTGAAGCATTGTTTCTGCAATGTAGTGACTAACAGGAAAAATGGGTTTGCTGTCATAGATTGAAATGGATCCACAATTGTTAGATCCTTGTGTCTAATTTGAGTTTGAATGCAGGTGCTGTCCCTATAATTTTTGTGTTGCATCTATTATGAGTTATTAGTTGTTGTATGATCGTGTATCCATCATTATCCTTCGGTTCACTTCTCATCACGCATGAAATTTACATGTTCTATTGTACTTAAGTATTTGTATAAAAATTTACCCAGAAAGATAAGCTCTTTGTATGAGATTGCTAACATTAGCAAATCAATAACTCTTTCCATTTTGGAATAATTTATTATTGAAGGACTCACACCACAAGATTTTTTTGATTTTGTTATTAATTTTAACTACCATTTAAATTAGTAGTTAAATCCTAATTAATTAACTATTAATTAACTAGAATATTATTTTTTTAATTAAATTTAAGTTATATTTATTTATACTTCTTATTACTACAAATTAGATAGAAAATAATTACAAATTTTAAAAATTTACTACAAATTAACTAAAATTATTTTCTTAACTAATTTGCTACTTATTTCATTCTACCATTAATATTATAGTAATTTTGTAACTAATTATTTTTACTAAAATTAACTCAAAATAATTATTGATTTTAAAATTAACCATAAAATTATTTAATAATAAATTTTAAATTTTCTAGACTAAACATTAAAACTGTTAAGAGTTTGCCAAAATTCCATAATGACCCTATTTTGTCATTTTATTGTTGACAATGAATTGACCTAATTTTGACTATTTAGTGATGAATCAATTCTAAATATAATCAAGCCAATTTTAACGAACCCTTGTTGCTTATATAATATGGTTGAATTTGTTTTGAGTTTAATTTTTTGAAAGTGGTTTGCTTTTCTTATCTCTGTTTTAAGTGAAAATGGACAAGTGAATGTGAATACTGTTTCTTCACAAAATTTCTGTTTTTAGAAGAAACTAATGGAATTATGTTTTGACTTTGGCAACTTCTTTGCCTTATTTCTTCATTAGAAATGAATTCTCCTTGCAAATTAACTTGTTTAATACAATCTTGTTACCTTACTTTTGGTTTCACCATTAATGTGACGACAACAATAATAAAAACCTTATCCCACTAGGATGACGGAGTTTTCGTTCAAAAGTAAGACGTCTAAGGGTAGGAATGCCACAAAATATATGAAACATGCACACCAAGAATTGAAGTATTTTTAATGGATATAATTAATAGCAGTTATGATTGATCTTTTCGAGGGAGGCACTTGGAATAGATGACGGATAAAATATAAAAACAATGATATTGTCATTATCCAAGTGATTTTACAACCTTGTAGAGACAATCAGTTCATTTTTCCTTAATTTCTATCTCAGGAGGTTAATAAAAAAAAATTCAGCCTCAGCAATCTGTTTATAATACTTCATGGGTTAACCTATAGCTTCTAGGAGATCTGCCCTGACAGAAGGCCAATAAGAGATTGAACTGGACTTAAGAGTTGCGCAGAAGCAATGGATAATTGAATATCTCGTGGTTCGCAAGGTTGCCAAATACCTTGCTCCTATGCCGGCAACTATTTATTGCTTTGTGAAATTTAATGTGCTTTTTTATTTTAAGTGTATATATGCATCACAACTTAAACAACTTATAAGGGTTCCTGTGTTTTACATTGTCAGACCACTAGGTGTAGTCAAAATATCTTGGGCATTTTCCACTGCTTGCTATTTTGGGCAAAAAATTTGTAAGCATATCCCTTAATGCAATCAAGGATGAGGCTGCTATTAAGATAGGAGAACATATAACGTTTGATTTGTATGACATCTACAAATACATGCGAAAAGTTATAAAGTTATAAATTTTGTATGCATGGAGTGCTTTCATTTTCTTGTGCTAGTGAATGAGATTATAGTTAAGTCATTATTAGGAAGCATGGAGACAGAATCTTATATTCCAAAGTTCATACAGCAACCCATAGTATAGAGGTGGCCAATTCAATTATTAAAATAAAAAAGGAGAAACCTTAGAAAAGTTCAGTAATTTTTACAATGGAATGCTGAAGGGGAAATGGGTTGTACAGAATGAAAAATACATTTATGAGGATTTAGTGCATATAAGTGGGGTGTTTGATAAGATAATTCTCACTTCTTTGACTGAATTTTCACTTGTAATAAAAAAGAATATTAGATGATAGAGCAAGGCCTAAATTAGATGATGTAATCAGGCCTTGGACCTGACTCAAAAGAAGCCCTCATGTTGGGAAGTGTATTCAAGGAGGATAGCAGAATTAGTGGGAGTTAGTTTGGAAATGGTGTCTAGTGAATCAACATGGGGTTTAAGCAATTGTGGGTAGGAGTAGCAGAGGGAAGAGATTATTCAGTTAGTTAGCCACATTGTGAATCCTCTACTGTATAAGCTCTTTGATATTATTGTTTTTCTCTGATTCAATAAAGTCATCATCTTCTATGTTTTTAATTTTTTTTGAAAAAAATGTATTTTTAGATAAATTTGATTTTAGTCCTGTACTTTCAAATCGATTTTGTAAATTTTAAAAATATATGATTTTTGTTCTTCTAATTCTGAAGACTAATTTTACGAATTTTTAAAAGTTTATCGAAGATTAATCTTATCGATTTGAAAGTGCAAGACTAAAACCAAATTTAATTGAAAGTATAGGAATAAAAATGTATATATTTTTTTCTTATTCCCTAACATTAGACGTGGCGAAAAGTATAAAAAAAGTTCATAAACAAAAATGATGGTATCTACCATGGCTTTTCATTCAGTAGAGGATTACAGTCATTACATTAGGGACGTCACTACTTTCATAAATGAGCTTTGGGAATCAGAATCAGATATGCAAGGGATAGGAGAGCTCACTTGAGCTTTTATTTTTCTTTTCTTTGGCTTCTGTCTTCCTTTGTTTCTAGGTGGATTTAAGATCTTCCTATCAAGTAATTTTCATTTCTCCAAACAATTTTTTATTAGGGAGAGAAAGACTACTGAGTTGAAGGTGTAAAATATTAATATGGAGGATGACAAATCTTCACTGACTTTCATTGAAGCCTTTTGTCATTGCCATTGTGGCAGGTCGTAGTTTCTGTCTAAGCGGTCTGTCGTAATGTTGTGTTTGTTACAACATTGTGTTATGTGAGTGTTCCCTCATTCCTGTTGTAGGAGTCTCACATAAGGTTGAGGTTTGCCTCATTTTATTTATTTTTTATAATTTTTGTTGTTTTAATTTTATATACGAGTGAGTACAGTGCTACAAGTGTCTAGGTTATTTTGACGGTGTTGAAAATATTTTGTGACAAATGTTGAAACTTGTATAATAAATAAGAGATTAAAATTGAAGAAGAAAAATTAATATTTAAATTTATAAAAGATAATATCTATTAATAGACTTACAATTAATTTCTTACAACTAATTTGAAATTCTTAATATCTCATCTACCATCATAATTATTGAGATTTTATTAACTACCTAAAAACAAAACATAAATGATAAAATATATAACAATAATAAAATCTAAATTAAAACTTGTTTAAATTTCAAATAAAGAAAGTCTCACAATTCTAATGCTTATTTTTGAAAATTTTCATGAACATGTCAAACTTTAACTTGAAGAATTCCAAACTTGATTTTGGAAGCACTTTAGTCACTATGTAAGCAAATTGTACATCAATTTCTTAGCTTATATCATTATCGTTACAATTAATTAAATTAACTTCTCTTATCTTTAAATTTCACTTGTCAAAAATTGTCATTTCAACATCTTGCATGAGCTTTAATGACTTCTTGTGTCACCAAATCTTTCATGCCAAACATTAATTTCATCAATAGGACCATGACCTTCAAGAAATCAAACTTCAAATGAAATTGTTTCCAATCATTTCAATCTTTGTCATATCTATTCCATGTTCATTCATGATAAAACAATATTTTTCTTTGAAAGAAACTTCATATCCATCTCTTAGCATTTGCGCAACACTAAAAAAATGTCGATATAGTTCTAAAATATATAGAACATTGGTAACAATTATCATACATATCTTAGTTGATATAAAAATAGTTCCTTTTCCTTTGGCTTGCACAGTTTCACCATTTTTCCAACTTAACTTTTGGTTGAATGGATCTATCAATGGAGGTAAAAAATGAGAGAAATTTGGTTATGTGGCTAGGACAAGCACTATCAATGAGCTAAGTATTCAATTCATGTAAATTGAGTTATTGTGATGCCATAAACAAATACTCATCTTCATTATTGTTTTCTTCGATCACATCTGTTTTTCTAATTGTTGCTCAAAATGTTTCTTCTTGACTCTATAATACTTTTCACTATGATCATGTTTATTGCAAAAATTACAATAAAAAAATAGGTTTATCTTTGTATCAACAATCTTCTTTAGCATGGTTGGTTCTTTGGTAATGAGAACAGAGAGAAAATTTTTCTTTTCTTAAAAGAACCTTTAACTTTCCCTTTGTATGAAAACTGTAGGTTTTCAGAATGTCTTTCATTGTACTTTGCTTGAAATGCACCTTCAACTGCTTCATCATTTCTCATTGAGACTCTTTGCTTGTGCATGAAGCTTGTTAGTTAACTCTGTAGTTGTAGATAATGAAAGCGAAAGTAAAGATAGATTGTAAAATGTGCGAGAGTATGGTAAAGAAATGAAAGATAAGTAATGAAAGTGAGAGAAAAGATGATGATGTTTATACCAGTCATTTACATGTAATGTAAAACTTAATTAATAATTTAATACTACTTTCAGAGGTCAAAATGACAGGTGGTTAAGTTCATGAATTAAATTGAATATGATATATATTGTGACTTAATAAGTTTTGATTCTTTTTTAAAAAAGAACCAACTTTCATTTTAATCAGTTGACTCAACTATCCTGAGTTAGCTACATGATTGCTACTTATCAAGTAGTGTCATGTGGATGAATCACGTGCCATGTAAGTGCGTTATAGTTAACTTTGATAGAAATATTTTAACAATTGAATTAATGTAAGTGATAGATTACACATTTAGATTTTTTTAAAACTAAAATAACAACCTCGTATACTTTCATGAACCAAAAGGGATTTCACCCTATGAGATTTGATCAAATGAGCAAATAAGTATTTAACAATCAAGCAAACCACAAAACAAGCAACTCTGCGGGTCTTCATACCAAATAAAATCTCCGAACATAATCGAAATTTTACCATGCATATGCACAAAGTTTGATGGCCAGTATCAACATAGAAATTAAAGTATATTGAAATGTCAGTAAGTTCTTGAATATTTTTTTTTCACGGCTCAAACAATGTAGTATATTGCAGCTCTCTTGTGAACAGGAAGTCAATGCATTCGATCACCGCAAATCCTACATGTTACCTGCGAAAATGCAGATCGAGTGAGGAATTTTAGTACAATTAATGTACCGTAACAGAAAACATTTCTTGAAGAATTAGCATATATATTAGAATAAAAAACTTACACTGTCTCCTTACTACAAACATCCTCAGATGGGGATCCACCGGAAGGCCCATTTGTTCATACATTGGATCATAGAGTGAGTTTCCCATAGCCCTATGGGATAGAAATCATGCTAGCCTTATTATAATGAAAATATAAAAAAATGACCATGTAATATATAAATAATTAATTAATTTAGATCACTCTACCTTGGATTGCCTTGAGTAGATAACACATTACCCATCTGAAGCTCAGTTGATTGTTGACTGTTGTCTGACAAAGTCATTTTCATCTATACCCAAAAACATTAACGAAGAAAACTTATTAATTTGACGCATGTGGAATCGATCAATAGAAGTGAAATGATTGTCACCAAATATCATTTGGTATAAGGTACCTTCACATTCCTTGACGATGACTCTCCCATTTCAAATGGGTTGGGAATAGGAAGAATATTGGCCATGGGTCCTTGCTGCTCAGAATAATATGAAAGGCTTTAAAAAAAGAAGCAGTAATACAACTATATACGAAGATAACAGAGACTTGTGTATATAAGGATTGAGTACAATGGTATTTGATTTATAAAAAAACTGCATATGAAGATACTAATGAAGCCGATTTGGAGGTAGCTAGACATATCATATCTGCATTATAGTTTTTATTTTTATTTTTTCTTTTTATCTTTTTTAATCTCATGTCCTATTTTATTCTACACTTTTATCTATTTTCTTCCTGTCTATCTCTTTGATACAAAATATGTGGTTAAAATTAAAATAGTATTATCCTTCATGAAATCACTGTTGTAGCCAAAAGCATCTTTTTAGCTTAAAAAAATAAAGAAAGAAAGAATAACCATATCATATATACCTGTTGAGTGTTTGGGAATTGAGATTCATTATTGAAGGACCTTCCACCAACAGAAAAGCTGCTAAGTCCTCCGGACTGCATCATCTCCGGTGTCGCCCTATACAGTAAACAATTAGTACTAAATTAGCTTCAAAATATATATATTGATAATTTAAAAGTTAATTAATGAATGAGTCTGGATCTGACTGTTATTGGAGAAATAAAAGCTAAATATCATATAGTAAGAAACAATATATCATTTTAATTACCCCAGGCCAGTGGATAGTTGAGAATGTGGCTGATGCAAATTGGGATTATTGGTCCACTGTGTCATCGAAGAGCAAGTTCCACCATTTGCAGCTCCAAGTGGTTTCTGAATCACAAACAACAGTTTATTAAAATGTGAAAGAGATATGTTAACTAAAGATATATATAGTAAAATGAATCAAGATTTCACTTAACACCTTAAATCAAGTGGATAACACATTATTTAGTTGGTCTTACTTTAAATTTTCAATATAAATTTAATTTCTTTGTTTTTACCGTATAATTTTTAAGATAATTATTATAAAAAACTAAAAAATATCGTATATATTTACTTATAATTAAAAATATTATAAATTTTTTTTACATTTAGTGCATATATATATATATATATATATATATCAAAAAGATAAAAACGATTTGGACCTTATCTTTTGGGGCATGTTAGCAACATAAACTTTGCTTAACAACTTAAAAGTTCTAAGAGTTTAGAGTATGATTTATGTGATACGTACTTGTGGACATAGTTCTTGAGTTGGGAGCAGTTGATCAGTTGAAGAAGACTCTCCGTGCATCTGTGCTGTAAAGTTTGATGTTGGAATATGGTAATTACCATTGCCCAAACTAGTTACACTACCTTTACCATAGTTTGGTCCCATTCCCATATTCCCACGCCTGAATTTAATTTCAACACGCGCACCAATTAATAAAAGCTAATTCATTAAATTATATAAAGAAAATAAATCTTCTCATATATATTACTGACGTGACAATGTAATGTATAATAGTAACAAACCTTATAAAAATATTAATATGGTTATTGTCTTATCTTGTGGTACTTATATGAAAAAATTATAATCTATAGATAATTTTGTGAAACAAATTAATGTAGCAACCTTTAAACTTTATGTAAATTGTAAAGAAGGTATAACTTACTGATATAACAGTTCCGGGTGAAAAGTGTTTTGAGAGACATGGAACAAATTCGATAGATCTGGAGTTTGGAAATCTTTCTCAAATTCTCCCTGCTTGTTTTGATTGAAATTAAGGCATGTATATATTGATATTACAAATTATTAAACTAATAACATGCATTTGCATCGTTAGAACTATATATGTACATGCATGTGATAGGGAAATCTTTCTCTAATTTTTCCTGCTTGTTTTGATTGAAATTAAGACATGTATATATTGATATTATATTATAAATTATTAAACTAATAGCATGTATTTGCATCGTTAGAGCTGTATATGTAAATGCGTGTGCATGTGTAATTGGAAAATCTCTCTCTAATTCTCTTTGCTTGTTTTGATTGAAATTAAAGCATGTATATATTGATATTATAAATTATTAAACTAATAGTATGCATTTGCATTGTTAGAGCTATATATTTACATGCGTGTGCGAATGTAATAGGGAAATACGTACAACAAGAGGGAGAGGGGGGAGAATTTGCGGAACTGCTACAGGGTCCCCAACATCAAATTCAAATCGAGATCTACAATTCATTTTTATAAATTATAGTTAGCATCAAAACTAGCACATCAACAACATATCACACATATTTTGTTTATGTGTGATTATGAATACCTTTTAGTAGAAGAAGCAGAGGGGTGAATAGCATTTGAGATGATTTCGTTAAGGCCAAAACCACTAGTTCCACCTAAGGAACGATTGGAGCTTGATATTCCAGAAGCCTCTCCTTCGTCCTCCTACCAAAAGTAAAATATTTACGATTTAATTTCACATAACAGAAGTCAGATTTTTCTACTTACACTACTTAATAATTTTATTTAGAATATAAAATTAATTAATCTAATTATTAAATAATTTAATATTATTCTTTCTGATCTTGTATATCAAGTATAATAAATTAGATGTTTATTAGTATGTCACGTAATAATAGACATTTATTTATTTATTAAATAATATATTATTTATCAAAATAAAATATTACCATGAAATGTTAATTATTTAATGAAAATTTAAAAACTTAATCTACATTATAAAAACTTTCAATTCAACATTAGAATTGATTTATTTCATATTCTATAGAAATTATTAATTGGTATAAATAAAATTAAAAGTTTGACACTAGACTTCAATTAAAACCAATCAATTATAAGTTTGTTTAAGCTTATTTTATATATAAAAGAACCTAAATAATCCCTGTCACATATATATAATACATCTAAGTTTCATCTGATCACCTGTGCCCTCGAACCAAAACTTCTTCCAAACAGTTGGTGCTGAGTGTGAAAACAGAAGAAGAAGCAAAACCCAGATGTTAAAAGGTAATTAACCAAGAAGTTAGATATACAATCAACCTACGCCACATATATATTCTATATGAATATTTCATGAAATTATTATAATGTATATTAACACATGCAGCTAATCTCAAATGCCCAAATACTTCACTCGTCCCATTAATTGTTCTTAATCAAACACATACAAAACAAGCTAGGTAGTACCTCACGCGCATAAGTTCCTTCATTGGACATAATGAACTGAAACAGCTGAAGATTCCTAAAACATACATGCAGAAAATCATATATAAAATGAGTTAATTTGATTCAATATAGAGCATGAATGTAACTATAAAATACTAGTTAAAATAGTATTTAATTATGTATGAAGATTCGATGCATATGTATTGGACACTTCAGATGCATATTTTGTATAATTTGTGCTTCTAATTATAGGGAAATGTTAATTCGTACTATATAATAATTTTGCTATAAAGAAATTAAATATCTACAGAGGCTGCTTATAAATATCTATAAGTAAAGTCTATTACTATTAAGGGATAGTATGGTCACTATAAACAATTTTGTATACAATCAACATGTTTTATATAATAAGGACCAAATACGTATAATAAGAGATTATGTGATGTGTTATAGCAAATAAATAAATAAAATGTTTATGTGATGATGTTCTATACCATCAAGTCTTCTCCAATCATATTATACTATATCGAACTTCTATTAAATACACTAAATGGGTCTAAATGAATCTGAAAAAGGTGTCGTAAGATAATAAATGAGAAACTAATTAATTTATGAAATGGAACCACCTTAATCCATAGTATTTTAATATTACACTGATTTTATAGGCAAATATATATTTGCTCTATCCAGATCAGTTCCAAGGTAGTGCTTAGTGTGCCGCAAAATGAGTTCAGGAAAAATTGTGGAAAATTTATCTTATATTTTTCATAATTTAGTTTATTTAAATATTTTAAAATAAATTATTTTAAATTATTACTTATATTTTAATTCAAATGATATATACAAATTAATAAACAATAAAAATTTAAAAATATTTAAAAATTAAATTATATTTTTAGTTAAATATATAATTTTAATTTTGTTATTTAATTACTAATATTAAAATAATTAATTTATATTTTAATAGTTATAAAATATAATATATATATATATATATATATAATTGTAAAATTATATATAAATTATATAATTATATAAATACAACAAAGTGGCTTAAGAGGCGGAAAATTGCATCCATGTCCTTGTATTCGACCTTGCTTTTTCAATAATAAAAAATAAATAAATCTTAACTTAACCTCATCTCCTATCAATTAAGGTGATATCGGATCGGAGGGATACCAGTTCAAGTGTAATTTTGATGCTTAGTTATGCTAATACGGTGAGAAGGTACTTAACTTGCATGGTTGAATTTGCAAATTAATTGAAAAATTGAAGAAATATATTGAAACGGATATGAATCTTACCGATAGTGTTTATCTTTTGAGTTATGTGAAAGGTGGACCTGTTTTTCAGAAAAAAAAAAAAAATCATGAGATGTGTCACAGGATGAAGACAAAAATCATATCTAACAAGAGTTTAACCGTGTCTGAACCCTAAACACGCATAAGTAAGCTGGATGAGAGCATCACCCAAGAAAATATTTAGTTTCTTTTATGTTCAAATAAACACAGAAACGTGGATTGAAAATGTAAAACCAAACATGTACTATGAGAGGGTTTAAAAATTCTTATCTACATTATTCAGCAAATCGAAACTAGCAAAAGAGAGATGGGATGGGGTAAGAACCTTGTGTGTGCAAAATGGTAGTTCTTTTCCACACCATTCTTTGATGCCAATCTTATATATAGAATAACAAGGACATGAGTATATTAAACTATTAAGGAAAGTAATAAATAATAGATAAATAAATATTTTAAAGGAAATTATTCTAACTTTGTCAGATTTTTGTCAAATGTAAATAGACTTCATATGAAAATATAAAAAGAAATGACAAAATAGTAAAACAATTGTATTATTACCATTTTCAAATTATTCAAGTTGAGTGTATATATATATATGATTCAATATATTTCTTGGAGTTTAAAAGTTTAATACCAAAATAGACATTTTATTTCAAAACCACAAATATAAAACTATGTAAATTGACAGACACATCAGTATTTTTAAACAAGTCAGTATACATATGATAAGGAATGTATTAGGTGAGAATGTGAGAGTTGAAAAAAATTAATATTTGACCACAAAATTGATAACCAAGGGTTGATTTTATTCATATATTCTTCTCGCAATTAATGTTTTAATTTTTTTTTTTCAAATATTTTTACTTTTCATATTCTCCTCAATAAATCATAATAGGAAATTATTACTTCTTATATTTTTTTTAAAAATACTTTTAAATTTTTGTATTGGTATTAACGGGTTATTAAGTTGAGATTTGACTTTTTAAAATTAAACAAAGAGAGTGCATTTTATATATGCACTCACAATTTTTAATGAAAAAATAATTATTGATATTTATTATTAATTTTAAAATTTTTGTTATATATAAATTTAATTTTTTTATTATAATTTTTAATTGTTGATTTCTTAATCAACAATTATAAATATATTTTAAAGGAGTGTTAGAAAATATCTTCTTTAATGTTTTTTTTATTATTAGTTAGAATTTTTTAGAAATTATAAATTTGAGTAAATTATACTTCTGATTTAACCAGTCTCTACTAATTTAAGTGAGAATCGTTAAAATTTATAATTTTTAATAAATTTTAATTAATAATATTAAGAGTATTAGAGAAAATATTGTTAATACTATCTAAATTTTATTCTTTAAAATACATATTCTCTTTTTAGAAAGGAAAATTTTAATCAATTTAATTTGGGACATGCCTATTTTCATATTATAAACCAAACCTTAGAACTTTTAATTATTATTTCTTTTTACAAATGATTAATGTATGCATATCTTGTTGTTTTAAATATAAATATACATTTGTAGAATAAATATAAACATACATTTTTTAATCTTTATTTATTATTGTTGAGTGTACAAAAATTCTATATCTGCAATCTTAATTATCATCTGGTGTGAAGGGTTTATAATGTGAGTAAATAATGATACAAAAAGAGTTTATTTTAGAGTGCTTGTACATCGTCAATTTCAAAACGGCAATTATTGAATAGCTGTATGACAACATTTCAAACGTTATTTTATAGTGTATTTGGATCTAAGTTTAAGACTCACGTTTATAAACATATCCATGTCAAAATTAATAAAGTGATATAAAAATGAAAATAAATTACTTCAAATGTGAACGAATTTTCAGACATGCACTCAAATGCACTCAGATGTTTTTCATTTTTCAATATAAATTAGAAGTCAATTTTATTCTCATAGTATTGACATTGACCATGACCCAACGATTTTCTAAACAAACCCAAATGGTCAAAAGTTGAAATTGCCTTTTATGAAAAAAGAAATTGGCTTGATCCTCCCCTTCCCTTCTTAGATGCATCCAATGCAATTTAATTGCTTGAATGCTTTTCATTGGTTAAGAATTTATTTCAAAATAAGTCAGTCCTAATAATAAAAGGAAATGATTATTTAAGGTCATTTGTTTTTCAATATTTTTACACTTATCAATAAAGTGTGTTTGATAATTGACTTTCCTTAGTTTATATATTTTATAGCTTATAAGTTTATTTAATTAAAATAATAAAGGTATTTGATAAATAAGTTTATCTCAATAATTTATAATATTTTTCAAAGACTACTTAAAATAATGTTTGAGTTTGAAAATTATTATTAATAGTATAATAATCCATATCTTTCACGGATGTTAAGTTCATTATATACCAGTTTTTTTTTTATATTATTAAGATTTTTAATGTATTTCTCAGTTATTTTTTAATTTTAAATAACTATATTAGCTTGAATATAGATATATTCAAATTTTATATTCACACATATTTTATTTATATTATTTTAATTTATATAAATATTTATTTTTAAAATATTATCTTTATAAATATATTCACATTTGTATATAACTTAGATATACATTATTTCAATTTCAATAAAAAATTAAATATGAACAATAAAAATATGTTATATTATATTTTGTAATTATTATTTTTCTCTTAAAAAATGTTTTTATCATCATCAAAAACATAAAATGACTAACATTAATTAAAATAAAAGAGAGATTTGAGGGTATTTGAGATTATAAATACAATAAAGAAAATTAATTATGAATACAAATATAAAATAATACTTATATAATAATTTAGTTGATCTTATTTTATTTTTGATAATAACTAAGAGAATCTTAAAAAAAATTGTATTGATTTTGTGTTAGTATAGTTCATTTCAAATTCTATATACTTTTATAGTGTTGGGTTATTTCTGGGCTCCCAACTATATGGATAAAAACCTAATACTCTCGAGTCCGCTAAGTTTCTTTATAAGAGAATAAGGGGTCAGATTTAAAGAGAGAGTGAATTTTCACACAGAGTGTGTGAATTTTTCACAGAGTGCATGAGACATACTGAAAATAACTCTCTCTTGTACTCTTAATTAATCATAGTGGATTAATTTCTTTGATTTGGACGATCTGTGGTTTTTTTACTCCTCATGTTGAGGACGTTTTTCCATGTTAAAAATATTGGTATATCTTGTGTGATTCTTCTCATTATTACTTTATTCTCGTTATTACTTTATTCTCATTTGTGATTACTCCTTAGAGATTCTTACAAGTTAGAGGAATTTTTATCCGTTGCGCTGTGCCATCATCAAAGTGGTGACTTTTCCCATCATATAAGTCATGTTTTTATCTTCATGTATAAAAAATAATTAAGTCTTTTAAGTATGTTAATTAGAATTTAATTCTTTATTATCTATTTTTATCCTTAATATTTTAATGAAAAATTCTTTCAATATTACATTATTTATTTTAATTCTTAAAAAAACATTTGATCTTTAAACATTTGATCTTTAAACAATAAATGACAAGAGTTTAAAATTAACTAAAGAATATCTAAAATTATATCCATCTAAAAATATATATTTTCCTATAAATTAAAAATAAGTTTATATAAAAATCATATAAATGTCTATATTATTTTATATTTATTAGTAATAAGCTTAACAATTAAATTAATTAAATAATTTTAATCTAATATGTTAGTTTCACATTTCAACTAAAAATTTACTTTTTAACTTTTAGTTATCTTATTAACTATTTTTACTTAACATAGTTATAAATTTCTGGTCAGTAAATTTTATTTATATATTATTAATTAATATAAAAAAAAAAAAGAAAAGTAGCGCTGTCAATATTAAACAATACAAATATATTACACTCTTTTTTTAGGAGATAAAAAATTATACTATTTTCTTTTTTTATATTAAAATATATAATTTAATTTATTTAATTTAATATTATTAAAATAAATTACACTTTCATTCGAAGATATACGAGTAATACATCACGTCATCCTTTCTTTCTCATGTTAAACGAGCACATTTACGTTCAATATTATATGGGTTGCATTGGTATTTATACATGTGGATAACTAAGTATATGCTTATAAAATATAAAATGTTACTAGAGGATTCCAAAAAAAACAAGGGAGAAAGTAACATAAATAATTAAAAATATAAGTCAAGTTAAATTAAATTCAACATATGCCAAAAAAATAAATGGAAACAATACAAATTATTTCACTTTTGTTGTCATAACTACATTTAATTCTTCAACCTATTTAATTATTATTAACACCGGAGATTTAATGATATTAGAATGAATACACTTTTATTAATCTTACATAAAAATTCTTTAATTTATATGATAAATTAATATATATATATATATATATATATATATATATATATATATATATATATATATATAAAATATATATATATATATATATATATATATATATATATATATATATATATATATATTTCAATAACACATACTCTAATTAATAGATAATTCTATAAAGTAAAAATTTAGTGTAATGTAAAAAAAAGTTAAACCTAAATATACATGGGTGTAACTTGTTTGCTAAATAATGTTAAAAAGTTTTGAATTCACGTATGTATTATATATATTTTTAGTTGTCTTACATATAATTAAAAAAATTAATGTGGTTAAGTGATTTGCTTTCTGAAAGTTAGAAGTTCATTTCTTGTTAGTGAATTTTTGTTTTTTTCTCAACTTTTTAAGGGAATAGCAACAAGAGCACGTGAGAGAGCACCAAAGGACGAAAGTGTGCCTGTCTTAAGTGGAAAAGCATGTACGTAAATGAGTGTAAACTTGCGAAAAGTGAAATATGTATCAATTAAGTGAAAATAAAATTAATAAGAAAGTGACACATACATGTGTTAATGAGAACATTGTTTTATTAAATAGTAAGTAAATTATACACTTATAAGCTCATTTAACTTTTTACGGTCAAACAAAATTCTAAAAGATCTTAAAATATATTTTTCATTAAAGTTTATACTAAAATTAATGTTTTAAACTTACCAAATTACTCTCTCACTTTGATACCCTAACTTTGCTTTTAGTCCATGCATCTACAACATTGTTTCTCTTCATAAAAATTTGCCTACAAAGTAAATGTTTTGATAGTTACAAATGTCTAACTAAATTTATTGTTAGTAATATATAAAATACTAAAAAAAATCCAATGAAAATATTTATAACCCAAAATATATTGCATGTTTTCAAAAATTACGATACATTACTTATCATGGAGTACTTTTACGATTTAATATACTTTTCAATTCGACCAACAAAATGTTATATATAATAATTTGATGTTATTGATTTCTAAGCAATGTAAAAGAATTTCTCAAAAGATCACTAATGCGAAAAGAAAGAGTTCTACTATTAAAAACTCTATTTCAGAAATTGATTTCATTTTAGTTTTGGTTTTATTCGTTTATTATTTTTAGGGTTGTCCTACGTATATAATACTATTATGTTTTAATATGTTAAATTTCGTGTTATTGTTTAGCGATTCCATGGAATATATATTGAACGTTCAAATTTCAAATTGGACAACAGTTCCAATTTCCCTCACCTTACATTGTAATTTATGTAAGCTTATTTTATGAATATTATTTGAACAATGTGCTTGATTATTAAATTATTATCTCCACGTCATAATAGGCATCTTAAATTGAATGTTGGACTATATAGAAGTAAATTTTGTTAGACTTGAATTGAATTACGTTAGATATTTTATTATATGAAAATGCATGATTTCCTTTTAGTTAGGATTAATAACTAATATTTTATAACAGAAGTGATGCAATATGCAATAAATTCTTTAATTATTTTTCTTACTTTTCTATTTAAATGAATAGGTGATGAACAGATAGTAGAACATGGTTTACGTAAGTGATTTTTAACTTTTATTCTTCACATTCAAGATGCATGTGCAAGATCTCAACGTTAATAGTATGTTAGAAAATTTATATCAATAGAGGTTAACCATTATTTTGTAAATTAACTTTAGGTTCAACTCAAATTTTAAGAGTTATTCACTATAATTAAGTGAAAATGTCATGAGAGTAAGTATTTGGAAACACATATTTTTCTCGGGCCAAATGTCTAATTACACATTTTACTTCTAGGAAATATTTATTTCAAGGTGTTAAAAAGGGTTCTCGCAAAAGTGAAATAGGAATATCGCATTTCTAGATTTGGTTTGATTCTCAATCATATAAATTATTTATATTTCTTTTACTTCTTATTCTCCCAATGAAAGGTAAGTACTTTGTATTCTTGTAGCTAGGAATAGAAGTTATTTTTTTTTACAATAAATAACTACTTATCCTCCCTCCATTCTTCCACTTTTATTTTTTTTTAACTTTTTAATTAAATATTTTGTTTAAATTACTATAAAGACTAACCAAAGAATAATACTCTTGAATTATAATATTTTGAAAATGTGATTATTAAAAATACATATTATACCTTGAAATGAATGAATAGAACAATAAAAGAGAACTTCGAAACTTATTTAATTTTCGGTTCATTCCTTGTTATTGTCCCATCCAAGAAAGTTGCTCCAATTCTAAGATCTTATTCTTCTTGCTTCCCAACAAACTTGAACCCCCTTATAAACTATACATATTGCTTTATATGGTTTGTCACATTTCGAATATAATTTTAATAAGTTGATAAATATAACTTTCATATTTCAAACACAATTTTTTTAACAAGATTTCAAATACACTATTATCCGCTCCATTCAATTTGGCTTTGATTTGTTCAACATGGCAAACAATACTGACATAATTTTGAACAATAATATCTCACCAAGTTGAAGTTTATGAACATGTGTATTAATCACGAGTGTGCTCACAAAAACTAAATTCTCCAAAAACCTAGGTTCTTCAACTTTTCTCTCGTAGAAGCATTGAAATTTCTAGGAGAGAAATAATCCAAAGATGACTAGCACTTCCTCATCCTCATCCTCTCCGATTTCTCTTTCAATTCGATGCAATAATCATCCACAATTATGGAATTTGATAAAATGAACAAATAAGAATTTAATATCAAGCAAAAGCAAACCACAAAACAAGCAACTCTACGAGTCTTAATACCAAATAAAATCTCTAAACATAACCAAAGTTTTACCATGCATAGGCCCAAAGTTTGATGGTCAAGTATCACCATAAAAATTAAAGTATATTGAAATCTCAGTAAGTTCTTGAATTATTTTTTTTTTACGGCTTAAACAATGCAAGTATGTGGAAGCTCTCTTGCGAAGAGGAAGTCAATGCAGTCGATCAACGCAAATCCTACATGTTAATTACCTGCGAACATGAATATACATAACACACAGATCGAGTAAGGCCTTGCACTACAATATACTGTAACCAAAAAAAATCTTAAAGAATTAGCATATATATTAATATTTGAATAAAGAACTTACATTGTCTACGCATCCAGCCTAGAAACACCCTCAGATGGGGATCCACGGGAAGTCCCATTTGTTCATACATTGGATCATAAAGTGAGTTTCCCATAACCCTATAGCTAGGATAGACAACACACTAGCCTTTATTATAAGGAAAATATATATATATATATAAAAAAAAAGAAAGTGACCATGTAAAATATTGAATTAATTTAGATCAGTCTACCTTGGATTTCCTTGAGTAGAGAACATACTACCCATCTGAAGCTCAGCTGATTGATGATTGTTGTCTGCCAAAGTCATTTTCATCTATATCCAAAAACATCAATGAAGAAACCTTATTAATTTGAAGCATGCGGATCAATCAATAGAAGTGAAGTCATTGTCACCAAAAGCAATCAGATATTATTTCGTATAACGCATACCTTTACATTCCTTGATGATGACTCTCCCATTTCACGTGGGTTGGAAATAGGTTGGATATTGGCCATGCGTCCTTGCTGCTCAGAATAAAATGAAAGGCATTAAAAAAAAAACAGAAGCAGTAATACAACTACATACTAGGATAGCAGAGACTTGTGTATATATGGATTGAGTACAATGTTATTTGACTTGTAAAAAAACTGCATATGAAGATAGATACCAATGAAGCCGATTTGGAGGTAGCTAGATATCATTTGCATTACAGTTTTTTATTTTTATTTTTCTTTATCTTTTTTAATCACATCTCCTATTTTATTCTACACTCTTATCTATTTTCTTCCTGACTATCTCTTTGATACAAAATATGTGGTTAAAATTAAAATAGTATTATCCTTCATGAAATCACTGTTGTAGCAAAAAGCATCTTTTTAGCTTAAGAAAAGAAAGAAAAAAAGAATAACCATATCATATATACCTGTTGAGTGTTTGGAAATTGAGATTCATTGTTGAAGGACCTTCCACCAAAAGAAAAGCTTCTGAACCTTCCGGAGTGCATCATATCCGGTGTCATCGCCCTATACAGTTAATCAATTACTACTAAATTAGCTTCAATATATATATATATATATATATATAATTAATTTGAAAGTCAATTAATGAGTGAGTCTGGATCTGATTGTTATTAGAGAAATAAAAGCTAAATATCATATAATATAATAAGGAACAATATATCATTTTAATTACCCCAGACCAGTGGATAGTTGAGAATGTGGCTGATGCAAATTGGGATTATTGATCCAGTACTGTGTGGTCGGAAACCAAGGTGCACCATTTACACCTCCAAGTGGGTTCTGAATCACAAACAACACTTAATTAAAATGTGAAAGAGATATGTAAATTAAAGAATTACTTTGAGCTTTTAATATGAATTTAATTTCTATGTGCTTTTGGACCAATAAAAAATCACAGTATATATATATATATATATATATATATATATATATATAATTTTTAAGAAAATTATTATTAAAGTAAAAAAAAATTATCATATGTTAATTTATTATAAAATTTCTTTACATTTAGTGCATATAGAATTTTTTAATATAAAAAATTAAATTTCCAACAAAAGATAAAAATGATTTGAACATTATCTTTGATGGGGCATGTTACCAACATAAACTTTGCTTAACCAATTAAAAGTTCTAAAAATGTTTAGGATATGATTTATTTCATCCGTACTTGTGGACATGATTTCTGAGTTGGGAACAGCTGAACAGTTGAAGAAGACTCTCGTCGGTGCAGCTGTGCTGTAAAGTTTGATGTTGGAATATGGTAATTACCATTGCCCAAACTAGTTACCCTGCCATTACCATAGTTTGGTTCCATTCCCATATTCCCATGCCTGAATTAATTCAACATACCAATTAATAAAAGCTAATTCATTAAATTATATATATTCCTCTTGTTCTTAGAACATAACTAAATCTATATTATAGATAAAGAATAAATCTTATATTAATAACTGAACAATGTCATGTCATAATAATAACAATAGTAATAAACCTTATACAAATAATAGTATGGTTATTTTCTTCTCTTGTACTTATATAAAAAGATTATAATCTATATATAGATAATTTTGTGAAACAAATTGATGTAGCAACCCTTTAAACTTGGTGTAAATTGTAAAGAAGCTATAGCTTACTGATAGAGCAGTTCCGGGAGAAGAGTGTTTTGAGAGACATGGTACAAATTCGATAGCTTTCGAGCTTGGAAATCTCTCCCTAATTCTCCCTGTTTGTTTTGATTGACATTAAGGGTATATATAAAAATTATTAAATTAATAACATGCATTTGCATCATTAGAGCTATATATGTGTGCATGTGTAATTGGGAAATACGTACAACAAAAGGAAGATGAATCTGCGGTACTGCTACAGGGTTTCCAACATCAAATTCAACTCGCGACCTACAATTCATTTTCATAAATTATAGTTAGCATCAAAACTAGCACAATCAACAACATATCACACACACATATTTGTTTATGAATACCTTTTAGTCGAAGACACAGAGGAGTGAATAACGTTTGAGATTGTTTCATTAAGGCTAAAACCCCTAGTTCCACCTAAGGAGCGATCGGAGCTTGATATTCCAGAAGCCTCTCCTTCGTCCTCCTACCAAAAGTAAAATATTTACTATTTAATTTCACATATCACATACCAAAAGTAAAATACTTACACTACTTAATAATTTTATTTAGAATATAAAATTAATTAATTTAATTGTTAAATTTATTATTATCTTTCTAATCGTGTATATTAAATCTAATAAATTAAATATTTATTAGTATGTTACTTAATAATAGACAATTATTTATTTATTTATTTAAATAATATATTATACATCAAAATAAAATATTACAACGAAAGTTAATTAATATTTTATTTTTATTTAATACAAATTTAAAAACTTAATCTATTTTATAAAAACTTTCAATTCAATGAATTAATTAATTATATTCTATAGAAATTATTAGTTGGAATAAATATAATTTAAAAAGTTTGACGCTAGACTTCAATCAAAACCAATGAATTTTAGACTATATTTTAAGGTAAATAAGTGAATTTCTAACTTATTTTGTTACCTTAAAAAGTTTGTTCGATTAAAAAAGAGCTGTTTAAAATTGAAAATAAGCTTATTTTATATATAAAAGAACCAAAATAATCCTTGATATATATATATATATATATAAAAGTTTCATCTCACCTGTGCCCTCGAACCAAAACTTCTTCCAAACAGTTGGTGCTGGATGTGAAAATAGAATAAGAGACAAAACCCATGTTAAAGGTAATTCACTAAGTTAGATATATAATCAACCTACACACATATATAATAGCACTAATAAATTATTCTATATGAATATTTGATAAAATTTTTATAATGTATATTAACACATGCAGCTAAAATCAAATTCTCAAATACTTCACTCATCCCATTGTTCTTTATCAAACACAAACATTTAGGTAGTACCTGACGCGCATAAGTTCCTTTGTTTGACATAATGAACTGAAGCTGCTGAAAAATCCTAAAACATACATGCAGAAAATCATATATAAAATATATTAGTTAATTTCATTCAATATATATAGGGCAAGAATTTAACTATAAATTACATTAAAATAGTATTTAATGATGCATGAAGATTCAATTCATATGTATTGAACACATCACATGCACATTTTGTATAATTTACTTCTTATAGGAAACGTTGATTCGTGTATATAATAATTGTGCTGTAAAGAGATTAAATATCTACAAAGACTGCTTATAAATATCTATAAGAAGTAGTCTTTTGCTATTAGGGATAGTATGGTCATTATAAATATTTGTTATACAATCAGTTGTTTTATATAATAAGATATTATGTGATGTTCTATATATATCATCAAGTCTTCTCCAATCATATTATACCATCGGACTTCTATTAAATACACTAGATGGGCCTAGATGAATCTGAAAAAGGTAGCGTAAAATAATAATTGAGAAACTAATTAAAATTTATGAAATCCAACTAGGTTTATCCACAGTATTTTAAGATTACACTGATTTTATAAGCAAATATATATTTGCTCTATCCAGATCAGTTCCAGGTAATGTGCTAATATGGTGAGAACTGAAGGGCACTAACTTGCAAAGTTTAATTTGCAAATTAATTGAAAAAATGAAGAAATATATTGAAACGGATACAAATCTTACCGATATAATGTTATCTTTTGAGTTATGTGAAAGGTAGACATGTTTTGCAGCAAGACAAAAAAATATCCATGAGATGTGTCACAGGATGAAGACAAAAATCATATCTATAATAAAAACCAACATAAATCAAGCTTTTGTTCTCTCCATTAACCTTTGTCTGATACGAATTTTCTTTTGGAACTCTTCATAAAAGCGGAATAAATTAAATAACGGGTTCTTCGTTAAGGCTTAACCGTATGTAAACATACATAATTAATTAAGCTGGATGAGCATCACCCAAAACAATATTTAGGTTCTTTTATGTTTAAATAAACGTGAATCACAGAAAAACGTGAATTGAAAATGTTAAACCAAACATGTACTAACCCTGTATTTGATATCCTGTTGGTTAATACCAAAAAATAGATTCAAGAAGCATCAAATAATTATTTTTGAGTTAATTTTGATGTGATTTTATAATAAATGAAGATCCTTAAAGTTAAATCAAATACGTATCTATGAGATTCTCCATTCTAAGGTAAAGCAAATCCTTAATTCGATAATTTTTTTTATACATATTAATTTAATAAAAATTTAAAATGGGAATAGAAAATCTCTATATATCAACCAAGGATTTGAACTATAGCTATACTCTTGTCATAAGTACAAGACTGATTAAGTAATCCAATCCAATTGTGTTTATTTTTTCTAAATTATTATCTAGTGGAAGAGTCAAATACTATATATATAGAGATCGAGTGAGAGAACAATTGAAAGGCAAAAAATAAAGTTTGTTGTAACAATAAATTAAGAAAATAATAATCAGTTTGAGGAATACTAAAATTAACCATAGGGTTCATAAAATTGGTAGCTACTAGCTAGCTTGTTACAGCCACAGGCAGAAACTAAGGAAAAGATTAAGACAATAAGAGGGTTTAGGCAGAAACTAAGGAAAAGATTAAGACAATAAGAGGGTTTAAAAACACTATCTACATTATTCAGCAGATCGAAGTTAGCAAAAGAGAGATGGGGGTAAGAACCTTGTGTGCGAAAAATGATAGTTCTTTTCCTCAATATTCTTTGATGCCAATCTTATATATGGAATAGCAAGGATGAATATATTAAACTATTACGGAAAGTAATAAAATAATAGATAAATAAATATTATAAAGGAAATTATTCTAATTTATTCACATTTTTGTCAAATGTAAATAGACTTCATAAAAAAATATAAAAGAAAATGACAAAATAGTGAAACAATTGTATTATTACCATTTTCAAATTATTAAATTTGAGTATATATATATATATATATATTCCTTGGAATTTAACTTACCAAAAAAAGACATTTTATTTCAAAACCACAAATATCTTTAGATAAGTCAGTATACATATGACAAGGAATGTATTAGGTGAGAATGTGAGAGTTGAAAAAATTAATATTTGACCATAAAATGTTATTTTATTCATATATTTTTCTTGCAATTAATGTTTAAAAAATAGTCAAATATTTTACTTTTCATATTCTCTCAATAAATCATAATTGAAAATTAGCTGTAAGGTAAACACACCCAAAAGGTCAAAAGTTGAAATTGCCTTTTATATAAAAAAAAAAAAAAAGAATTGGCTTGATCCTCCCCTCCATTCGAGATGTGGCCGATTAAATTACTTGAATGTTTTTTTCAATGAGATTTTTTTTTTCAACATATGTCAGTCAGCTAATGTTTTTCAACATGAAGGAAAATGATTATTAATTCGGGTCAGTTTTTTTTTTCAATTTTTTATACTTATCAATGATAAATGTATAAAGTGTGTTTGTAAGTGATTTTCCTTCGTTTATCTAAATTATTTTTATTAGCTTATAAGTTTATTTAATCAAAATAATAAAGGTATTTGTTAAATGATTTTTTTCAATAATTTATAATATTTTTCCAATCACTTCTGAAAATAATGTTTGAGTTTGAAACTTATTATTAATAGTATAATAATCCATATCTTGAACGGATGTTAAGTTCATTATCTACCAGTTTCTTTTTTTATATTATTAAGATTTTTAATGTATTTCTCTGTTATTTTTAAATCTTATATAAATATATTAGTCGATATATATATAGATAGATAGATATTTGAAAAATATATAAAAATAATACATGAATATTGATATATTAAAAAAATATATTCATACATATTTTGTATATTATTTTAATTCATATAAATATTTATTTTAGAAATATTATTTTTATAAATATATTCACATTTGTATATAACTTAAATATATACATTATTTCAATAAAAATTAATATAATAATAAAAATATGTTATATTGTATTTTTTAATTATTATTTTTCTTTATAAAAAGTATGTTTTCATCGTATGAACATAAATGACTAACATTAATTAGTAAATGGAGATTATAAATTGTAATAAAAAAAATAATGATGAATAGAAGTATAAAGTAATACTTATATAATATCTTATTTTATTTTGGATAATAACTAAGAGACTCATAAAAGAATTTCCAGTGATATGTTAGCTTAATTCATTTCTAATTATGCGTACTTTTATATGTTACCGTATAGAAAATAATTGGGTTTTTTAAATATGTTATCATATATATTTTTATCCTTAATACTTTAATGAAAAATTTCTTTTATTTTAATTCTTAGTAAAACATTTGATCTTTAAACAATAAATGACTCAACTTTAGAATTAACCAAAGAAAATCTAGAATTATATCCATCTAAAAATATATTTTTACCTTAAATTAAAAATAAATTGATATAAAAATCATATAAATGTCTTATATATCATTTTATATTTATTAGTAAGTTTAACCATTAACTTTATTAAATAATTTTAATTTAATGTTAGTTTCACGTCTTTTAACTAAAAATTTACATTTTAACTTTTAGTTATCTCATTAACTATTTTTTTACTAGTCAAGGTTATAAATTTCTGGTCAATAAATTATTTATATATTATTAATTAATATAAAAAAATGAAAAGGTAGCGCATAACTGTCAATATTAAACAATAAAAATAAATTCCACTTTATTTCAAGAAATCAAAGATAATATTACCTTATTTTTATATTAAAATATATAATTTAATTCATTTAACTTGAAATAAATTATACTTTCATCTTATTTTATATATATATATATATATATATATATATATATATATATATATATATATATATATATATATATATATATATATATATAATTATTACATTGTAAACCATTCTTTATATTGAAGTAGCCCGTGTCCTGTCCAATTGTACGGGTCATATTAGTAAAAAATAGAATAGACAAATATATAATTCAACCATTAAATTGCATAACTTAATCTGTATAATTCGAAACTTAATTCGTATAATTCGTCAATTCAATACATTAAAGATATTAAGTTAGGTTGATTAATCATGAAGAATTTTTTTAACATTATATTTGTAAACTATTATAAAATTATTATGGTCATGAATTAAATATATGCATATTTTCATGAGTTATTTGGCTAAATTTTTCGTGTTATAATTTTTGTATTTTTCAGTTCCAATAAATAAATTAGTTTATTTTTTAATGGTTAAAAATAAAAGAAACATAATAATAATAATAATAATAATAAATAAAACGAATAAAAAATCATCACTTGCCTTGACTCAATAAAATCCGAAATTTACTTTTGTTTTCGTTTTAGGTTAATGACCCAATTTTAATTAAAAAAGACAGTTGAATAAAAAAGTTGCAAATTAATAAAATATAATTTTTTATTAAGTTGTTAAAATTATTCAAAAGCTGGTGACTCGTTTTTCTTTTTCTTTTTGTTTTTGTTTTTCTCTCTCAAGAAAAGGTTGAGTGAATTCACACACTCTGTGGCTCTCCTTCCCATTATCTATGGTAACAACCTCACAATCATCACTCTCCCACTCACTGACCCACGTAGCATGCTCTGTCATTCTACATTCTACATAGGCGCCACATACCCCCAAGACTTTTTTTTTTCTTCTTTCATGCCTCGCTTGGATAGAGAATTTTCTCTCATTCTTCTAAACAAATATCACATCCTCCCTATTAGAGGTGTCAAAAGGTACCAACCGCCTAGAAAAAAGAGAAACCAGGTTGATGGAAATCGACTCAATTTTTTATATGGATCACTATTTTATTGAATTTGGTGAGATTAATTTGGACTTAATTTTTTTTTATTTTTAAAATATTTTTTTAAAAAAATATTAAACTAAATAAATACGATTTTTTTTAGTTTAACCCAACTCAATCTAGTAAACCAACAAGTCAACCTCTGAATCCCTTTGCCACAATGTCAGACACTTAAACTCTCATCGTATCACAGTTATATTTTTTGAGTATTTCAAAGGATGTTTCACATTGGTTGATTTGTTATATATATATATATATATATATATATATATATATATTGACATGTTTTAAGATGATTAAAACAAACTAGAAAAAGAAGTGGGCTGTAAATTTGACCACAAATCAAATGTATAAAGAAATAATTAAACACATTGATGCAAGATATTATTTTATATGCATGAGAGAACTATATATTGTATTGAAAGAAGTTGGTACCTCTAATAATCCCACATATATGATGACAGAACGAATTACAGTTTTTAGCATCATGCATTGCAGATTTAATTGATATTCCTAATATGTGAGTCCTAAGGGAATTTTGAAGACGACGTTGAAAATATTACACCCCCCAAAAAAAAAAAAAAAAAAAGTTGTAAGATAAGGTGAAAATTTGTTAAGATGTGTGAAATTTCTTTCTCTTGTTATTTTTTAAAATAAAATGTCAAAGTTACTCCTTTAGTTTAGGCTATAAACAATTCTTGATTTATCACATTTGTGTTTATACTTTTACTTTATTTACATTAACTTATAACAATCAACTATGAGAATCTTTACAAGCCTATACAAAAGATTGAAGAAGAGGGAGCCTTGAGCAGTAAAAGTTACTTTGAAAAAACAAAGCGATAAAAGTCGACATAGTAACAAGAAATTGATATAACACGATTTTAGATTTTAATTTTGCTGTCATGATTGTGTTTTCTTATTTTAAGAAAAAAATTCTAACTTGCGAAAGGGAAGGTGAAATAATTAATTAAGAAAAAAACTTATCTAATTAGGACAAAAGAATCCATCAAAGGCGATAAAAATAAACGCTTATGGTATGTTAATATTGATACTAACAACTGCATGAGTAACAATAAAAAGTTATGACAACATATAAAAGAAGACACATAAAAATAGGAGAAAAAAGAAATCACTTATCATTTCTTTCCATACTTGAAAAAGAAACCAGTTATCAAATGAGTATTCTATTCTACCCTTTTTATCCTTCAAAAGATGCACGTTCTGGTGAAAAGTCAAGAAAAATAGAGCATTAAAAAATTATGAATCTGACATCCTAATATTTATTTTATCTTATTATTGACAATAAGCTTTCGAACTTTAAAATGACATAAAAACAGAAATCAAAACCATTGGAAAAAAAAAACACTTAGAAAGTTATCGTGCCTTCTCAAAGATTTCGAAGAAATTGAAGTCAAATTTTATTTTTGAGTTTTCACATACATTTCTTTTTGCCAATGCATATTGGGAGGGTTGTGTTTAACTAAGAAAAATGAATCAGGTGCTTTATTATTGATTATTAGTATAGTACATAAGATACAAGTAGATATAATAACAAATTGTCCTAACAACTAACTGTTTTCGTTTTCGGTACAATAATGGTAGTTATTATATCCTAACCATGCAAACTTCTCTTCTTCATTGTATTTATTCTACACAATATTTGAAAGCAATTAATTGAACTTATTTCATTCAATTCTTGTTCATAAATTTTAAATTCGACACAATTTTTTTCTTATACATTTTTATCTTACATTTTAATAACTTATAATTTCTGAGAGTTGTGTTATTTCAATACATATGCATTGTATCATGAGATACCTTGCACATCTATGAATACCTATTTCAATACACACGTGTCACACTCTAAGCCATATTCGACTTAATTCCAAGTATGGACATAAGAAAGTGGAGCTTCTCCTTGATTTCGGCAGGGTCGCTCGTGTTCTCATTGAGACAAGTTGGGGGCTCAACTCCAGTGAAGATGTACAGAGCCTTTAATTCTTCTGCACATGATGCTTGCTTCGTACCTTCATATCCTACTATCTTCCGTATCACATCAATCTCTTTCCATATCTTCTCCTCATGGAATACAACCTCAAAAACCTACTCATAATAACAATATATGTGCCAATAAACCTTGCACTTTGCCTAATACCATACACATCATCCTATGCATAGAATTAAAAGAACCCTAAACAATATTAAAACAATTATCACCAAGTAACTATATAATTAGATATTCACTTCATCATATAGTAACAACAAAACTTCATTAAAATACATTTAAATTTGGCCTTTACCTCTTGAGAAGAAATAGTGCTTTCTCCAGAGGAACCTTCAGATAGCATAGACTCTTGTTCTACAGACGAAACAAGAACCTCCATAGAATCTGTATGCCGACCAACATTTGACGATTCTGCAAGCATATATATTAATTCAGATATCAGAGCTTCAAATACTCTAGGCACGGTAAATGGAAATGGCAAACATATTCTAAGGCCTAACCTTCACGCAAATCAATTGTGTATGCGTACTCGTCAGGGTCTATTCGTTTTCCATCAAACAAATCAAGTGAACTTTCGTTATCTAACTTCTCTTTTGGCAATATAGTAGGACAATCAGGTGGAGGATTCGGTTCTTCTTTCACAGCTAAATGTATGCCAATTTTTTCACTGATAACCTCAGATGAGTCCTCATCCAATGAAATATTATAAACCATAGCCTCTATCGGCAAATCTTCAATTGATTCAGCTGGAATCAGCAGTTCAGGAGGTTCAACCATTGGCTTCTGTGAATCATTAGTGTCATCAAATTCATTTCCTTCTAACAAACCTCTTACAGGTTCACTTGATTCTACTTCATTGCATGTAGTATCCTTACTTTCATCATTTCTTGAATGAAGCATCTCCTCACATATTCTCAAGTCTTCCTCGGTCCCCCCAATGGTACCACTATGTGTGTCTTCCCATGCTACCTCCATAGCTTCAACAACTGGTCCAATTTTTTTATCACTTTCATTTGCCCCTCCACATATTCCTTCTACACATTCTCCCTCTCCCGAGTCATATCAGTTCTACCTTCATCTCTAATTTTTTCTAACAGCCCCTTCGTTTCTCTTTGTAACTCTGCTTCCTCTATGTCACCCTCCATGGCCTGATCCTCGAATTCCTCTAAAACAACAGTTGTAACCTCAAAGGGACTCTCAAATTCTTCAATTTCATTGCCAATCTTATCAATACCCTCAACCATTGTTCCGACTCCATTGTCCCCACTCATTAGTTGCACTTTCACCCCACTAGTTTCTCCCCTTGAGTGTCCTTCCATTCCATGGATGACATCTTCTTCTTGAGGACCACAGTCACACCCCGATGCCACATTTTCCCCATCATCAACCGTTTCAATGTCTCTGTTTGTTTCATCTGCAAGGGCTTGTTCCTCTTTATCAACATCTGGCTGAAAACACATATTTTCACGCAACCGAGGACCCTGAGGAATAGGCATAGGGAGGAACTTACTCACTAAATTCTGAGTGCAAGCATGGCTAACCAAGTAAACAACAGAAGGCATAGAAACAGCAAGGCCAACAGCAGAAGCAACCACAAGAGGTGGAACAACCACCGTGGAGGCAGAAACTAAGAAACCAGCCACTAAGATCTTCCTTCCCAGACAGAGTCCCCTGTTGCACACCCAACCCCTCACCTTGCAACAATTTTTAGTATCAGGTTCGGACGAGTATTTAGCACTAGCATCCCATTCTTCATCTTCTGCTTCTTCCAATTCCATCCTATGTCTTTGAAAGTTGAAACAAAACTTGTAATATGCTAATCCTGAGATTAAAGACGTTTTCTCTTCGTTTTTCTGTTACGTCTTACAACAGCATTACTAATTGGCAAAGTGTATAATGCAATCCAGGAATAGAGTGAAGATAACAGAACAAGAAGGTGGAGCAGAGTTGTACCTGAACTGAATGGAAGATAAAAAAGCTTGAAACTTTAATCTCTAAGAGCTAATATGCTACTGTGCTTCACCTTCACTCTGGACAAATGCATTGGTTAATTTAGGTAAGCAGTGTCTGGTTCATCATTCGCATGTGGTCGTTAATGACACGTGCTAGAAAGAGAGAGATGAGTTGACAGCTGCAGGGTAAGGAGAATGCCACCTTGCTTTCTTTTGCATGCAGCATTCAGATATGCATCCAAGCATTAATTATGTAATTATCTAATATATCAAGTAAATTAGTAATATGAAACTATTTTCCACACGTTCAATTTAATTGTGGATGTTAGCTATTTTTATATACAAGATTTAGATTCATATCAGCTTAATTATTTATTTAAGTTCCCCTTGTTTATATTTTACTTAGTCTTTAACCAGTTAAGAACTGACCTGATAGTTTATAGAATATTGTGTTTTTTAATCATTAAAATTTTTCTTCAATTAAAAAAGAAAGTTAGATTTCCACCACTTCTTATATAAGAACAATTTTTTAAAATAATAAAAATACTCATAGTATATAAATTTATAAATAAAAATATATTCATATTTATAAATTTAATTTGAAATGAATTTAATTGATTTTCAAAATTAAATCTCAAAACCAATAAATAATTTTATTTTTATTTTTTCGACTTTTAATCTATTTGATTTTCGACTTTTTAGATAAATTTATCCAGAGTTTTTTTATTGGATTGGATTAGTTGTTTATCTCCCTAAATTGTAGTGGATGTCATGTTGGGTGAGAGCCCATATTTCATTTTCTTATTATTTTGGGCCACGGGCTGGTATTGTTTGGTGTTACTTGCAAAGGGCATTGGGCCTACGAAAGGTGTTGTTTGGTGACGGTGACAGTGACGTGAGGGTGTTGTATGGGTGTAGTTTCAATAGTTTGAATAAGAGAGAGATAGAGAGAAGGGGAAACAAGTTTGAGTAGCCATGAGGATCGTTCGCAGAGACCTCGTTCCCAATGGGCCTGGTAGTGTTAAGGTGCTATTCCAATTCTACACACTCTGATTTCTTTCTTTCTTTCTTTTGTAAAATTTGTTGTTTATGATTATTGTATGCAGATGGTGGCAGTGGATTCGGATGATCTGTGGTTTGCGTATAACTTGATAGCTCCCGGAGACTCTGTCATGGCTGTCACTGTCAGGTACTCTTTCTCTCAATTCTCGCTTGCTTCGATCGCATAATCTCTATTTTCATATTCCTTTGTGTTCGTGCTTGTTGTAATTGCAATAGGAAGGTTGTTAGAGAAGCTGCTCATGGAGGACGTGATGCAGAACGCGTCAAGCTCAAATTGGAAATTAAAGTCGAAGGGGTATTTTGTCACTTCTTCTGCTTTACGTAGCAATAGGATTTCTATTAGTTTTTTTTTTTTTCAGTTTTTGACTTATTTCGGTTTTGTTTCTTACTAGGTTGCTGATTATGACAAGGAAGGTTCTATTTTACGTGTTCGTGGAAAGAACATTTTAGAGAATGAACATGTCAAGGTACTTTAGCTGCAACTGCAACTGTCATACCGATTTTAACTCCAAACTGTTACTGCTAAACTTAAGTTATCGTCTTTGTGACTCGCTGCAGATAGGAGCATTCCATACTTTAGAACTTGAACTGCAGCGACCGTTTGTGCTTAGAAAGGTGTTTCTCTTGAATAGTTGTGCTTCCTGTTACTCTTCCTTTCGTGTTGTTATATATAAGCTAGGTCTTTTGGTTGGATGTATCATTATGGCATTATGATTGGAATTATGAATGTAACAAAAAAAAATTGGCCAGGAGGAATGTTTAAGAAAATCACATTGGGATGGTCTTTCCTCCCCCCCCACCCCCACACACACACACCTTTTTTTACTCCCGAAGAATCGTGATTGTTGAAGATTACATTTTGCCTTTTTTTTTTTTGTAGGATGTTTGGGATTCTTTAGCTCTGGAGGTACTACAGCAGGCCTCTGGTATATTATCAGTTATAGTAATCTCCCAATTTTATAGTAGACATTTATACTTATGAGAATTTGAGTAGTGTAATCTGTGTGCATTGAAATTACAAAATCTGCTTATTTGAAGAACAAAGATATTTCTTTAACAGTATGAGTTTTAGTTTGCATTTTCATTTTTCCTGACATTAGATCTGACAAGTGTACCTATGATCAAATTGTTGTTGAATTTTATGTGATGTCTTAAAGAGTTAAGTCCTGCACACATTTAAGATGGCATTTTATGGAAAATGGTGGAAAAGTGAAATTATGCTTCATATAGAATCAGAGTTGTATTTATCAAGCAAAAATGGAAGTCATAATCTGCATCTTGTCAGTTTGTTGTATGATTGTTGGTGTAAATCTTAGTAAGCAAAGTGGTGAACAAAAATTCCATGCATATTTTGCAGATCCTGGTGCAAGTGCTGATGTAGCTGTAGTGTTGATGCAAGAAGGATTAGCCCATATCCTCCTTGTTGGTAGAAGGTTAACTTTCACTTGAATAGGCTTCATTTATATATTACTTATAATTTATATATTACTTATAATAGCATTGTATACATAATATATTTTGCATAGCACTCTATACTACTAAAGATGGTAGATGTCAGATTTGTTTGATTTCTGTGGGTAACCAGTAACCACAAACACTGGAAATTAAATACATGTTCTTCTTGTTGATATTCTAGTTAACTTTTGGCATGTAATTGTTTCATTGCAACAAAATGATTCATCTTATTATGTCTAATGAAACAGTATGACTGTTACTCGGTCGCGGATTGAAACATCAATTCCTCGTAAGCATGGACCTGCAATTGCTGGTTATGAGAAAGTAGATCTCTCTCTCTCTATTGTAAGATGTAAGTGAATGAATTCAGTAACTAGAGTGATATGATTCTAAAGCATCCTCCTCCCTTTTGTAGGCTTTGGATAAGTTCTTTGAGAATGTTTTGCAGGTAAATTCAGACCAAGGAGTTAGATTTCTTATCTTTAGCATTTATTTTCATTAGTGATTTATATTCCATATAAAAAATTGAAATGGATTTACTATGATTTATTAAAAAAAATTTAATAAAGGCCATTTATTAAATTTATGAAATTAATGCTAATGATATACTGCAAATTCAAATACCCCTCAAAGCTCTATAACCTGATTTGTATTATGTTATATATGTGTAGCTCTAGCTTTGAACTGGTGTTCTTTATTAACTGCCTTAAAGCCACTTCCTTACTCATGGTAACATGAGATGTTCATGGTAATATCATACCCATGTACCAAACCTGGGCATCTTGAGATGCCTGTGTATCAAATATCTTATTGTATGAATGAGTTTGTCTTTTCAATGTTTCTTTGCTCCTTGCTTAAGAGGACATCTTATTATGATCTTTTGCTGCAGTCTTTCTTTCTTTAATAATATTATATTTCTACTACTACCAACCTAAAGTGTAAAAGGGGTATTTACAAATTTACTGGATTCTACCAATCTGTTCAGGCTTTCTTGAAACATATAGATTTTAACGTGGTTCGTTGTGCTGTAATTGCAAGTCCAGGATTTACAAAGGTAAGTAATTATTCCGTTTATTTTATTTGGGCTTCATTCTTGGTGAATATTTACAAGTTTGATACAATGTGTGTGTCTGCGTGTATATATGTACTATTAATAAAAATATTTATCTTTAATGGATTGTGCATGCATAAGTGCAGACAGGATTTTGATATAAAAATGTTTATTATGCTTATATTTTAAGTCTCTTTTTCTGTTTCAGGATCAGTTTCATCGTCACTTATTTTTGGAGGCAGAACGAAGACAGTTGCGACCTATCATTGAAAACAAGTCACGTATCATTCTAGTGCATACAAGTTCGGGATACAAGTATGATTGCTTTCTTTATTTGTATGTTCTCTGTACCTACTTTTCTAGGACTTTACAAAAGTTTTCTAAGGTAATTAGAATTTAGAATTAACACAACATGTGAAGATTATCGTGGTCACTGATCAATTAAATGTAGCTTATCTTGCATAATTTTTCTTATGCAATATACTGGTATGATGTGTCTGTCTTTAACACTTGATTTAACAAAGTTGTACCCATATTGTTTGTGGCTTGTGACTAAAATATGTTTTGTCATTGTATCTGCTCCATATATAAGGTTTTAAGTGAATGCCAAGTCTCATGCCTGCCTGCCTGTCAAAGACATCCATTTATTTAGAATGTGAAGACTGAAAAAAAGACATGGTGGCAGCAAACATAGATTAACACTGTTGTTTTAAGGATTAACTTTGTAGTTCAATTGCCTGTGGGTACTGTAGTATTTGATTTATCTTAACTCTTTAGCATTATTATTTATTTATTATCTGTAGGCATAGTTTAAGGGAGGTTCTGGATGCACCAAATGTCATGAGTTTGATAAAAGATACTAAAGCAGCACAAGAGGTACCTTAAACCAAAGCAGTCACATTTTTTACTTGTCCATTTGGCCCTTCTGGATAATTTCCATATTCTGTTTACTTATTTTCTATTCAGCCTGGAATAAGCTTTATTCTTTGTTTTCTTTCAGGTTCGAATTATGAAGGATTTCTACAACATGCTTTCAAATGTCAGGTTCTATTTTTTAGATGCTTTTTTTTTACCTTGCCTATGTTTATGGTTGGAATGTCATATCCCTAGTTTGAATTCCTTTGAGAATTAGTTCAACTTTAAGAATTTGATAGGATTAGAGACGCTAAATTTAGGTGTATCAATAAGGTCTTTGCATAACTTCTATTTGCTCATAGTGATATATGTCCAAAAGAAGTGTGTTGATCTTTTAACCAGTAGCTTGATGAATTTTTTTAATGACTTTTAGATGCTTACTTTATTGAAGCTAGAGTAGAGAAGTACATCTTCCATGAAATTTCCTATTTGTTTTTCATTCTAATTTTTTATTAAGTGTTTAAAAATCAAATAAAACAATTTTTTTTATTGAAGGAAAAAATTATCTGAAAACTATATGGTTCTAAGATTTTCCCTTTGCAGCATGAGAGAGCTGCTTCAAGCTCTTGTAATTGTTTACTTTGATTGTATAAAGCCTTCTTTTCTTCACACCATTATTGATATGAGAGTATTGGGAAAATTTTGATTTAATTGTCAACGACTATTATCAGAAATAGGATTGACTACGGATTTGAACAATAACACATAATTTCATAAAACTGTCATTTTCTCAATCTAAATAAAGCAGATTTTTCATAATGATTTGACTAACATGTTTCTATTGGATACAAGTAGGAGAAGAACCCAACTTGGTATTCTTAAAAGAATAGAGAAATCAAAACCAACTCAGGATAATACAGAATATGTATATAGCATCTCATGAAACATCAACAAATAGATGAAAGCATCATATGAAGCCTAAATGTATTTTTTTCTTGTGCACTATAAATGTATTTTTCGTCTTGTGTATCCAAAGGAAGTATCACCTCTAGCGAGTACCCACATTTCTCCCATAAATTATTGTCACGTCAAAGTTGTGAAAATGGTTTACCTTAATTTTGTATTTTCAGAAATCTAGGAAATCCTGATTGAATATCTTTGGTGTGGAACAGGATTCATCACGTGCTTGTTATGGAATAAAACATGTTGAGGTTGCCAATGAACGGCTAGCTGTACAGACGCTTCTCATTACAGATGATCTTTTCAGGTTTGTATGATATAAGCCCTAAAATATTCTGAATCAAAGACAGCATGTTAGATTGTTCTATCTGATTCACACTCACTTTCACATTCATGTATCCTGCTTTTTTGTTTAATTCAGCCATATATCTTATCTATCTCTTTTCCATCCTTGGTAATGGTTTAGATCAAACTTCTTTGTAAACTGTTTACTTCACAATGTTTTATAGAAATATATTTTGTTTTTGACTTTTGAGCCAGTATAGCATCATGATAACTTTATCTTTGAGTTTTCTTTACCATTCTATTTGTTAGCTCCCTCAAGGAGCAAGAACTGCTATTCTAACACTTGTTGGGGATTCCATTCGCAAACTCAGTTTATGAAAATGCTCCTTTTGATGTTGTGATAGAGTTGTGAATTCACTACTTGCTTTTGATTGTAGGAATTCTGATGTAACAGCAAGACAAAAATTTGTTAACTTGGTCAACTCTGTTAAGGATTCAGGAGGCTCTGTCCATGTATTTTCGTCCATGCACGTCTCTGGCGAACGTAAGTTATTACTTTAATTATTTTTTTGCTTTTTTCTTTTTTTGGAGTTGAGTGGAGTTTGGGATTTTTATTTATCCTAGAAATTCATGAACTGAGAACCTTGAATAATTATTGAAAAGAAGGTAGAAGTAATAAGATGGCAATATATATCGAGAAAAACTCAAGTTTAATATTGACTAGCACTTGAATAGTGTATATAAAAGTGGGAAACAATTATCATCTTATGAGCTAATTTTTAAAGTTAAGTCAAAATCTAAATTATGAGATGGTATTAAAGTCCATCTTAGATTTATTATTGGGTCTCCTACTAGTCCTATCATATTATTTATATACTAAGTCGAATAGTGTTAAGTGTGAGGTGATATATTGGAAAAAAACACAAGTCACACCTTGAATAGAGATAATACTTGAATCATCACAGCTGCAACTCACCCAATGAATTAACTTTTGTTTTTCTTACTCTTTTTGTCATTAGAAGTTAGAACAGCTGCACGGAAGTAAATGAAATTTGTGCATAAACATTATTTATGTTCTAGTTTTCTGTTTATTTTAAATTGAATTTGCCAATTTTATATTGATGGACAGAACTAGCCCAGATAAGTGGCATTGCTGCAATTCTTCGGTTTCCTCTCCCTGATCTTGAAGACATTGAGATGTGATGAACAATGTTGGCCATGGCTTCTCTCTGTTTTATACTATTCTTAAATACTGGGCTGATGTTGCAACCGTCCGATTACACCATGCGGCGGGTTGCAGGATACTTTGGGCGAGGGACTTGTATTACAAACCACAATGCTAATTAATAGTTGCAAGTTATATTCACCATCCAGTGTTCTATATTTTTGGGTGAATTCCTGTGCTCCTTCGTATTTGTGTTGAAATTGATTCTTTCCCCATCATGTATATGAATCTGTAATAGTTGGCTTAAATATATTTTGTATTAAATAGTGTATTTTTAAATTTTAATATTTAAAATTAGACTCATTTAAGACAACCTTGTGTTAGGCTTTCCGCGATTAATGTAAAACTTGTTGCTATTTCAAACATGGGTCACTTCTCATTGGTAGGACTTGTTTGTTATTCAACACAACCCTATATTTCACTTCTATATTTACTTGTAATTTATGTTCACTATCAAATTCTAGATAAACTAGAAAATCATATTATGACTTACTTTTTATATTGTCTTGTTCTTATTAGGTCCATGTCTAATTTAGGGACTTGGGAAAAAATTCATATGAAGCTTAGTCTAATATAAAGTTGTTAATTCTCAATTTTATTCTTTTAAATTTTTTAGTTGCAAAATTATTAATAATAATATTTACTTAATTTATCTTGCAACATAATTAATTTTAAATAGGATTTAAATAGTTTTAATTTTAAAAAACTTTTATTTTTCAGTGGTAGCGAGTTACTTGTTTAATTAATAATATTGTATAAATTGTGCATGCATTTAAAAAAATTTAATCCTTTAACGTAATATAACATTTATTATGAAAAAAGAATATATAATCATAACATTTCTAAAAGATTATTATAATAAAATTATTACGTAATTATTTAAATCAACATTATTATTCTTAAACTTTAATCTACTAAAATTATTTGAGGCCTTGCAAAATTTGGAACCTTTTAGTCAAAGTGCCATCATGGCCTAAAGTCGGCCACAAACACTGGTTCTGATATAGTCTCGATGTAAATTAAATGCACCTTGTATATTACATTAGGCTCTATTAAGAGTGGCTAAATTACTTTGTATATTTTCCCTTAAATAAGTGTCTTATTTAATTATTTTGCGTGTTATATTAAAAAAATCAAATATAATTAGGCATAAATATTTTTTGGTATTTTTTATTTTACCTGAATTTTAAATAGCTCATGTAATATACTAATAATTACTATGAAGGGAAAATGACAATATGAAAAGTGGACAAATCATATGATCGAAACTCTAAAATGACGAGTATTTTGAATACAGACACATCGTTGTCAAATGGAAGCATTTGATATTCAACTAATGATGAGTATTTTGAATTATTTTGCAAAAGGCTGTAATTTTAAATATAATAGTATTAAAATGAATAAATTATGTCTTTTCATTTTAAAAATTACGTTTTTTCTCCTAAAAATTAGTGTGTGCTACAGTTAAATCGGCTTGTTATGCGAACAGGGCTTTGAATGATGGTGAACACTTCTAAATGAATCTTCAAAGGTAATTTTCTTCTCCATAAAACTTATATGGTCAGTGACATCTAATTTAAAACATGTACTATCGATTTTAAATTTTAATAGATTAAATTATTTTTTAAACATTTATATTATTGGCTTTAGAATTTCAAACAAAATTATTTCATATTTTTAAGTCCTAAAGTTGGTAATAAATGTTAAAACTATTTGCCGATAATAGTGAAAGTCACAGAAAAAAATATTCATAGTAAAATGAATTAAAGTGTAAGGTTTTTTAACTTCTTAAATGAAAGAAGTGTAAAGGTAATGAATGAAAGAGAAAAATAAAATAGAAAAATCCAATTGTCCCTCTTTTATACTGCTGAAGTGGTTGCTCCTATAATCTTTTGCAAATACTGATTTGATCACGAGTCCTGTAAACATCCTTGAAAGCTGCTTCTGTAAGATTTTAATCATCTTTTTACATCCAGCAAAATAACATAGGAACCGTTGTATTTGAGAAATATTTTGTTTTCTCTTTCGTTTACTTTTAATTATAAAAATGTTACTTTACTCACTTTATTTCTTATTTTCCAAAGTTTGTATACAAATCAGTGAATATAGCTTTATTATCTTGTGCTTTTATTGTTTTTTATACAAACTTTTAAAAAATAGAAAACGGTAAAAATAAAAATATTTTCTCAAATCAAACAGCCACTAGTCGATGGATGATCCTTTCTTTTCTGTAACAAATGACACAATTGTCATCATAGAAGGGAAACAAGGAAGAAATTTGGAAATTCTAAACAGACACAGTAAATGTGTTTTTAAATATTTATTATATACATGACAACCTCCATTATAGGGGAAATCATGGCCCTGAGAACAGCCATAATGAAAACCATCACGTTGACAGAACAACTAAACATAGTAGAATGAAACTGGAACTTCATGTCTTTCAACAACATATAGACGATGGGCCAAAACACCATAACCTGTTCACTCATCTTCGAACATAGCCAAAACAGGTCAAACTTGATTCTTGATAGTTCTTTCAAGATGCCCTTTTACTTGTCTGCTAGGGAAGTTACTCCAGAACAACCGAAGAACTAAGAAACCAACATTATACTATGATAGTCTTTTGTATGAATCTCCTGAGTAAAAAGCATGCTCATTACCCATCTTCGTGATTGTGATTGAAACCTGGGGAAGCACCTATCATGGTCCATTTGGAGCAACAGAATACCATTCTGCTTTAAATATTTCACAACCTTCTCTGCTAATTCTTTTTTACTTCTCCACTTTTACTTCTAGGAACAGAACCATCCTTCCCAGAAGGCACTCCCAAAGCATGAGCAAACATTCTCTTTGCAGCTCCCAAATGCTCCTTTTTCATGTAGTCTTTACTTATACTTTGCCCTTGTTTTCTGTCTTGAGAGAATTGTGGCAAATCTTTGTCAAGCTGTGTTTGATCATTCCTTTTATTAAGTGAGGCTGCATTAGAACTGCTAGTGTTTCTTATTCGGTTGTTTGAATTCCTTCTTAGGTGTAAAGACTCTTCAGAATCTTTCTTGAGATTGGGCTCTTCGCTATTCTTATCTGGAGCATTCAATTCATCTGTGAGGACTCTATCCTTCATACTGTCACTAGCCAAGCCATTCTGATTCTTTGTATGGATTCTTTGACCTAGTGCATGAGCAATCATTCTGCGGGCAACCACAGGCACACTCCGTGGCTTCTGTTCACCAGGCTCTTTTGCCTCTTCCAAATTCACAGAGAAAATTCGCTCACGAGCAATTAAATATGCGGCTTTTCTCTCCTCCAGTGACTGTGAAAAGGATGCCGTGTTTGTCTGTGAGACTGAAAGATGCAACACACAAATTAAGGTCCACAAAACAGAACAAGAATCTACTTCATAGAAAAAAGACAATAAGTTTATGCGGTAAGAAGTCATTAAGAAAATTACTGTTTTCCATATGAACTTATTAAGTATATTATTATTATTATACATGTTATTCCTATACACACTGCAAACAAAACACTCATTTACAGATATGCAGGATACTTGTGGATACATCAGGTTTCCAAGTGTCTATTCATACATCACTCAGGTTATATTTGCTGGGTGTTCACATCCTCTCATTTGTCAGTTTATATTTACTTCTACGTCAGTATTCTACTTAGCTTTACCACAAGTCTAATAACTGATGCAGTGATGTTTACCACTTAAGCATAAGTATTTTAAGTTACTTTTGCAGTTTTTTTATGAATTTGTGTAACCTGCATACCACCAATAGTGGATCCAACTTTTTAAAGCATTAACTTTGTATACCTACATCACCAAACCCACATTCAATATCATATCCATGTTTCCTAGCCATTATAGGAAATAATTTTCTGCCATCTACATAAATATGCATGTTTTACTACAATATAATAATGATGACAATAAATAAGCTTCTATATATACAATAACAATTTAACAGTAATTTTAGCATACCTGGAGAGGCTTCACTTCTCCTTAATATTTGGTGGGATGTACCCAAAGATTGAGGTTCATCGTACTTCCATAGGATATCACTAACAAGGATTGGAGGTCTGCAATCCATCCAACATAAAGGTTATTTTGCAAAAGAAACCTTGCAATAATTATTAAAATACTAATAAAATAATGTAATCAAATTATGCTTGATATAAAAAGAGCCAGGAGAGATAAAAGAGGGAAGTTCATTTACATGGACGTATCCGGACATCTCTCCAGAATCAAATGGCGATCATCTCCTTCACCAACAGATTCATGTGCAAACCTGGCACCAGTTATAACACTATCAAATAAAAGAACAGTAGACAGATTCAAAATGAAACCACAAAGGAACTTTGAAATTGACTAAAATAAAAGTCATGAGAAAAATACCCAAATATCTCAGCAAGGCGATGCAAGAGAAGACGATTATAAGAGTTCATTGGCTCCAATTCCAACATCCCATCTGAACTATAATCAACAAAAACAGATATTAAGAAGCATATTATATGATACCAGCCTACTAGAGATAAAAAAAAAAAAAAAAAACTTCCACTCCTTGTAAAACAAGTTAAAGTGTTAAACAACTATTTAACACAACATGCATATACTCAGCTGTCACAAAACTAGCAACAATCAGATGCCATAAATAACCCACAAAACTTAGAACCATTCTCCAGAAGCCCCTTTACACATTTATCAATAATAATATACCTTAAGTCCTTAAGGCAATATTTATACTCCAAGAAGTAAGAAATTAAACTGCAACAACTATGCAGCTAATTTAAAAATCATTACATAAAATTTAAAACCATTTTAGATTGCAACATATTAAACTGCTTTCGTTTCTTTTAGGGGCCACAAGTACACAAGAATTTCGAAGTTCAGCTAGTGGCAGAGAGAAACTAAGAGAAAAAACATAAAAGTGTTTAAAACCATCCCTCCCACATCCTTTGAAAAAAAGTTCAGGGATGCATCGAGTGTTGTCTTTAACCATGTTCAAGACAAGTACAACATCAATAGTTGCATTAACTAAACCTTGGACTAATACTCAAGTTAGAAACCACACAAACTATCCCATAAATGTTACCTAGTGTCATCATCCTGAAGAAAGTTAACCAAGGCTTCTTCCATTGTGAGAACTAGATGCTTGCAAGGAAGATTGTCCTTGACAAGAAAAGCCAACTCCTCAACCTGAAAAATACAAAAATATCAGTATTGACTATTGAAACTCAGTTAAAATTTTAAACACAAAAGGAGACGCTCCTTGGTGGCATGCAAGTTTAAATAACATAAAAAATAAAAATAAAAAACAAAGCAAAATCATCAGACACGATATTAAATTGACACCGAACACAGAATTTCATCAGGCAAGGAATTGTCCTGGAAAGTTCTTCAATTAAGAAAAAGGAACAAGCTTGGTGCAAAAACATATACTAGGGTTCAGAAATTTGTAACTTTGTTATTTAACAATGCAATTCAGTATGAGTAAAACAACATAATACCCAGAAAGAGGGAGCGCGTGGCAGCACAAAATTGGAATTGATGAGAGCACAATCCATGTACATGTTATTGAGAGAGAGAGAGAGAGAGAAAGAGAATCGAAGAAACATACCATAGCGAATTGGGTCATACTCATATCGAAGGACTGAGCAAAGTCAAAGGCTTTAGGGTTTAGAGTTCCCAAATACAGAAATTTGAAATATCCAACTCTGCACTTCAGTTTCAGATTTGTTCAATAGATGGGAGTTTGCCCCCACTTTTTTCTTTTCTTTTATGGTGAATTTTTTTATCTCCAACATCAATGTCCTTTTATATTTCCCCTTATTATAAGTGTAAAGATAAAATAGTAAAATATTCTTAAAAAAATATAACAATTAATAAATATTCTTTGAGAAAAAAGATAAAATAATATCGTTTCTGAAACGGTATGTGTTTGGAGAGTGGAGATAGGATCGTAGCTATTTAATAACCATGCAATTTATTCTCTAAACATTATATATAAATTAAAATAATTATTTTGGGTTTCTATCTAGTTATTTTTTAATGAAAATATTTTACTTTTTTGAATTTTTATCTCTTTTAAACTATATTTTTAGTTTTAAGTTTAATTTTAATATTTTTTAAATTATCAGTAATTAAAAAAATTGTACCACAACATAAATTATTTATTATAAATTTAGAATATAATATGTATGTTAAAATATTTATTTTTATAAATTTTAATTATAATATAATTTATATATTTAAAAATATTTATTTATTATAAATTTTTATTATATAAAATAAATATTTATTTTATGTAATATACAAGTTAAAATACTAGTTAAATAAATTCAGAACACTTGTGAATAAAAAATTAGTATATAAATTCAAAGTATAAATTTATATAAAATTCATTAAAAATTATTATATATAATAAATTTTTTAGTTATAAAAATAATTATTAAAGTCGTATCTAATCTGATTTGTAACTAGTTAATACGGTAAAAAATGTATTGAAGCATATAAAATTATTAACTCTTCTACACATTTCATCGTACCAGATATTATAAAGAAAAATTATTCTTTTATGTTTTGGATGAACATAACCTTTAAAAATATAAATAATAATCTAAATTATTTATTATAGATATAAAATATAATTTATATATTTAAAAATATTTATTATAAATTTTAATTATAATAAAATTTATATATTCAAAAATATTTATTTATTGAGTTTTAATTATATATAAATAATCATTTATCATTATGATGTATAAATTAAAATAATAATTTAGAATAAAGATAAAAAAAGATAAGTTGAAAGAGATAAATAATAAAAAGATTAAATATATAAATAAAAAAAAATAAAGGTTATCTGATATGGTTGAAAAAATTGTTAAATAATTACAAAAGTACTGTATAAAATACAAATTTAAATTAGATAATAGAGAATATTAAAAATATATAATTGAGAAAATGCTAGAATTTATATTACAGAAGCATATTTTCTTTAAGTACATATAAGATATAAAAATTTGCTGAAATACTTTTCTAAAAATTAATTGACTATACATAGCTAAATTTCTTTAGTTACATATTTAGCTTATCTTTAAAATGAACTATTATTTTAGTTTGTGCACGGAATAAATATTTATTTTTATGTAATTAAATTATAATAAATAAATATTTTTGAACATATAAATTACAAATTTGAATTTATAATAAATAATAATGCTATTTTTAGTTATTGACAATTTCTTTTAAAAAATTATTGAAATTTAATTTTGAGACAAAAATTAAAAAAAAAAACAAATTACAGATAATAAATAGTTATACAGATAAAGATAGAAAGAAAATGACTTAAAATAGTTGAGAAAGAATTTTGAGGCTAACAGTTAAATCAATTTAAAATTAAGATTAAGAAGTATATTTTAAGTAAATAGAAAATAAAACATTCAATATATCAGAATAAGACATATGGTTCAATAAATATAAGAATAATCTTTAAAAATACCTTCGTTCAATAATAAATTTTAAAAATATTTTTATTGAAAATTAATTCCTAAAATCATTCTTTTTTTCAATAAGGAAGATTCATATTTGTAATATAACTGCAGATACACCACATTTTTTAAGACAATATTATTTTTTATTTAAATAATAAAATAAAAAATTATCATGCATAAATGTTTTAAACTTTTTAGAAACTACAGGTAAAATTCACCTTTGAACTTCAGCTTATTCTTGATAGACCATGCTATTTTTTGTTGTGTTTGAAAAAAATATATTCTCTCACGTCAATATTTCTACGCCCAATGCTTTTATTTGTGATCTCCTTACTCTTCGTCACAAAAACACAAAAAGTAAAAAAAAAATAAACAAAAATGTGATATTGACCTCAACATTTTTAAACAATGTGTTGGATTCGAATTTTATAAAGGAAAAAATACAATTGTTAAAGAAGACTTTCACTAAAAGTGGTAAGTGAGTTTCTTGTGAAAATTAATTATCAGTAAATATTTTACATCTATAACATAATTAAAAAAAATCTAAAAAATAACACACAAATAAGGCAACACTTTTCCTTTCCTATTTTTTTTCTTCCTGACATTATTTTATAAAAAAGATCAAATGACATTAAACTTATATTCAATGTATTAAAATTAAATCGAGATTTATTGATTCAACTATGATTACATCATAATTAAACTAATAATAATCAAATAGTTTAGTATTTTATAATATATTAAATAATACAATAATATAAAATTATAAAAAAGTTAAGTACAGTACAATTTTAAATGAACGAAAAAAATATTTGCGTCTTACACAATAAAAGAAAAATCATAATAAATAATTACCTATAACAATTCATATATAAATATCCTGAGTCAATTAATTTAAAAATATATTAGAATAAAAAATTTAAGAAAAACCATTCATTTAAAAAAAGAAAGAAAAATATGAAATTAGTTTTCTATCCTCAATTCTCATTAAGTTTGACTAGTTTTTGACTGAATTTTATTGCTACCAATTTTCTGAATTGTAGTTTTGACCGAATTTACCATTTTTATGAATTGTCCAGATCGATGACTTGACTGGTTTGGGTAAACTCAACATATCCCTCGGTAGAAAGTAAAATACTGATTCTACGCTTTGATTATGTGGCTGATGTGAGCATGACATCGACCCTTTTCCTGCCTCGGACACTTCAACTGTGTCATCATCACCCATGTAATCAACCAACTCTGATTGTAATTCGTCTTATAATTTGACCAATTACAATTAGTTATTTATTAATCACAAGAACAAAATAAATCAGGGTTATCAGAGAAGTCAATTTAGAACTAGCCTTGTGCGCAAGCTGGCCTCGAGTAACTCGCTTAATGCTGATCTCGTGCGCAACATGTTGTTGTTCTGGCCTTTAAGAAGCTCTCAGTTGACAGTTGACATGCGTATGCTTAATTACGTGCAAGTGCACAGTATTAGAACCATTCAGGGTACAACAGGTTTAAGTAAATAACTCCACCAAAAACTTTCCTATAACAATATGAAGCTAATTACATTGCATGTAAAATGTTAATTGATCGCCCCCAAAAAAAAAAAAAAAAAGAGTAAACATGCCCCCAAAATATTATAGTAAATACCATAGCCCCGTTGCCTTGGAATAATTCAACTATTGCTGCCCTTGAGATTTCCCTTCAAATAAAAATGACACTTAAAAAGAATTTACAAACACAAATGTAATTCATATACTAGATGGGTTTCTGAATTTTAACATGATCACCAGCGACCAGAATAAAAAGGCAACGAAGGGATTAATATTTCCTTGTTCCTTTTGTTCTCTGGCGAGTGACAATTCCATTTACATCCAGGAGGATGATGTCCGGCTTAACCGCTGAGCACCCAACTTTGGAGCAGTAGGTTTAGCACCCCGCCCTCTGCCAGTTGACAAGGGCTTGGCCTTAGTAGTGGGTGCAGGAGCAGCGATGGCCGCCCAAGGATCATCATCATCAGTTACAGTTGATTTCAAATTTACAGATTTTGATGTTTTTGGAGCAGGAGCTGCTACGGAACCCCACAAATCATCATCTTCATCCTTGCTCAACTTTGGTGTACTTTTGGATTGCAAACTTGAGGCTAAAGTTAAAAATTGAAGAAAACCCTTCCAATTAGTACGTAGGCACATAAAATTCATCAAATAAGTAAAATAAGATGGAAGCAGCATCTCCAAAACATAACTGTTTTAGTAATCATTATCAAAATTAATACCATCCTAGCATACAAAGGATCGAAGTTCATGCCTTAGTGAAAGGTGACTAAACTACTTCACTAAACACCAAATTCAATCATTAGTTGCAAGCCTGAACTAGTAATTCATACACTCGCATCAATCACTTGGTGAGGATTGTCATTAATCATTTTTTTTATTTAAGGATTGTCATTAATCATAGGCATGGACATACAAATAACATCCAATCTGGCATCTGAGAATTAGAAATAGTAACTGGAAATGAGGAATCCCCACCAAAATAACAATAGTTGAATCATTAATACCTTGTTTCTTCTGCGAAACAGGTTGAGAAACTGGCCGCCTTTGAGCTGCTTGAATGTTTGCTAGTGATGGAGTTGATTTTATTTCATCTAGTGGTTCCAGATCATCCCACCCATCCTTGTCATTTCCATGCTCCTCATCGAGTTCATTATCTAATTCCCCCCAGCCATCTGTTGATGTTGGAGATGTAGGGACAGGGCATTCAGCAAAATCTGTTGCTGAGCTTACACGAACAGGCGCTGTTGAAGCTGTAGATATCCAAAAAGAAGTGAAATAAACACAAGTTTAATTGTAAAGATTTACTCAGAAGATGACATTCTAATGAAGCAGAACAAATTAATGCAGCATCAAAAGATCAGATATGAGACCAGATTGAATAGCTTTGCCTCAAAGGTGGATACTGGATGGCAAGATAATGCATGAGATCCTTAGTTGTTCCTTCCCCTCACAGTTTCTCAGTTTTCTTCCAATTATTTTCTTCATTTAACAATAACACGAAATCACACCTAGGTATAATGAGTTTGATTTTTTTGGGCCCCAATAAGACAAGCCATTTCAAAAAGAATGTGCCAGGAAAAGATTTTTTATGACCTTAAACCCCTTCATCCACATGAAAAAGCCTGTCTTTAAATGTGGAGGTGCAGTGGTGCACTAGGCCTGAAGATAAAAAAATGGACAAGAAAGGAACAAGGTTGATGCACCACAGTTTTTGCTTTGTAGGAGCTTCTGATCAATTTTCTATGAGAGAGAGAGAACAAGTTCATTAAGCACTTTTTCACCTCTTACAATTTCATTATTGAAGAGGAGGATTCCATCCTCTCAACATTAAAACATACACTAGTCGTTCCTAAATTAATTTGCCTCTCAAATGCACATCAAAGGTGATAACATAGTTCCCAGGGAAGTATGAATGACTGAAGTACAACAGCATTACTAGGATTTATAGTTATATTGTAATTGAACTCATCCTACACTTTTTAGGCATTAAGTTACAAAAACAACAATTAAGGGCTTGAAGCTCAGTAGGCCAAAATGGGGAGGGAAAGATTTAAAATTGCATGTTCAGAGGAGTATGCAATAATCAAATCATATTTAAAATAGACAAGATACTGTTCATTTGGCATACCTGAGCTGGCATTAGAAGATGTTGGAATAAGCGCACTAGAACTCAAAGAAGCAACTGGAGCATGATCAGAAGGTTTACCCTTCAGAGTCAAGGAGCTCATAGCCCATCTACACAATGTTGAGAGTTATGTCAGAACCCATGAGTAATGTAAAGAAACAGCTCAGCAGCATAGGTGCATTTAAATAAGACTGAAGCTCAACTAGAAAATCAGGCACCCTAATGTGATGTTTAGACAAGACAACTACATCCAGGTTCTTATTTATTGCAACTGATTAAGTACCTTTCCTAGAGCCGCATAACAAAACATAGCATCATTTAAGTAGGTTATATATTGTAAATTTGCAATCTATATACTACACACACACAACCCTCCCAAACTAAAGACATTTTTTTATGCTGTACTATACCATCATATCAAATCAAGGAGTGTTAGCAACAAATTCTCTCCAATTAGTAGAAATTCATGTAGGTCCCACTAATTTGGGAATGGGACCCATGTAAGGAAGGGGACCTACATAAATAGCAGGACCAACATTAATTTCACCCAATAGAAGTGTGTCGGAAAGAGTGTTAAAGAGTATGTTGCTAGCATTTTTCTCATATCAATGACATATAATGTGTATGTATGTATGCATCCATGCACATATAATACTATCAATAAGTTAGTCATAACTGCAAGCTTTTGAGCATACTATCCACTCTCACTCTGTAATTCTCAGCAAAGTCTGCCCTCCATTTTTATGTGGCACCTAAATCAAGTTTTTAGCTATTATTGTTACTACTAAAATTCAATGTATGTAGACAAGAAATCAAGATTTAGCTATCATTCTGTTCCCACCAAAAAAAAAAAAAAGAAGCTATTTCAGTGTATTTCTAATTGACAACACTTTAGAACAGAAAGAAAGGGAACTTCATCTTAAATAATGTAATCTAAATTACTTAATATCGAAAAACTCATACTGACACTACTGTTTTATCTTTGTTGTTTAACATGTGAACAGCAGGGCCACAAAGTTTAGACTGACTGACCCAAGTAAACCAGCATTTCCTGGAATTGAAGAGATTCCCATGCCTGTACCTTCAATAGCCTCTGCCGTATTTGTCTATAATAGAGAAAAGAGCATGAACATCAGTATCACAATTCAACATTAAAGGGGGGCAACAATTTGTCACCATTAAAACAGTAATTTAAACTTACAACTAATCTATAAAACTCCAAAAACTGGCCTGCCACACAAGATGGACCCTTTTAATTTGGGGGAACACCAAACTATTTAGTGGTAACTTCTAATATTTTCTCGTAATTGTCTAATAAGATAATGTTTGTCAAATACCCCATAATTTCCTATGGCTTCAACCTTTTTGCCATACTTCCACTGTTTTTGCAAATATTTTTAGTACTACAATCAGGACCAAAGCAAAAGAATACCTATGTACTTCAGCTGTATGCCCAACCATCCTAGATTTTGCTAGTTTATATAATGAGAAGCAGGCCTCAGGAGATAACCAGCCAAATATGTGGAATAATTATGCTTTCTTTGAACAATAAAATTTCCTTCTAGTCAATGTGTTTTTCATTAAAACTCTCTTGGAATTTAAGCTTAGGGCCTAACTCAACCCTACAAAATCATTATGTAAGACGAGGATAGTTCACGCTTAATAAACTTAAAGAAGTCATATCACTAGTTGATGTGCGATTAAACACCACCCTTGATGCTGCAACTAAGGCAGCTCCAAAAGAGGCCACAATGAAGGCGGGCTAGAAGTTACCACAACTAAGGCAGCTTTCCAGCACTAACAAAGAGCATTATTAGTAAAAAAATATACCAGGAGTCAGCATGTAAAGGTAAAGCAGGAACTAACAAGTATCTAGTACATTGCACAACTATTTCTAGATTTAGGTAAAATCTAAAAAAACTAAATTAAAAGAGAATGTTTAAAATTACAAGAGAGATATGCATAATTAATTTAGGTAGAATCTAAAAAATATATATTTAAATAGAAAAAAGAGTGATATACACCTAGTGGGATATGGTGCGGTTAGATGTATGCAGCCTTGCCCTTGTAAGCAAAAAGAGGTTGTACCAAGGCTTGCCCGTTAAAATTATATAGAAGTTTAAAATTCTGAAGTTATTAATTCAAAACAATTTGAATTTAGAATTTAAAAGAAGAGAAGTTAAGAATGACTTGTTCTTTAAGGGAGAATATGCTTTTATCTAATGGTGAGTAGATTGGAATAGAATGGGTTGGAAGGGAAAAGAATGGAACAGAATTACCATTCTATTGTTCGGATATTTTTATGATGGAATGGAAAAAAATATTAGTTCCATCCCATATCCCCATATTGGAAGGGAAGAAGAAGGGTATCGGATAAAATGAAATGGAAAACATTACATCAATTCCATCTTCTTTTAAACAATCCAAATAATGGAACCTAGTATCATTTCATCCTGGTCCTTTCCCTCAATCCAAACATAGCCTTTAAGCCACACCCAAGAGAGTATTCTAATTTAATATATAGGAGTGGATTTACATGAAATCAGAAGTAGGGTTTTAGAAAAATTAATGCTGAACTTACATTTATTTTCTTCTCAAAGATATACATCAAGATTTAAGAACCATATCATGCATACCAGTAACAGCCAAAAAGACAATTTCATAGTATACCTTTTCATAATATTGCTTCGCCATCTGCAAAAATTGATCAACAGCTTGAAATGCCTTAGATCGAACATCACTGTTTGAATCATGACAACAATAACATATAATCAATGCCTCAAAAAGAGAAACATCCAAAATAAAAAGATCTCTATCTTGAATCTGAAGATTGGCAAAACAACCAAAGTAGAACATGGCACAAATACTTGTACAAAAGAATTAAAAAAGAAGAAATACAAGTAATTAAAAATTAAAGATTTAACCCACTAAAAATATTAGTTACCAGGAAATCAATTTACTAGCAAACTTATCCACAAATTGCAAGAGAACATAAGAAAATAGTAAACCATCAGTAGGATATAACCTGTCAGGATCAATAGCAAGTACAACAACATTAGGAAGAATCCGAGTTGCAATTTCAGTGATGTCATAGTAGGAACTGGTGGCACATAAAGCCATAATGCCTGAAAATCAAAATTTAAAATAGTGAGAAAATACTGTTTGAGTAATTCATCAACTGCAAAACTGAAGAAAAGGAGTAATACATAGATGGGTGTGACCGTGTGACTCTAATACCTGCTCCTCTAGCAGGTGGAAAGGTATCACGTAAAGCACGGACTGTAAAAGCATTAATCAACACTCTTTTTCTTGTCTGAAAGAATAGCTTTAAAGAATTAATTAACCAGTGCTGCCAACATAAAATAAAAATATAGCAAACAATTTGCACTTGCAAACATAATTTGATTATACCCCTTCATTTAAGTAGCTTCCAATATTTCCCAATAAGATGGTAGTATTTGTTCGTATAGCTGGTTCTTCATCAACCTACATAACAAATTGCAGATTTTATAAATTTTAGAAAGGGAAAAATTGGGAAAGATTATTTTTCATTAGCCTGACCCACTCCCCAACCCCCAACCACCCAAAAGAAAAAAACTTATAATGGCTCCATTTCAATCAAAAGATTCAAAATTGGCAGTTATCAGCAAATTTGAAGTGTTAAAAGATAGTCTAGAGTATTCTTCACTTCCCCAATCAGCTTTAATTTCTCACACATTAATGATTGAAGCAGTACCTGTAACCTTGACATATGCTTTAATAATGATCCTGAAATGGTCCTTTGAGACAGCTGCAATTATAAAACAATAACATTTTAACAAATAAAAAAATTAACTGCTAAAGTTTGTTGTACTGATATTAATGTTAATCAAATCCTAATGATATATACTTGTACTTAAACTAATTTAAGCCATGTTCAAAATGTGTTAAATGCACTGCATTTAACAAACATTAACTTTGTAACCAGGCAATACATACCATGCAAACACAACGGTACTAGCAATATAACTGTCATAACAAATTTCATGTGCCTGCAATTCTAATTAGACCAATAACATCTCTCATTTTTAAAATTTGCTAAGATGAATATAAATAGACATACCTTCGGGGCCAGAATTAGCATGGACTTGAGAGTAAGTTCCCTCAGAAAAGCAGATGTATCAGAGAATCCAGTAGCAACATGAGGGTAAACCTGATCATAAGTGTCAACAATAAATGCAAAATATCCACATTGATAACATGAATCTTCATATATTGTACCACAAAGAAAAAAAAATTAAATAATCATATCCTTACTACATACCTGCTCATCAACAACCTGCGCTGATAATGAGTCCCCGAATTGATCAATATGTTGAAGAAGGCCAACTCGAATAGCTCGGTCATTGGATGCAAAAAGTTTAATAATTGTTGGAAGCACCTATATATTATACATTGAAATCCAATACAAGCATGAGATGAATCCTGATTTGAGAGCAAGAATCAAGCACTGTGTAAAAGAAAGAAGAGAAGGGGCATCATAAAGGTATTGAAGTTGTTATACACCTTGACACGGAACTCCTCAGCTGAAAGTCCGGAACCCATTTTCAACAATGCAGTCAAAGCAGGGCCAGAAGCTGAACCAAATTCAAGTGCAGAAGCTAATAAAGGAAGTAACTGAAAACAAAAATTATCCGACATAATCAATTGGGATAAGTGTTGATTATGTTAAAAGTTTAAAATTAGAACTTCCAAAGAGACTTACCTTTTTCAACACAATCTGCTGAGGAAGCTGCTCTGCCAATTTTGGAAGCTTGCGGAAGAAGGTGTCTTTCTCAACACTATCTTTCAAACTAAGAATTTCCATGAAATGTATTGTGTCTACCAACTTATTTTGAAAATACTCTGCACATCCATTACCAACAAACTCAAAAATAAATACATGGAAAGGATTGCAGCAAATCATCAGGACTAGAAAAATGGTAACTATCAAAAGTTCAACACAAGAAAAACAAACATTTAGAATGTGCTATAGATTGTTGAAGTGTATTTTATTTTTGATTGTTTTCACCTGATCACGAAGCAGAAGAATTCCCTCCTAAATCTGAAAAGGCTAAGATCAATTTACATTAGAATGTGCTCACAATACAACACTACCATATAAACCATAACCTTCTGTATGCATATATTACTCTTCCTCCCCCGGGTAATCAGTCCTCTTTTATAAAAACCATCAAATTTCTTTGATTCTCTTGTGTACAATCTAATCAGGATGTTAAAACTACATTGCACATTTCAGATTTAACTGCATTCTGATAAACTAAAAAACTTCAGTTGAACATATTAAGTTAAACATGAAAGCTCTTTCCAAAAATTAATGCTAAGCATCCACCTCAAAAACCGACCGTTTAGCTATAGCTAATAGCCTAATACTGTGTTGTCAAAATGCCACTTATTACCAAATGTATTCCCATGCAGTTCTCAGCTACAGTTTATGGCAATCCTAATGCAGTAATTTTGAGTAGCCAAATATATTGGATCCTATATGGCTTATAAGATAAACCACAAAAACACACAATTCCTTCAAACAAAGCAGCAACGCTAGGTTAACAAAGTTGCTATAAATATATCAAGAAACACTCACCACTGTTTTCTATAAGCTTTGATGTATTTAATCTACGAGAGGGTGTGGAACTCAGTAGCCGCTGGTAATCTGGAAGCAGAGACTGTGAGACAGAAAAAAAGACACTCGGAGATGAGGAATGAATATTTCATTAGAATTATATGAGATATAAAAGTAACCCGCAGAATAAAACCTCACTTAAACTTTATATGCAGTAATAACTACAAAAACAAACCAAAGTAAATTTCTAAGCAGGCTGACCTTGGGAATGGAGACAGTGTTGCGTAACTCCTCTGTTTTGACCAACTTCATACCAGAGAATAGCTCATAGATTAGACAACCTATAAAATAAGAATTTTTATTGTTTTAGATTTTAGATGTCTATTTGGGAAAAAAATTGAAAAAAGACAGGATAAAAATTATTCTGTGAACCTACAACATCTGTGCAAGTTTACATAAATTGAACCAATATTACTAATGCATGGACAAAAGGTAACAACTTTTTACTAATATATGACATTCTAAAAGAAGATTTATGAGAGAAAAGGTTAAACAAAATATGTAAATAAAATCACTGGTGATGACTCAGACAGTATCCACCGACTCAAGTCTCATCTCCATAATCTGATTTAGACAAAAAACTTGGGTCCACTCAGATACTTCTTGGGCATTGAAGTTGCTCAATCCTCCTCAGGCATTGTTATTTCCCAACGGAATCATTCTGATTAAGACCGGTATGCTTGATTGTCGCCCCAATGACACTCCTATGGATTCCAATGTCAAACTTTTTCTGGGTCAGGAGGAGCCATTAAAAGACCTGAGAAAATATCAACATCTTGTGGACAAACTTAATTACCTCATTGTCACCAAGCCAGACATCACATTTGTTACTTATTAGCATGGTTAGCCAATTCCTGAATGCCCCTTGTGATAGTCATTGGGATGTTGTTATACACATTCTTTACTACATAAAAAATGCACCCGATCGTGGATTACTATATAAAGACAAAGGCAATGCCAAATTCATGTGTTATTTTAATATTTTATTAGGCAAGATCATCAGATAGGAGATCCACTTCTGGATATTGTGTTCTTATTGGAGGGAATATCATCTCATGGAGAAGCAAAAAGCATAATATAGTTGCTAGATCTAGTAAACCTGAATACTGTGATATGGCAGTGGTTGCATGTGACATTACATGACTTAGGCAATTTCTCCAACAACTACAATTTGGAGACACTCAAGATACTAAGTTCATCTATGACAATCAAGTCTCTCTCCACATTGCATCCAATATGGTCCTCCATGAACGAACTAAACACAGAGATAGACTACCATTTTGTGAGAGAGAATTCTCAAGAGAAATCCCAATTAACTTTGTCAACTCCAATGACCAACTTGCAGACATATTCACAAAATCTCTAAAAGGTTCTTGTGTTGACTACATTTGTAACAAGTTTGGTTCATATGATATATGCTTGAGCTTGAGAGGAGTGTAAATATACATTGTAAATATGGAAACATGCTAGAAACTAGGAATTATTATTTCCTTAATTGTACCCTTATTGTCTCCATATTGATTATAAATAAAGAATCGTGTGTATTGTATGGATGAGGCACACATTCAATAAATTTAAAAAAAAAATACAATTTATTGTGACTGGAAAGTGGATTCACCATTATTAACAACATTACACAAATGTAGATTTAAGAATAAGAATTTTATTTATAGTTCTTTCCATCTTCCTTAAGGACTAAAATTAACATTATGATCCCTTCTTAGCAAAATAGCAAATAGAAACATAAGCAAGCCCCAAGAATAAATGGGTATGGGGTTTAACTAATTGCACTTCATTATGTAAGAAAGTGTAAAGGACCAACTCTCCCAGAAGCTTAAGCTGTTGGGTAATGGTTTAAGATTGGTTTTTATATCACTAGCATACCTCACACATGAGCCCTATGGACTTGAAGTGTAGATAATGTACAGGCTCAATCTGCCTCTGCCTCTGCTGAAAGCAACTTTATTTAGAAGAATGGGACACGGGGGTGGAGGATCAAATTCTTTACCACTTTATCATAGAAACTTCGAAACCGTGTCAAGGACCAACTCTTGCAAAAGCTTAAGATGGTTGGTATCTTTGATAGTAAGAAAATTAATGTAATTTCACATATATAATTCATTTGTTCTTTGTATGGAAGCACCAAAGCAGCCAGTTATAGATGAGAACAAATTCCATAATATAAGTTGTGTGCCACATGATACAACCATATTGATTAGGCTAGAGAATAAGAGAACATGAAATGTCACCATCAACAAGCAAGAGAAACCTGCAAAAATACCAGAATGTTCCTTTGTTCCGTTCCACCTAATACTACAAATTGCCATCATAATGCATTATAACTAAACGTACCCATGCCCCAAGAATCAATGGCCCATGGAGGAGACTTCTTAATTGCAACCCAGTCAGATTTCGCCAGTTCCATTGATTTGTATTGTGATTCAACAAGCCATGCATATTGCTGAATGGAAAACATGAGAGGATATATATTAGACTTCACTACTTGAATATTTTTTAAAAAAACAATTAAAAGGCCTCACAATTCCTTGCAAGGTTTATAAACTCCTTTCAAGAGAGCATCCATAATGTCAGTCAACTTTGCCATAAACTTTATAAAGATAGATGCTCAAATGCTAAACACCAGTAAAGTGAAGCAAAACATGGCTGTAGCTTGAGAACAAGTTTTGACGTCATACTTCACTCTGCCAAAGAGTAAGGCCATGACCTTTTAACTTCATACCAAGAAACTAATGCTAAAGCTAACAAAAAAAACAAGGTATTGCAGCCAAACACTAAATTACCAGCATTTGCCCAGAGGAAGTTTCATTACTCCCATCAAACTCTGATAGAACATCAAAAGCATGGAGTTTCCAGTCCAAAGTTTGTGTGACGACAACACTTTCCAAGCAAACATTACCATGAACCTGCAACACACAAAGTTTGTCAAGAAAAAACCAAAACAGCAACCAGTGAGCATAAAAACCATAATTATATTCAGCTCATGAACACTCACAAGTTTACAATCGTTATTTAAGAAGCTCACAGCTTTTGCTATTTGATGCAGGCCCCAAGCATAATATTCATCCCTACAACCCCAACAAGGAGTAAATACAACAACTAAATACTGCTTACTGAATTCATAAATCAATTGATACTTCACAAAAAAATCAAAGTCAAAGCTCTCATGGCTCATAATTTCCATACAATATTACACTTGAAATCATGTGCAATGAAAGACAACAAGTGCAACGATCAACAAGTCCAATAGACCATCAAACAATGCTTTTAGCAACTAAAACACATCATGATATGAAGCAGGAACTCCATTGATACCTTTGTGTACCTTCAAGACCTAACTCCTTAATCTTGTCTGACAGCGGCATCACGGGCTCAGTAACCATATAAATTGTAACCTTGGGAGAACCAGCATCAATGGTTTCGATCTCAGTGCTGTGAAGAAATGACAAAATATTCGGATGCCTAACCTGAAAAGGTGCACCATGAAAAGGGGAAAATCATGGAAAAAAATAGAAACAAGCAACATAAGACAAGCTAAACTTACAGTGCGAAGACGCTTAACGCCATTACGACCCGCAGTTAAATGTCCATCCTGAGCATTGCTCCCAGACAGAGAAAATATTGAGACAGGAGAACCATCGTCCTGAAACCAAAACCAAATGAACGTCAAATTAGCAATAGCAAGGTGTAATTCCAAACTAAAGGTAACATTGACATAAATATTATTATGTAGATATAGTTGGAGTTACCTTGGAGGTGCCGCGAAAATGAAGCCACGAGCCCCAAGCAGAAGCGTAAGGCTCACCAATGTTGTATGGCAGATCTTTGAGGCCCGTGCCAGATCCACCCACCACCTCTTTCAAGAATTTGAACATTGTTTCGATCCACGATCACAATTCTGATCATGCGGGGTCTCATTCACTCTTCCTTAGGAGGAGAAATTGGATTCAACCACTTCCCAGCCATGCAACTAGCAAATTGAATTCTACCCTCCTTTGCTTTTTAATTTCTTGCCTTCCCCTAAACAAATCTTAACTTTTCATAGTTTTTATTTTAATTAAATAAATCATTAATTCGTCTTCAATTTTCTCTGTCCAATACAAATTTTTCTTCTCTCACCAATTTGTCATATGTCATATATTTTTTTTTGTAAAACAACCATGATATGTTTTCCGCTTGTTAACATACCATGACATGATACCAACGATATGTAATTTTCTCAAAATAAAATTAACTTCGCTTGTACTCTTAACAATAATATAATTCTCCATGTATTAAGAGTTGTTTGGGATTGTAAATATTTTTATTAAGAAAATAGGATTATTGTACACAATCATTTAATTATAAGATGTAAAACTATTAAACTATTTTTTCCTTGCAATTCATGGAGCTTAAAATTTTCTCTTCCTTTTACTATTTCTTGTTCAAACATAATCAAATTCCCTTCATTGAATTAGTAATATGTATTAATGTATTACACAATTCTTATTTAGTTTTATCAAATAATTTTAATCACATAGTAAATACTTATATTAATATTATGTTTATGCGAGTGACTAAATTTAGATTCTTCAAATTTAAAAATCTCACTAAAAATAATTGATTAAATTTTTTAATGAAAATTAACAATCAATAAAGTAAATAAATACTTTACCATACCAATCACAAAATTCCAAACACTCCGTAATAAAAGGACAAGGTTGGTGCAGCATGGAATGATGTGCAATTTATATTTTAAATTCGTTCTTTTTTAAATGGAATGGTTCCACTCTTTTTTAAATGGAATGTTCCACACTAATGCGTACTTGTAAATCTCCAATTTGATGACCAAGATCTATTTCAAGCATTGTTCCGCAATACGGATATGATGCTCCTGAAAAGGAAACAAGTGAACAACCGAAGACTTAAAGATGCGGGGTCCATCATTATATATCCAATCCAGTATTCCTATATGAAATGTGATCAAAGAGATGGTGTTTTTTAAATATTTCGTAACTCATCTCATGGCACTTCGTTGTTCACTAGAAAAGAGGATCCGCTACTTAATATCACTAGTTTTGGTTTAAGTTATATAAATCGTCGAGGTAAAAACAATACATGCTTGACACTGCACCTGCATGATAGACATATATATTAATGGCCTATTTTGACTTTTGATGCACAGCAATGAAATAGGATCAGGTCAATCGAAACTTCAGTAACATCTCTCCTTTCATCTGCATAGAGAGAAATCGGAGGGAGGCCAATGATTGCTTTGAAGATTAAATTCATCCCCCAAAAGTAAATTATTGAATCCAGAATCACCAGTAAAGAGAATTAAAGAATCTTTACCAAAGAGGGCAGAGTTATCCTTGGATCAGAAGATGCTTGTGCATCAGTACTTAACAGAGTGCTAAAAAAATAATAATTAAGTGCAACATTACATATGGGCATACTCATATCTCCGGGGAAAATCCACATAAAAGGTTGTGTCGAGCATTCTTTATCGAGGGCTGCTTGTTTTCTGCTTGGCCTTCTCAATGAGGGGCTTCAACTGTTTCTTCTCGGCAAGAATCTTTAGAAAGTTAAACAAAAAGGGTATGTAGTTGTGTTTCCTACGAATATTTTCTGTTCTCCATTTTTTGAATTTTTCTTCCTCCATTAAGATTTTCTCGGTAGCAGCTTCAATCCCAGCATTCACTTCAGAGAGAGAATTGTTCAGTGCCTCAAAATTGCTATTGTCTACCAGTCTATCTGACTTTGATGCTGCCAGCTGCTGCAAAATACGCTCCCTCCTTTTCTGAAGTTCCTTCAGCTCAGCAGTATACATCTCTTTCCTGTTCTTGATGACTGCCAAGAGATTAAATCTTATCTCACTTTGCGAATACCTTTCAATGCGTTCCTGGATCACAGGCTGCACCATCTTCAGCCATTCCATATCACCTTGCCCACCAGAGCACTGACCAAGACTGATAGGACCCTCCTTTAATCCATCAAGCTCATATAGTACCCCATCAACTGGTAGATAGCTTATGAAATGATAAACATCATCATCTTTTCCAGCAGCCTTTTGCTCTTCAGGAACAAAAGGTTCTGGCCTTGCAAAGCTGTTGTGGGCTGTACGAATGGCCTCACTGTTATTGATGGCCAAACCTTTGAGTTCAGCAGGAAAGTTCTTGGTAAATTCTTTCAATTTAGTCAGCTCTGGACCAATGTCAATATCTGGTGAATTCATAAGAATGGACAAGATTGCTTGGGTTGCGCAAGCATTATTAATTACCTACAAATGGACTGCTAGATCAGTAAAAGCATAAAATGACAAAACAATTATCATATTAAAATTTATTATTAAAAAAATAATAATAACCTGGCTAGCAAAAAACAAGTTAGGGTTGGGATCTTTTATTACTACACGATCATCCTTTTCTCCTGGACGCCATTTGAAAAGAAAAATCAACCCATAAACAGGCCTGAAATTGAGGATAGAATCCCCACAAAAAGAGAGCAGGCAAATGTTAACAAATCAATTACCATAATATATGGCTGTCATTAAAAGTTCAGGACTAGCTGCTATAGTACACCAACCTAAGGCTGTTGAGAGAGTCAAGGTCCAATGAATACAGTTCCTCAACCTGGCAACACATATCAAGGCATGAGGATAGGCATACATAAAAAAAACATTCTATCTGGAACCAGAGAAAAAAAAAATATTTTAGCTGAGCCCTGGAATTTACCAGGTTTATTTTGGATCACAACAGTGAACAATTTTAACAGTCATTAAATTGAAAATTTGTCAGTTGAACAATTCAAATTGATAATTTTCTGGTAGTTTTCTAGTTTGGCAGTGACAGATCCTGATTAGTTCCAAAAAGTCATGTCTGAATCGACAAGAAATTACAATCAACAATGCTTTAACTCATGCCTAGGAACAGGAATCCCTTTGCACAAGGTACAAACTTTAAAAAGGGGTACAGCTTCTTTTCCTCCATCATTTTTTAGTGCTATTAAGCTGACCTTTTTATGGGATAATCTTTTAAGATTCTGTGCGAGCAAAGTGGGTATCCTTATACTTTGGAGAGGCTTAGAGGGGCCTCTAATGGTTCATTGCTTCACTATAAAGGATTTTGAGAAAACAAGGAGGCAAACATTTTCAAGACAGTGTGTGCAGTCTATATAGTAATTCCTTGGTAAATTAATTTGGTTAGTTCAAATCCTTGCATTTTAAGTCTCTTTACTACTAAAACTATTATAGGATTGATTGTATTTATCTCTTCTTACTGAAATTGTGCTAGTAGATTCATGGTTGCTTAAAAGAGAGTTATCATCAAAGAGACTGGGCAGTATTTGCCCTTGATTGCATTCTTTATTTTGTTCACCTTCCTTGGTCTATCTTGTTTTATCAGACTTGGAGGGTAATTTTAACTCCCTTAGTTGTATTCTCCCTCTCTTCTTCTCTTAAAACAGTTTATTATATTATTATGAGCCCCAGTACCCTAAGTTTATATTAATCTATCATTTTATTTTTCATTTCAAAAAATTGTCAATTTAGAGAATATTAATTAAAAAAAATTGTCATACCCTTTATTCACCCCCTGAGGAAGTAAAAGATCTTAAACAAGAAACAAAAATCAACAACCAGAGACTCACACCAAACAAAAAACTGTGAAAAAAAAAATACCTGGACGCCTTTCACTTGCATTTGCTGAATAAGTTCTGTAAACACACCTGGGGAGAAAAAGAGGCAAAATCAAAGTCTAAAACAATGCACCAATCAACACCCACATGAAACAAGACACCGTGTGAGCCCCCAACCCTAGACACAACTCAACCGCATACATATTCATCTCAAGAACTGAACATACCGGGATCGGACTCAATAGTGCACCAAGACATGATTATAAATTGTTGGAAGCAACCTGCGAAAAAAGAAACGATACAGAAGGGTCAGGTTCAGGTGTACGATTTCTTGAAAAAAGTTGAATTTTGTTTTGCTTGTGGCCACGGAGATAAACAAATCTTATTGGTAATCTTCTCTCTGGAACCAGAAATATCACACTACAATTACGAATTAAGAAGGAATCCTTCTCGCGATAAAGAAATAATCGGTACAACAAATCTTATTCCCAATCTTCTCTCAGGAACCAGAAATATCACACATACAATTAAGAAACCAAGAATGAACTGAATCTTTTTCGCAATAAGACGACATACCACTGTTACCCTCTCTCCCTTTGATATCCCAGTTGGGGTTAAGGTTTTTTTTGCTTCTGCACTGTAATTCCAGTTCTTTCTTTTCTTTTATACTCCTCCCAAGGGCTTATATTTTATGCAGGCCACAGCCCACTACATTATTCAATAATTCTTTTATAATCTAAAATAATAACTATAAATAAATACTTTTTAATATATAAATTATATTATATTAAACATCATTACGATAAAAAAATATATTTAACGTATATCATATTTAAATTATATTAAGTAATTTAAATTATGGTAAAAGAAGTTAGATTAAAATATTTAAACATAAAAAAAAATTGAAAAAATACCTCATTTCATCTCTTATTTTAACTGTCATCTCATCCTCCTCTAATTTCTTGACATATATATAAATAAAAATAGAGAAAAATATTTGTAATTTATATTATTTAATAAAATTATTTTTAGTTTTTTAATTTTAATCAAAGCAATTTTAAGATTATTTTTTATTTTTATGTTTTTTAACATATATTTTTAATATTTTCAGTTCTAAATTTAATTTTAATATTTTTTAATTAAAAAATAATATATCATAATATAAATTATTTATCATAAATATAAATTATATTTTATATGTTTAAAAGTTTTTATTTATTATAAACTGTAATTATAATATAATTTATATATTTAAAATGTTTCTTTATTATAATTTTTTAATTATATAAAATAATTATTTATTCTATATAATAAACAAATTAAAATACTAATTATCTTCATATTTAAATTAAATATTATTTTATTTTAAATATTACTGTTATTTATATTATTATCTTTTAATTTTAATCAAATTCAATATTATGTTTATATTAATTTTATTCATTAAAAAATATAATAAAACCATTATTAATTAATACTATATTTTAAACTCGCGCGTTGTACAAATTTCTTTTAATTTTATAAATTATTTATATTTAGTATTGTGCAAATCTGTTAATATTATACTAAATATCATTTTAATAATTTTTTATATTTTTAATCCAGCCTCAAGTTTAATGTTTAGTGTCACAATATTATTATGAACCACGATATTATTATGAGATTAAATAAAAAATATATAAAATAATTTCATGATATATGTATAAATAAAAATATAGAAAAGTATTTGAAAGTTATATTATTTAATAGATTTGATTTTAGTTTTTAATTTTAACAAATGTAATTTAAGATTATTTTTTATTTTTTATGTTTTTTAATCTATTATTTTTAATATTTTTAGTTCTATATTTCATTTTAATATTTTTTAATTAAAAAATAATATATCACAATATAAATTACTTATCATAAATGTAAATTATATTTTAAATGTTTAAAAGGTTTTATTTATTATAAACTGTAATGGTAATATAATTTATATATTTAAAAAAAAATTATTATAAAATTTTTAATTATATAAAATAATTATTTATTCTATATAATATACAAATTAAAATACTAATTATCTTCATATTTAAATTAAATATTATTTTATTTAAATATTACTGTTATTTATATTATTATCTTTTAATTTAAATCAAATTCAATATTATGTTTATATTAATTTTATTCATTTAAAAATATAATAAAGTCATTATTAATTAATACTTTATTTTAAATCCCTGCGTTGCACGAATTTCTTTAAATTTTAAAAATTATTTGTATTTAGTATTGTGTAAATTTGTTAATATTATACTAAATATCATTATAATAATTTGTTATATTTTTAACTCAGCCTATGTTTAGTGTTTCAAATAATATTATTATGAATCAGATATTTATGAATTATGTAAAGTTCTCTATTTTTATCTTAGATGGATTTATTTAATTAAGATTTGTAAGGGGAATTAAATATTTATTAACTGACAAATTATGACAGGATAAAATTAAAAATAATTATTTTATGGTTAAAAGTAATTTAGAAACAAACATCTTTTTAGTTTTTAATTTTAACAAAAGTAATTTTAGATTATTTTCATTTTTTATGTTTTTTAATCTATTATTTTTAATATTTTTAGTTTAAAATTTAATTTTAATTTTTTAAATAAAAAATAATATATCATATTATAAATTATTTATCATAAATGTAAATTATATTTTATATGATTAAAAGGTTTTTTTTATTATAAACTGTAATTGTAATATAATTTATATATTTAAAAATGTTTCTTTATTATAAATTTTTTAATTATATAAAATAATTATTTATTCTATATAATATAGAAATTAAAATACTAATTATGTTCATATTTAAATTAAATATTATTTTATTTTAAATTTAAATAAATTTTATTATCTTGTAAATGTTACTGTTATTTATATTATTATCTTTTAATTTCAATCAAATTCAATATTATATTTATATTAATTTGATTCATTCAAAAATATAATAAAGTCATTATTAATTAATACTATATTTTAAACCCTTGCGTTGCACAAATTTCTTTAAATTTTATAAATTATTTATATTTAGTATTGTGTAAATTTGTTAATATTATACTAAATATCATTATAATAATTTGTTATATTTTTAACTCAGTCTCATATCACAATATTATTAAGAATCACGATATTATTATGAGATGAAATAAAAAAAAACATAAAATAATTTCTTGACATATGTATAAATAAAAATAGAGAAAAGTATTTGTAGTTTATATTGTTTAATAAAATTGTTTTTAGTTTTTAATTTTAACAAATTTAATTTAAAATTATTTTTTATTTTTTATGTTTTTTAATCTATTATTTTTTTAGTTCTAAATTTAATTTTAATATTTTTTAATTAAAAAATAATATATCATAATATAAATTATTTATCATAAATGCGAATTATATTTTATATGTTTAAAAGGTTTTATTTATTATAAATTGTAATTGTAATATAATTTATATATTTAAAATGTTTCTTTATTATAAATTTTTTAATTATATAAAATAATTATTTATTCTATATAATATACAAATTAAAATACTAATTATCTTCATATTTAATTAAGTATTATTTTATTTTAAATTTAAATAAATTTTATTATATTTTAAATATTACTGTTATTTATATTATTATATTTTAATTTAAATCAATTTAAATATTATGTTTATATTAATTGAATTCATTAAGAAATATAATAAAATCATTATTAATTAATATTATATTTTTTTAAAATTTTAAAAATTGTTTATATTTAGTATTGTGCAAATCTGATAATATTGTACTAAATATTATTATAATAATTTATTATATTTTTAACTCGACCTCGGATATAAACAGATATAATGTTTAGCGGCACAATATTATTATGAATCTTGATATTATTATGAATCAAATAACATCCCATTTTTTACCTTAAATGGATTAATTTAATTAAAATTTGTAAGAAGAATTAAATATTTATTAACGGACATATTATGTCTGGATAAAATTAGAAATAATTATTTTATGAATTTTATTAAGTTTTGAATAAATAAGATATTTGTATTTATGTTATCTTACATTCAATATTTATTTGTATTTTTAAAAAAAATATTATTACTCTACAAATATTTATAGGTTTTTAAAATTATTTAATATGTTATTAAATAAACTTAATTTAATATATAAAATATTCATTAAAATACAAATAAATATTGATCATAAAATTATATAATTACAAGTATTACTTCACCTATCTTACTTTATACGCCATGTATGTGTGTTTGTTTATCCTATGTATGCACATCCTATAAATGTGTGTGAATGATCTATTAAAAGGTATTAATTTACGGTCTGTTGCAAAGAATCATTTGGTACTGTAAATTCCAAAATATGATGTAGAAGTATTTTTTAATTATACTATTCATACAACATAATATTCACATTTTTATTTATTATAATTATTAAAATAATAATAAATAAATAATAATGTTAAAATTACATAATTTTCTATAACATATATTTTTATTTTTTTTCATTTCATGTTATATGTGTGAAATATATATCAGTTTTGTTAATAACTAATATTTATTAGAAAATATGATTTAGTAGAGTTTCTCCTCCATCTACGATTTTTCTTACCAAATTCGAGACTTTTATTAAAATATATAAATTCAATATCATTTTGAATTAACGTAATGTTAGTATCAAATATAATTAAATTTGTATGTATTTTATTTAAAGATTTTTATTGTTTATTAATTTTTGTATAATATTTGAACTAAAGTGTAGTTAATAACTTAGTAAATAATTTATTTAAATATATATAAGTAAATTATTATTTTTTATATATGGAGCGAGTTATCTATAAATTTCTTGCGGGTTCTAATTGAACTCGATGAGAGAAAAAAAAAAAAAACAAATGTCCGTAGCTCATTCATTTTTCATCCTACTTATTAGTTTCGTGACTTTTCTGTGTTTACTTCTTTACATAATTCTTTATATATATATAAATTAGAGTAATTAAATAAAACTTTTTTATAATTATATATATATATATATATATATATATATATATATATATATATATATATATATATAACTTAAAAATACTATGTTATATGAAATTGTTTTTAATTATTATTCTTTAACGAAAATATTTTTTATTTTTTTATCTCTTTTCTTTTATTTTTTTTTTATCATTTTTAATACTTTTACTTCTAAAATGAATCTTAATATTTTTAATAAAAAATATAAATAATTAAAAATAACATTGTAACATAATATAAATTATTTTTTATAAATTTAAAATATAATTTATATGTTAAAAAATATTTATTTATTATGAATTTTAATTATAGTATTTATTTATTATATTTTTATATAAAATAAAAAATATTATCTGTCACAGACTAAAATACATGTTTTTAATTAAAAAGAATTAAGAGTAAAACATAGTAAACCTAAGGAAGTTTATTATATTATTATGAGCCCCAGTACCCTAAGTTTATATTAATCTATCATTTTATTTTTTTATTTCAAAAAATTGTCAAATTAGAGAATATTAATTAAAAAAAAATTGTTCTACCCTTTATTCACACCCCTAAGGATGTAAACAGGTCCTAAACAAGAAACAAAATTCAACATCCGACAGACCCACACCAAACAAAAGACTGAAAAAAAGAAAAATACCTGGACGCCTTTCACTTGCATTTACTGAATAAGTTCTGTAAACACACCTGGGTTTATATTTTATACTAGGCCACAGCCTACTACATTATTCAATAATTTTTTTATAATCTGAAATAATAACTATAAATAGATACTTTTTAATATATAAGTTATATTATATTAAATATCATTACGATAAAAAAATATTTAACATATATTATATTTAAATTATATTAAGTAATTTAAATTATGGTAAAAGAAGTTAGATTAAAAAAATACATCATTAAAATATTTAAACATAAAAAAAATTCAAAAAAAATATCTCATTTCATCTCTTATTTTAACTCTCATCTCTTATTTTAACTCTCATCTTTTCCTCTCTAATTTCTTGACATATATATAAATAAAAATAGAGAAAAGTATTTGTAGTTTATATTCTTTAATAAAATTGTTTTTAGTTTCTAATTTTAACAAAAAGTAATTTAAGATTGTTTTTTATTTTTTGTGTTTTTTAATCTATTATTTTAATATTTTTAGTTCTAAATTTAATTTTAATATTTTTTAGTTAAAAAATAATATATCATAATATAAATTATTTATCATAAATATAAATTATATTTTATATGTTTAAAAGGTTTTATTTATTATAAACTGTAATTGAAATATAATTTATATATTTAAAAATGTTTCTTTATTATAATTTTTTTAATTATATAAAATAATTATTTATTCTATATAATATACAAATTAAAATACTAGTTATCTTCATATTTAAATTAAATATTATTTTATTTTAAATTTAAATAAATTTTATTATATTTTAAATATTACTGTTATTTATATTATTATATTTTAATTTAAATCAAATTAAATATTATGTTTATATTAATTTGATTCATTATAAAATATAATATATTCATTATTATATTAAGAAATATAATGCGTTGCACAAAATTTTTTTAAATTTTAAAAATTATTTGTATTAGTATTGTGAAAATCTGTTTAACTCTGCCTCATATATATAATGTTAATGTCACGATATTATTATCCCTCGCCATATTATTATGAATCATAATAATATTATGAATCATAATATTATTATGAATCATAATATTATTATGAATCATAATAATATTATGAGATGAAATAAAAAAAATATAAAATAAAATAATATTTTTTTTTGTTGGTAAATATTATTCCATATTTATATAATAAAATCATATTTTTATCATTTAAATTTATTTATATATTTTTTATTTTCTATTAATTTATATGTTTGAATATATTTATTTAAAGACTGAATTCTGAAATAAATTTGATGAACTCTAGTACATATTAATACGGATTCAACTCTAGATTTATAAACTAAAACTAATTTTAAAAATTAATATTTTTATCAATTTAGAGTATTGAAAAAAGTCAAATTTGACAGGTGATACAAAATATTATTTCTTTTATGTCTATTTAATTTTATATATAAAATTATGTCAATAGGATTTTAGATTTTATTTAAATTAAATTTATATTTGATGTTAAATAATGCATTGCTATTACAATAATTGATTGTTAAATAAATCATATTTGATGTTAAATAAATGATTACAGACTTACCAGTTTAATCAATTTGATCGGCAACAATCTAGTGATTGATCAGTTTATTCAAAAAAAAAATCAAACCATGTTAAAATTGGTGAGAACTTATAAAAAATAAGTGCAGAAAAATATTATAATAAGTCATTATAATTTTTAATTAAAATTGATTACATGTTTAATAACTCTTTCAAACATGAAACTATATTCATTAATGTTATTATGATAATTTTAAATGAATCCTATTTAACTATATTTATCATATTTAAGTTTTGTTAAATCAACAATTTTATGAAGAAAAATTAATATTTTATCAAATTAAGTTATTGTAAAAGTTAAAATTGGTAAAACATACATAAGTAATGTTATTGCTAAAATATTTTTTATTTTTATATTTTTAATTGACATTAAAATTGTGTCAACGTTTTTATTTTATTTTATTCAAATTAAATTTGTTATTAGAATTAACAGTGAAAAAATTGTAAAATGAAATAAAATTTACGAAATTGAGTTGAGTTAATTATGCAACAATGTTTGTTAATTGGACAATATATTTGGTTGCACAAATATAAACATGTTTATCGTTAATAGTTACTTGAGTGAATTCTCGTATATCTAGAACTTCAAAAACTCATTTACTATATTACATAATTCTTCTTCGTCCAATTGCAACCTGAAAAAAAAAATCGTAACAAAAGTAATATAAGAATAAAACTAATATATGGGATATACATTATTATTTATTTAACAAACTAATTAATTAAGAATGAAACTTAGACACATTGTTAATCAATAGAATAAATTTGTGCAATAATATATCCACTACGTTTAAAGTGGTTTTCATTTACATTAACATAGATAATATTCTCAATCTCAAGGCCAAGAATAATGAGAATTTTTAAATAATTATTATGAATATAGAGAAAATAAAAATTAGAATAGAATAAAAAAAAACCCATTTGCTTAAAGTTACATAGAGAATGCAATCTATTAATTCAATGGTCAATGGTAAACTTGTTAAGTATAATTAGTTTAATCTATTAAAATTACAAATGCATAACAATTTAATTCAACTATTTATTAAAATTAACATTTAAAAATTAATTAAGATTATTATAATTTCGTTAGAAACTAAACATGTAATTCACTTTTTTTACATACTAATTACAGATTAAAATATAAAAAAAAAGTAATTAAGAATTAATATTGTGACACTTATAATTTTATAATATTAAGTAATTAAAATAGTTTTTGGTGTTTTCATTTTAAAAATGAAAAGTATCTCTTCTTACTTTTTAACTTGATTAAATAATAAAGTGGTTAAATAGGTATTTTCCGGTAAATGCAAACCATCTACCGGAAATTTTCTTAGTTTTCCAATTTCAACTATGAAATTAGAAGGTTTTAACAAAATATTATAATGTAATTAATATCAAACAAACTAATGGAAATCAAAATTAAAGGAGACCAAAATGTTCACCAATAAAGCTTAAATACGAATACGAGACAATTATAAGTAAACTATTAAAATGAAAAAAGAGATAAAGAGAAATCACTAAAATTATAATAAAAGGAGCTTAAAAATAAAAGAAACTAAAAATTAGTAAAAAAAAATCACCAAACTCATAATAAAATAGGTCTTTCCTATAAATGCAACTCTTCCACTATAAAAAAAAATGACTTTCCTCACATCAGCTATGAAATTAGAAAAAATTTAATATTATAATACGATGTAGTTAATATCAAACAAATTAATAGAAGTCATATTGAAGAGGTCAAAATACTTACTAATAACACTTAAATTAATATCAAGCAAACTAATGGAAATCAAAATGTTCACCAACAAGACTTAAATACGAGACAATTATAAGTAAACGACTAAAATGAAAAAAAGAGAAAAAAATCACTAAAATTAGAATAAAATGAGCTAAAAATAAAAGAAACTAAAAATTACTTAAAAAATCACCATAATAAAATAGGTCTTTCCTATAAATGTAACTCATCTGCTATAAATTTTATTTTACTTTCCTTACTTCAACTATCAATTTACAAAGGCTTAATATAACATTACTATATAATTAATACTCAACAAATTAATAGAAATTCTATTCAAGAGGTCAAAATACTTACCAATAAAACTTAAATAAGAGATAGTGACAAGTAAATCATTGAAATAGAAAAACAATTAAAGAAACCATTAAAATTAGAGTAAAATAACCAAAATACTTATTAATAAAACTTAAATTCTTTGTTTAACAATTTATTTGAATTTTTTTACAAATATTTATAAGTGTATTTTAGAAAAGTTTATGAAAAAAACCTTTGATGAGTCTATAAAATGTTTTTAATTAATTTTTAAAGTTTTCTAAGATAACTTATCGGAATAATTTATTATAACTTATAAAAAAATTCATTTTTGAATTTTAACATGATCAAATATATAAAGCGTGTGTATTTTTTATTTGTTTATTTCTTTACCCAAATTAAATATTTTTTATTTATCCAAATAAATAAAAATATTAACTTCTACATAAAATAAAAAATAATTTTTTCATTGCTGGTAAAATTTCTACTTTATATATATATATATATATCATAAAATATAATTTTATTAAATAAATTTATATTTTTATATGTTGTTAATAATTTTTTTTATACGTTATTAATAATTTTTTTTATATATTTTCTTCTACAACAGTATGTAGTGGTTGAATTTTATAATGATTTACTATTTTAATATCTTTATAAGATTGTATCATGATTTTAAGATATATATGATTTTAATTTTAACATCTTGATTTAAATTTAGGTTGTATTTAGATTATTAAATATTTTAACTTTTAAAATTATTAATAGGTGCATGTGAAATTTTTTGTATGTATGTGTACCGGTCGTCACAACGACCGGGCTCCAACCAATAGGTAAGGCAGCACGACAATCGGCACCCTCCGGACCTGGGCCCAAAGGCAGATACGCCCAACCCGTAAGAGTTAGTCCACTTAGACTCGTCCTATCCTGCCCCAAACACTCAGCCCCCAAAGCGCAGTTAGATGGTAGTGGAGGAGGTTAGATGTCAGTTAGAATAGTTAGTAGGAGGGATGCTCATGTATAAATGGGACTAAGGGGTACGTTTATGGAGGGTTCAATCCAGAAAACAGAACACACGAAAACATTATGTAATAATATTTTTTTTTAAAATTATGATACTTAAAACTAAAAATAGGTAAATGGTAATGATTAGTTTTTATTTTTAATATTTTTGTTATATATATAATGTTAATATAATAATTATTTAGTTAATTTTAAATTTTTAATCATAATTTGATTTTTTAAATTTTTTAAATAAGATAGTATCTTATAAGTACTTATATAATAATACATTCAAATACTTTAAAACAATATATATTCAAGTATAAAACACTTATTAAATTTTAAACACTTATAACATAATTTTTACATCATAAAAATTTATTGAATAAGATATTAATTAAAATGTTTTTTTTTTCAAATGAAACTAAATAAGAGATAGTGATAAGTAAACTATTGAAATAGAAAAAAAAAAAGAAATTACTAAAATCAGAATAAAATAGACCAAAATGCTTAAATAAAAAATAATGATAAGTAAACAACTAAAATAGAAAAAGAAATAAGAAATCATTGAAACGAGAACAAAATGAACCAAAATACTTACTTTGAAATCGGAAAGCATTGAAATGAGAATAAAATGGACCAAAATTCTTACTCTGATGGCATTTTGGTGAAGCTTATACTGAGAATACAATATAGCAATGATCAAACGTCATAATGATAATATAATATTAATTTTAATTAATAGCTATAATTAGTATTGAATTTAAAAATAATTTCATTTTTATTTTAATATAATTAAATATTAATTTTTTTTGTTACAATTAAATTCGTTAAATTTGATCAGGCCAACAACTATGTATTCATTAATATAATGAATTTTATTAAATATAATTAGGTCAATTAAATTTTATTATATTTTCTAAAGGACTATCGTAAAATTTGAGTATCCATCAACACTCATATTAGTTCAAAGCTATTTTACATAGATATATAATCGTTTTAAATTAAATTACATATTTAAAGAGTAATATTTTTAATATTTTTGTTTGTGAAATGTATGTTAATAACTAAATTAGAAATAATATAAATATATAATAATTTATTTCTTAATTTTTATCCTTAATTATTAATTAAAATATCACATTATGAATTATTTTAAATTTAAATACAAAACCATTACTTTTAAGCTTAATTACATTTTTTACCCCTTTAACTTATTGTGAAATGTGTTTGACATCTAATATCAAATAGTTATATGACTCAAATAAAGTATGTAATTAGGAAACAACTTTCATATTTTATAAATTGATTTTGTATAATTAAAGTAAACTCAAAATCTACATTATAATACGATATAAAATCTTATTCAAACAATCATTATTGGATTTATCGAACTATCTACTATCGAGTTATTACAGGACCACTACAAATATCCAATCTTATAAACTTCATATTTAATATGTCCAGTCCTTAAAATAGATGTGTATTAGAGATTTTGTATCAAGTAAAAAGATATGAATAAATTTTATAAATATATGACAACTCTTACCTCATAAATTAGTTTTGTAATTCAGTTAGACTTAAAACTCACTTGACGAAACCACAATAAAAATAAAAGACAATTCGAAAATTATTGTTATTTTAGTTTATGACATATACAAATTATTATTATAGTATGTAAATCTTACAGTTTAATCATTATAGTTTCTACAAATCTAAAAATAATGTATGCGCAAATCTAAATTAATAATTTATATTTCTATTATCTTAAAAAAAATTATAATTAAATAAAAATATAAAACTGTTTAACATTTCTGTTTACCACAAAATAATAAACAAAAACAAGTTTTTGCGGACGATAATGGGGCATATTTGATAGTGATAACGCGGGGGAAAGATAGAGTCAACAACCAAATGGAGAGAAAAACAAATATGACCATTATGCTTGTTGAATTTACCTTTCCAATGGCTTGAAACTTAAGCACATGATATTGCGCCACAACCCACCAATAGTAGAAGTTTCCTATAGCAGGAGAATAACATCATCAGTTGAATAAACTTACAACACGCAACATGCATAATCATAAAGGTATGCAATTGAATTAAATTAAAAATATTATTTCCTCGTAAGGAACACTAGAATTTCTCCACCAATAAAAATAATAGTACCATATTAGAGATTCAATGAGATGGAACCATTGGAGGGGACTGGTACGTATTTGTAAATTGTAACAACCTTAAAGAAAGAAAGAAAGAAAGAAAGAAAAAATAATATAGTTAGTTTGTTAGTGGCACCGCATTGTTCGGTTCCCGCTTCTTGAATTAAAGGAAAGAAACTTATCCTTATTATTCTCTTTTTCTAAACCTTACGAATTTGAATAACGACTACGACCACGATCACCGTCACCATCTTCTCCATTAATTTTCCTTTTCAACATTACACGTTGTTTGTGTCTAACCAACACTTTTCCATGACCTTTGCTTTTGAAGTTCGGTCACAAACAACACAAGGCCGTTCCCTGATTTTGGAAACCAGATATGAAGTCACCTCCTCGAGTACCCTTTCTTTTCAATCCTTTCATTTTTTTTTTTGTATGACCTCTGCTTCTTTTTTGTTATATAAGGAATCAAAGATGAAAAAATATTCACAACTTTTTAAAACTTACGAGAAAAGGAATTATAAAGGTCTTCAATTCTAGAAAATTATTGTGTATTGTTTTATCTAACGTTGTCTTATGTCGGACCAGGCTCCTCTGTTTGCGGATCCAAAGAGTAGAAAATCATGTCTCTATGCCATTTGCCCAGCAGCTTCCTTAGCTTTTGCTATTTTATTTTTCACGAGTTCGGTCTTCACGCAAGAGGTATACATAAATGATAAATCCTTTTTCTCAAAATGAATTTGTCTTTGATTAAGTCGGATTCATGTTCTTTCAAATCTCATGCAGCAGAAATTATCAAGTTGGAAAATGGAGGTAGATCAGAATGTAAAAGTTGATAAATGCAAGGTTCTTTCTCTCACTTGCCATGCTTTTCTTAACATGTACTTTTTAAGGTGCTCAATTTTGGTGCTTATATTTTGTTTATATTGTTTAGTAGAACCAGTGCGGGCCTAGTGGAAGTGAGGCATTACCTGCAGGCATAGTCTCCACCACTTCTAGTTTGGAAATGCGGCCTTTGTGGGAACCTCCCATTCCTAAGAGGAAGCATCATCCCAACATAGAAATAGAAGTGAGTTTCTACGTGTCTTTTTTTGTAGGTTATTGATGTTAAGGTTTTAAAAAACGGTGCACGACCATGATTTTTTGTCATATCATCAAGGTTTTTAGAGTGTCTTGTGACCGCAATTGTGGTTACATCGACTACATTTGTATGTAATTTTCCGTAATATCAACGAATACAATCACGATCGCAACATGTAACATATGTGGTCTCTTAAATTGACACTTTATCGACATAAAGCACATGTCATTGCCACGTGTGTTCAATGGTGATTTTTCTTTGCTTCTGGAATGGTATGTACTGACTTGGCTACACTTGGACAGATTAAGGTAAATATATCAGCCAATTTGTTTGCAGTGGCAGTTGGGATAAAGCAGAAAGATCTTGTGAACAAAATGGTCAAAAAGGTACACTAATGAGTTTTGTGTTCATTGCAAATACTCTGTTGTTTATTGGTCATGACCTTCTTTCTACACCATATTGCAGTTTCTAGACAGTGATTTCATGGTGATGCTCTTCCACTATGATAGTATTGTTGATGAATGGGGGGATCTTGAGTGGAGTACTCGTGTCATTCATGTGTCGGCAATGGATCAAAGCAAATGGTAGGTGTCTAGGTGACTTGACGTTCCATTCCCATCCATATGTTGAATAATTTCAGTTATCCTAAGTATGTTTTGTCCTGGACATGTGTTCATTGACTAGGTGGTTTGCAAAACGTTTCTTACACCCTGACATAGTTGCAGAATATAATTATATTTTCCTTTGGGATGAGGACCTAGGAGTGGAGCATTTCCACCCGGATAAGTATGAAGATTTCTGTTTTAACTTCTGTTAATTTCAATTATATAGTTTGATGTCTCATATGGGTTTTACCATATTTCTTAAATTATTTTCAGGTACGTTTCTATTATCAAACGTGAAGGGCTGGAGATATCACAACCAGCACTGGATCCTAAAAAATCAGAAGTGCATCATCAGATTACTGCGCGTGGGAGGAGGACAACAGTGCATAGGTTCACTCGTATACCCTTTTCATGTTCTCAATAATATGTTATCTAGTTCCCATTATATCATTATAGAAGTCTTCACTATTACAATAAGTACTTCTTTAGTATTAGGCCTTGCTATTACGTGTCTAGGAAATCCTCTGAAGGTTGACTTAATTATATACAACCGAACCATTTATATATACACTTTCTAGGAAGTCCATCTCATCTCCCTTTGCCTGTTTCTGATAGCAACTAAGGTTTGCTTATGGTTTTGCGGTTAAGGTAGTTACCAAATAGTAACCATACACTACACCTAATCTGTGAAGGAGATTCTGAGTTCAAACCCCCTCAATCTGTGGTAATGAACAATATTTGAAAAAAACTAAAAGAGAGAGAGAAAACAAGCATAACTTGTTCCCCTTCTAATGATGTTGTTGCTGATATGTGTGCTTTAAAGCATATGCTTATTTGTGCATGCTTTTGGTCGTTGTGCTTGCAGGAGGACATATAAAGCTAATAATGATGGTAAAGGCTGTGATCGAAGCAGTACTAGTCCTCCTTGTACAGGGTAAGAATTTTTTGGCAACAACAAAATGTAGATTTCCCTTTATTTTGTGCAGTTTAAGAAAGGACAACTAATTTGTTTCAGGTGGATAGAAATGATGGCTCCTGTTTTCTCTAGATCTGCATGGCGTTGTGTTTGGTATATGATTCAGGTGCACCACTCCGTTCTATCAATGCTTCTGTGGATCATTACCATAAGCATTGCTCTAAAATGGTTGCATATTTATTCACCATCTGTGGTTTATTTTACAGAATGACTTGATACATGCATGGGGTCTAGACATGCAGCTTGGCTACTGTGCTCAGGCAAGTCAAGCTACCTTTTGGTTCAATTCCATGATTTCCGTTTTTTATGATACTAACTTTCTATCTCAATAACCATTGTTTTCATTTTGGTAACTAAAATCCAAAGTAATCTCACCTAGATGAAATGCCTTTTTTAGTCAGAGAATAACACTAACTACATCTATGATATTGCACTTAAATTTTGTGCTTTTGTTATTCTCTCTTTTTTTATGCTTTCTAGTTCCATCTGACTTCATTTCTGCTGGATAGGGTGATCGAACAAAAAATGTTGGTGTTGTGGATGCTGAATACATTGTCCACTACAATCGCCCCACCCTTGGAGGCATAGAAAAGACTGCTCCGGTCAGTAAAGTGGCATTTTTATTAGAGAGTTTAACCAAGAAGAAATACTTTTAGTTTTTCTAAGATAATAATTTCTTAGCACACTTCTTATCTGGCATATGTGTCTCTCATTCTATCTGCCTTGAAACTAAGACTTATCTGTGACTTGCAGGTTTCATCTGAGGAAAAGGATCATAGGGCTGATGTAAGTTACCATTTTGTCATGATTTGTCAATTAAAGCATTGTCTGAATGTACCACCTTAAAAACATATTTCATTTTGTTGTTCCATAATCATTCATCCAGTCTGATTCAGAATCATAGTCTGGTACCAGTCAGATTCTTTGCAAAACTCGTGATCCTGGATAGGCTAATTCGTAGGTTCTGTTTGTTTGATAGAAAAGAAAAACAATTATTTTGGGGACCCTCTGGTGTTTGATGAAATAGCCAATGTAATAGGCACTAGTTACCTTAAATGACAAGGACTAATTGCTTTGCCAATTAGCTCCAGATGATCAATGACACTGGCCATGGCGTAATATATTTGAGATTCTTGCATGAGAAAATTTCTGCCACACAATTAGTAAATCTGAATGATTTTTTTGTTCTGTCATTACTAACATTGTTTTGGGGGTGGTGCAGGTCAGGAGACTTTCTTACCGAGAATTAGATGTTTTTAGAAAACGTTGGGAAAAGGCCGTTGAGGAGGATGAATGTTGGGTGGATCCATATCAATAGCCAGTGCAGGAATTGGAGTGGTAGACAAAGATTTATGTAAATTTTATGTACAAATTACCATGTCATTTATGTAAAGAGAAGTAGCTGCTACAGGCAGCTACAGCAAGTGTTGTCATGGGTAAGACACATAAAGCTTAGAGAATCTCACAATAAAAATATGATGAGTAGTTAGAAACTTGTAAGTTAGACTCTTCATGTTGTTTTTCTTGAGAATACATATTATATAGTTACAGTCATCTTTTTTTTTTTTGAATTTTTATTTGAGAAAAGCAATTGAAGTCAAGTGCATTTGAAGACAGTTAATAATTATTGACTTTATTACCTTATGATATATTATTCATTTTATCTTCTCATGTTTCTATTTGAATGATCACTTTGTTTCCTTCCTAGCACATATTAATTATTTTTTAAATAATTGGAAGTATTTAATAGAATGTATTAGCTACTTATCTCCTTGTTCACAAGAGACCGTAGAAAATAGAGATAGTTACTACTTAGTACTTAACTGGTATGTGCTGGAGAGAGAGTAACCCACACACATTGGCTTATATATATCAATAAAACAAACAAGCTAGCTTACCAAAATTTGAGGTCAGAAAGATTCCCAAACACTCTTTTCAAGATGCACAATTTATATGCAACTCTCCAAACCAAAACCCACAGCCAAAGGTCTCTGCCTCATAAATTTACCAATCACGCTTAATTAATTTAACATTATAGAAGCGTTGGTATTAGTGACATAAAAGTTAAAACACATAGAAAAGAGAGAATAATTCACAGAACAAGGTTTATTGCATTGATAACTTGATACATGATCCATTATGAAACAAATAGCAAAATGTAGCAGGTTTGTAGCTAAGGCTTAACTATCATATTCCCACCCCAACCCAATATAAGACCTGAATTAGTATGATGAAGCTGAATATTGTGACTTGAGAGTAGGAAAGTTGGAAGAGAAATAATTAAAGATGGCATTCAAAGCAATTACAGGTTTTAGGGGTGAAGGAACAGAAGCCAAAGGGTCTATTGGGAATGTTGCAATTGATGGCATAGCAACAAGGAGAGGGCAAGCAGATCCCTTTGGGTCCACCACAGCAGGTGCATAGTGCACATATCTGGAAGCTTCCCAACTTCCTCCTGTTCTCATTCTTCATCATCTGCATGGAAGTTGCACCACCATTTGCCTGCTAATAGTGAAAATTGAGCTACAAATTTCTACACATTTGTTTAGATTTGGGGGGAGAGGAGAGAAGACTCACATTCACAATGGGGAGAAATAGAGACAAAAAAATGAGAGAGATGATGAGGCCGTGAGCATGCATAGAAGAGGGCATCTTGACAAGGTTTGTGATGGACAGTGGAAACTTTTACTTGTTAAGAGAAAACTAAACTACAGAGCCAGCTTTGCAGACTCTTGAGTTGCAGAGGAAGGACAATGACAAGTGTTTCCTTTCAAATCAGACACCCACCCCTCTTGTCTCTACTCCCTAGAGTTAAGGCTAGGCTGGATAATCCCGTGAGATTTTTTTTTACAATTTCGATTTCTGCATCAGTCAACACCAAACAAAAATTAACTTATATATATATATATATATGAAATTTCTTTTATATGATTTTAAAATTTGAATTTAATTTTACTTCAATCTTACATACTTAATTTATAAGGCGAGAAATACTTTCTCACTTGATACTCGATTTTAGTCACAGAAAAATACTAACAATAATAAATTTTGTTCTATCTTACTCTCAAATAATAATTTCTTTTATAATTTATATATTAACTTACCAAAATTTGTAATTTATAAGTAAATTAGAGAAGAATTTGAGTCATCAATTTCCTATTATTTGTAAAACTCTTTAAACCTAAAACAAATTAAAATAATAATCATTTACTTCATACAAAATTCGATAATATTTCTACAAGTTCAGATAAAATAGTAATTAGCAACATAATACTTTTAAAATAATAACAGTAATCGTGGTATTTCTTATTTGATGGAAACACTTCATCAATTAGTTGCATGTAGGCGTAATTTTTTTTTTCTTTTCTTAGTAGACAGTGTATATAAGTTACATATAAGCAATTACATATTGATATACCGTAATTTTACATTAAATAATTATATGAATTTAAATACTAATAAACTATTTTATTTTTAAACAATAATAATTCGTTAATTTATGTAATTTATTCGACAAAACTTGTGTAGTACACCGTATCCAAACTAAAAATTTATTAAGAGTACTCCTCATTCATTGAAAGGATGTCAACTATAACCAAGCTAGAACTTCTGAATGTTGAAGTCCTCTATCGTTACATAATAATACGTTGAAAAACAAAAGATCCTAAGATGGTGAAAGTTGTTACTGACTTAATATTGCTTTTGCTCTAATTGTTATTGTTATTATTTTCTTTCCTTAATTTAATTAACACTCTTGGATGCGCTTTCATTTTCAATTTGATTTGACTAGAGTTGTTTGTGAAGATTGTCGGCATACAGAAACGTTTTCGTCTTAACCTATTTTCTTCCATTCATGTATTTTGGTGAGCACTTGGTTGGACATGATTGAATTAAAAGAATAAGACTTAGTTAAAAGAGGAAATTAATAATCGTAAATCTCAAAATTGGATGAAACATCATTAACAATCAAGAAAATTAGTCTCAATTGCTTCACGGAACAAATGCCCAAAATAAGGAAACACAGCTAACAATCAAGAAAATTAATCCTTCCTATACTCACTCGGCATAACAGTGTTGCATGCAATTATTCTGCAGTGAATAGTGTTGACAAAAATAATTGGAAAATTAAAATAATTAAGATTATAATATAATTAAATATAATAAATTTTATAACGTTAATTAAACCAGTATTTTTAAATACTTAATAATACTATTTAAATGTTAATTATTTTTTATAATATTAAAATATTTTTATTTTTAATAACACTCTTTACGTTATCTTTTACCACTTCTATACCATTGAATATAAAAGAACAGTTATCTGTAAACTTTTTTGTGAAATTTTTTATACAAAACAAAATTCATATGAGAATAAACAAAATTTTTTTAAAAAAAATTATGAGCTTTTCATCAAATTTAAGGAATTAATTATATTTTTAACAAAATTATAGCAAAATTTACAGAGAATTTAGCATAAAAAATGTATAAGAAAAATTTGAATGTTCAAGTCATAATGTATAAGTTTTCTTATAACCAATTGATACGCAATACAAGTGACACTATAATGGGACCATGCAATTTATAGGCTGAACCACACAACACTCTGCAAGAACAAGAACAAAAGTACCACACTGCCTCCAACATTCACGATTAATCACCAGAGGTACTATACATAAACTTACATTCCAGGCTCCAGCACTTGTTATTCACACTGATATACAAAATCGTATTACTTTGTATGCTAAATTCTGCTAAGAATGTACAGGAATATGAAAAATAGAAAGGTATTAACGATACTATTACCTTGCCACTGAAAAGAATGCACAGTAGACAACATAAACCCAGCTGCTAAAGTATACGGCATAAACAGCCAGCTTTGAAATGGGTTCCAGCCCTAATTTTGAAAATTCAACTCCAACTGCCAATCTGATTCAAAATCGTTCTAATTATCGATTCTTAAATTAGACTATTTCAGAATTGATGACAACTATTGCTAATGGTTTAAACCCATGATTCTTTTAAAAATTTAATCTAAACTATTTTAAATAAAAATAAAAATATATATTTAATAAATATTATAAAAATAAAAATAAATTATTTTATCAATTATTATAATTTTTTTATAAAACATATAATTTAGTTACTTATATTAATTTATAATTTTTATATCTTGACTTCTTATAATTTTATATTATACAAATTTGTTATTTTTTTTTATTCTAGATGTAAGCTTGATATTGTTAATAAACTTTGATGTATTTTATTAAAATATAAATTTAAATATTGTGATATATTTGATTTAGACTTTATGTGTTAAGAATCTCTAAAATAATATTTTAATTTAGTTTGTAGTGTTATATAGTGATGGTATTATATTTATTTAATATTATTTAATAATAATAATAATAATAATAATAATAATAATAATTTTGTTAATATTGATTCAATTATTAAACCTTAAATTCGTGTATTAACTAGTCTAATTACTAGTTCAATTTTAAATACACACCTAATTAATTTTTTCATAGAAGATAAATTTTGAACATTACAATAGATGTGATAAAAGATGGATTAGGATGAATTTATCCTTATCTCTACCTTCTCTAAAATATGACACTAAGACATGATTAATTTAATATCTTAATGTAATATATCAATTTTAATATTAAATATAGTTAAATAATAAAATAAAATAAATATAAAATTTAAATTAAAGTATATTTTATAATAAATATTTTAAAATAGATAATATTATGATATAAAAAATATTATCTATTAAATAAAAAGATTTGTAATTACGCACAACTATTAAAAATATTATATTTTTTTAACAGAATTATTAAAACTAAACCAAGTTGAGATGATTTGTAATAACTGAATGTAATTTTAAAACTGAGTCGGGTTGGCGGGAATGCTGACCCCAAATTAGAAATGTGCAGGAAGAGATTTTGTGCGTGGAAGTTAATTAGAAAGAGTGGTGACTTAAGGACTGGATTGTCACGTTAGTTGCTTAAATTCACCCGGTGAATTTAATTTTAGATTGACAATTGAATCCAGAACAATTGAATCTGTCAACTGCATTTAATTTTAGATTGACAAAATCAACCTGATATGACCTTTGTACATCTCCAGTAATGGGAAAATCAAATCAATTTACAGATTAATCATTTCTCCCCTAAAAAAAATTGTAAAAGCCAAGTGACTCATTTTCAAGAGACATCATTATCAATATCATCATCACCAGAAGGAATCTGCCTTGTCTCTGATAATGAAAGTTGCCTGGGCTTTGTGGAGCTTGGCTCAACAAGTCCTTTAGAAGACATATTTAATGCAGCAGTTCCCGATGAAGATCCTAACAGATGCTTGCTTGAGGCATCAACTGAAGGCGATGCAGAGATATTATAGGCAAAAAGTCCCATTGGGTGGTCAAACTTGCAACTGGGCCCAAATTTGCATATGCCATAACGAGAATAGAAGACACAAAATGGTTCTCCCTGTAAAAAATAAGACACTCTCTCTGTCAACTACCACTAATTCAAACACTAGTCACAAGACCAAACTAATGTGAAGAGAATAATCACACATATTTGCAGATCTTTCCATTTTCTCCAATTTCTAATTACCACAAACAAATAACCTTTTTACACATTTATTCACTTCATCGAAAGGAAAAGAAGAGCATAGACAAAGATCCTCCAGAGTTCACAAATTTTTAAAAAAGCAAAATAATAAGAAAATCACACTGTGTCCATATTTTGTGAATTATACGACAATATTACAAAGAAATACTTCAAACTACTCAAACTAATTGCCATTGTCTGCATCATCTCTCATGTCTATATAACTGCTTCAAAACAATCCAACTTAGGACGGCTTCAAATTATAGTTAAACTTACAACTTCAATTCTTCTATGTCCACATTTAAGGGTCCAAGCATCATTGTAATGCCACATGCATAATATGATGTTACGTTTTGCTATGCATTATGATTTAAGCCATGCATAGGAAGTTATCTGTTGAACTAGGAGATGCCACTTCCTAACAACAAGGCCATGTTAGGAAAAAAAAAAAAAAAGGGATCCAAATTCAAATAAGAGGTAATGCTAGAATAATCAAGTAACAAATATATGAACCACATGCAAGAAAAGTTTTGGAGACTAAATCTTGTTAAAATCCTGACCAAATTCAAAACCTGTGAGAAGTATAAATTCAGAAATAATAAAATTGAAGCTAGGTGGACAGAACTCACAGGACGTAAAGGAAGGCCTATGGGACTCAAGACACAATCAGGAAGAGGAAGTGGCCTCTCGCGCGGGTGGTGGAATCGACAGACTGCACCAAACTTACAATCTCCTGTCTTCGTGTAGAATTGGCATTCAGGCTGACCAGGTCTCTCAGGAAATATGTTCTCCCTTTGCAATGCATAAAACCCTACTGGAACCGTGCCAGAACGGAATTGAGAATATGCCTCGTATGATCCTGCGTTTGCTAACTCACCTTGGCGAGAAGTTCCATATGTTTGACCATTTCTCATTGCTTGATTTGGACTGTCTAAAGTAGAGATTGATCCCATTTGACCCTGCAATATTAATATTCTTCCATTAGGACATTGACATGTGTCAGCAATGTCTGCTTCTCACAAAACAGGTGTGTGCATATGTACCATGTTGCATTATTACTGAAGTTAAATGATTGGTCACCAATAAAATTTGACATCAACACAGGTATAACTTCAACTTTACAGAGGAATAATGACTCTAGAGACAGGTACATGGGATGGAAATACATCTTACGAACCTAGTTTACAACCATGATGCAACAAGGGCTATCTGAAATCCAACGGCAGTATAAAAAATGGAAATAAATGACCTTCTATGTACGTTTAACATAATCATGATGATATCGCGTGCCTTAGAATCAGCCGCCACATAGAATAAAATTGTCTTTCTAGTTTGTTAGCCTCTGAATGTTTTGAAGTGATTTATAAACAGATCAAAGCTATGACCATCTTACATGACAAAACTGTTTTTACAAAGACATTTTATGAATAGACGATTTAATTGTCTTACCAGACGAACAATTGAAACATACTATATAACTTAAAATACCTGCATTTATTTATATCTGTATTTACGCAAATAATTCATACTAAGGACTTAATGTAGTTTTAAAACGAGACGAACTAGTATAAAACTCTCATATGGTTATCTCAATCTCTTTACCTACTTTTGTAATTGAAGTAATAGTTAAAAAGAGAGAATTTCTAGTGTTATGTCACTTAATAACTTGTTTATAATAAGCTTAAAAAACCCTTTTACTTAGAAAGACGATATTACCTAACAAATTTCTTTTACAGAAATTATTAAAATACAATTTAACTCAACTTCTTGTGTTTTTTAGTCTAACATAATTCTTGTTTATGACCTCTAAAAAGAATGGGTGAGCTTACACTGTACGCACTCCACCCGGGCAGTGAAACCATTCCCTGAGGTAGAATTAAGGGAGCATAACTTGAAGGACCTTGCCAACGAGGACTAGGAATGTATGATGCCCTCGACCAATCTGTAATTCCTCCCGCATATGACTGCTGACCTAGTGTAGTTGGAGATTGGACGGTAGGGTAAACAGGAGAACCGCGTAATGAAAGCATCATATTACTCGGTTGAGGATGGTGGAATTTGCAAGTGTTCCCAAATTTGCATTGTCCTGTTCTTAAATAATAAGTGCATTCAGGTTCATTCTGCAAAATCAGGAAACAAAGAGAATATATTGTTAAGTTATAAAATGAATATCAATTAGAAAGCAAGCAAAGTATCTATGAAAGGTTCAAGGGTCAGATATTAAATATCTACATGCAAAAACACAAAGTTCTGGAAAATATATTGATAGTATCTGAATTTATGCAGGTCTAAAAGAAGATCTGACAATTTAATGGTTACCAAACGAGAAAAGATACAATAATGAGCCACAAATTTATGAGCAACTACTATTGAAGTCATAATTATAAATGGAGAGGAAAATATTAAAAACTAACAGGGCGAAGTGGATAGCCTAAAATATTTAAGGCAATTCTTCCAGCAATCCCAGCCTGGTCTTTAGGATGATGAAATTTGCATGTAGCTCCATATTTGCAAGTTCCTGTCTTCATATAGTACTGGAAAACAGAAGAAAAGAAAAAGATATGTCTTTGTTGTGGTGATTGGTGAAATGTTTAAATAAAGAATGCGTGGCAAGATACAAATTAGTACTCTGTATTACAAGGTTGATGTTAAATAAAGAATGCGTGGCAAGATACAAATTAGTACTCTGTATTACAAGGTTGATGTTAACACTTAACATCCCTGGTACTCATACAGAACAAAAATTACAAAATCAATAAGAAAATCTTATCAAAACAAGCATTTATAGTTTGACATGAAGTCCTTTCCTGCTTTTTAGTAGCTATAGCTCACAAGGATATCAATGCTTAAATCAATAATTAGTACATGCTAGTGAGGATTGAATATCACATGCACGTGTGTATATATATAATCAAATCTTAAGAATGACAAGGATAAAATTTTCTTTGTAATCCACCATAACTTTCCAATTGTTTAACTGGTTTTTTAGTTAGATGAAAGCCAAATTGAACTTAGTCTAAAACAATTACCACAAATTTAGGCAAAGTCATGTACACACAAAGCACCATCAATCTATTAATTTTCCACCAAAAGTATACTACTTTTAAGATAAATCCAAATATATGATTCCAAAAAAAAAAGGACATAAATCAAATTCCATGCAATACAAGTTGATAGTTTGTCCCTTTCCCCTACCTCTATACTCCACAACTTTCAAATTTATTGACCTTTTAGGCTAGCCTTATCCATGGAAGTGTTGACTCCAAATCCAACAATTACCCCCACAAAAAAGACTAATATGATTTTGAGAAATTACTAAACCCCAACTTAAAAAGAGCTAATTTCTAGATCATGCATATAAATAAGCAACAAGCATTTTATGCATGCATTGAGAATCTAGTACATGCCTGACATTCTGGCTGCCCTATTCTTTCTGGGAACTCGCCTATCATCCTTGTCGTGGCAATAGCCTGAGAGGGTCATCAGTAAAGTTTATCAGGTATTTATATTCTCCATGTAAGAGAATGATATATTAAAATATAAATATCAACAAGATTCAAAATTATGTAGCATCAGCTACGTGAAATTCATTCATGTGGAAAGAGCGTGTATGTGTAGACTGACACGCGAACATGCATAAAAATGTGCTATATATACACCTGCAAAAAGGAAAAATAAATATTGTCCATCATACCCAAAGCTAGTTACGAGTGTTGCATTAAGGAAGATATACCATAATGGTATTCTCCCTGGTGGCTATGTGCATCTTTCTCTGCTAAAATGTTGTCATGATCCAGTACAATACAATGAATAGAAATTCACGTGCTTTGAATAGGAACAATATTAACAAACTAGCAAAGAACATATGATGGACAAATAATGTTAACAAATAGTTTCAAGTGTACATCGATTTTGTCACCTAGAGGTATTAATATTTTATGATCATAATAGGAATGATTCAAAATGAATCCATCCAAGAACATGGAGAATTATGTATCAACATCCAATTTGAACACATATTATAAATACATTGCAACTTGTACCAGCTTCCTGTTACGAGGATGATTAAATCGACATGTTGCACCAAATCTACAAAGGCCTGTTCTGATGTAATATGAACAATCAGGCTCCTGTGGACGCTCCGGATAAGGTCCAGAATCCATTATTTCACTACACCTCAATTTCACCACCCACAATGGATCTGAAATAATGTCATAAATGTGTGAACAACATAATACAAGTGAAATCATATCATCAATGTACACAGTGGCACAAAATTCCAAACCTACAATCACAAAAATAATAATGCGTCGGTGCAACTGTCGTTAGGAAAAGCTTAAATGATGGTAAACAATTATTTTGCTTTTCAAAACTTTTCTAAGAAAAAAATAAAACAAGGCTCAATTGAAATTGAATTGATTCTCATAGTAGTTTGATCTGAATTGTACACATGACATCTTGAAATTGAATTGATTCTCATAGTAGTTTGATCTGAATTGTACACATGACATCTTGAAATTGAATTGATTCTCATAGTAGTTTGATCTGAATTGTACACATGACATCTTCTAGTCCTAAGGCACAACATTGGAACACAAAAAGTTGCTTTATTAATTTTACGCAATTGTTTGAAAAAAAAATGAAATGATAATCAAATTAAGGAAAAAGGTAAAGGAAAATAGTATGATAGAAAGGGTGAGCGATGGTGGATTGTGAAAATTAAAACGATGAGCAATTAATTAATAATTTAGAAGAGAAAAAGGGAACCTTGAGGGACCTAGGAATTGCGGCGTGAAATTCCATGAGGATGAGGATTAGGGACGACGAGGTTCATCTTCTCCATTCATATGGCCTTCAATTCTCATTTCCCACCTTCTCCCCCTCATTCCTCAAAAGAGAAATTTCTCCTCTCCACAAAACATTAGTAAATATTATGTACCAGCTAAAAACTTTAACATTTTACACTACAACCACCTAAAAAGGTACTATCACTCTATTCACTTAATTATTTGTCGTTAAGGTTTGTTGCTAAATTATTATTTTTAAAATAAATTGTTCTTACTTTTCCTTTTTTTTTTTCATTTATACTCCTCTAATTTTTAAAAAACACCTTAGCGTCAAAAAATAAGTGTGTCACTTTTTTAAATAAAATAATAAGTGTCAGTCAATTTATTATATATACAAGAAAAGTAAATGTTTATTTAAAAAATAGAAAAGGTGTAGTTGTCATTTAAAAAAAGATTTATGAGAGATAAATGTAATTTTTTTTTGTTTTTATAATAAAAATAATGTCTTTTCATTCTATACAAATTAGCGAGTAAAATGTGGAAAGAAATCGAGAAGGAAGACTTAATTATAAACAAAAGAAATTTTGAGGAACTAAAAAATTGATGCAGTTAAAATATGTGACTAAAATTATATAATTATGATTGTTATGAAAAGATAAAAATATAATTAAATTTATAATTAAATTATACAAGTAATTTGATTAATTATTTTTATCAATATCTTTTAAATTTTAGTATTATTTTACTAATTCTATAATTACGTCAAGAATTCATTATTGATCTTATATAGTATTGTCATTTATAAGGGAGTAGTCTTTTTCTCTTAGATATTTTTTTAATTTTATACTTGATGTTTAAAACTTGGATGTTTACTTCATTGACTAAATCACCTATGGACTTAAAATAAACATTAGTTTGGGGTTTGTCTACGTTAAAATACTTTCTTCTTCTTATGTTTAATTTTAGTATTTTGCTATCACCAACCTACGTAAGAATGACTTTTTAGCTTCATGTTATAAATAATTTACTTTATTTATAATACTATCGATAACTTGTAATATATTAATATTTACTTATTAGGTAAAAATAACTAGGTGAGGATGAGGAGTAGTGGATAGTTTTGCGTATCAAATAAAGGGTAAAAGAGTCCAAAAATATGTAATAAGTGATATATCGTCTTTATTAATTGTTATTGATAATGCGATTTATTTTATATCTGATATATAAAATATAAAGCTTATAAACTGCATAAAATTTATGATTCTATATGTTAATTTAATTATTTGTAGTAAATAAAATTTAACTTACTAAATTACATGCATAAAATAAAAATACAATAAGTAGACAATGATACTATTGACATATTACAAAATAATTTTAAAATCCATATTAATATGAATTTTAATTTAATAGTTTGAGAGTAAAAATTAGTAAGTAATTATATATTTATATTGGATAATTCTAAGGCAGTACCCAATGAAAAACAAATCCGATAATAAGGAAAAAAAAACATATTAAGACTAATTTTTCATTGAATTGAAGTTTCATGGAGCAAGTTCATTGGAAGCCAAATAGACTGAAAAAAAAAGACATTGAGAAATCCATATGAAATTAACTATTTCCACAGAAATAAAAATTCGTGATATTTTCAGACATCAATAACTTATTTAAGTTTTGATTGCATTGCAATTTAATTAGGAGTAATTTGGGAACAACTTACAATGGTAAGAATTTAAATCTTGAAATTATCATTCTATTTTATTTTAACTATTATCCGGTATTATTAATCTCACAAATGTGTAAAAATTTTATGTGTGAACAATATTATTTTTCTCACAAATCATATATATTCATTCTCACAATATATTACACAGGTTAATATAAAATAAAAAATAATAAATTCGTGAGAAATTTAGATAATATTATATCACTTCAACCTTCAAATAATTATATTGTTAATTTTTTTTTATAAATTCTTGTTAGTAATTTTACTAATGGTGTAATTAATTGGTAATGAATTTTAGATATTTAATATTGACATGTGTTGAAAACAATGTAGGCCTAACTACTAGGCCTATCTACTAGGCCTGTAATGAGATAATTTTTTAAAATTAATATATATAGTAGTTAAACCCTTTTATCGTCATGATATTGTTCTCTATAGTTTCATTATTGGAAATAGTTCATTCAACCAATGAAAACTTAGAATTTAAAGTATATAATTAGGTAAATAAAGACTTAACTTCTCAATTATTTAAAATCATGCAACAACAAATAATCTTTAGTATATCTGATCATATTTTCAACAAATAAGTATGTAATTGGTATTTTAAATACATATAAAATATGTTATTGCTAATATGCTTTTCATACCATAACATGGGTAAAATTAAAAAATAAAGCTATTAATTTTATCTTATTTAACTCCCAAGCTTCTATCCTCACTAACGTTATGTTGTTAATTAATTTCTACTTTGAATTCAAGAAACATTGGATTTGGTCCCCAATGCCACGAGGTGGAGAGATCAAAGTTCGTTTGGGAAATACTACTGCTACGTACTCAGAGTACAAAACTAGAGTCCAAAACAAGTAAACAAAAAGCAACATAAATAAGGATTATTTTTGTTTTACATAAAAGATAAGTATAAATACAAACCACACACACAAAAAAAAACCAACTTAGATATATACGGATAAAAATAGAAAGAAAATAACTTACTTACAAGTGAAGGAAACGACATTAAGGCAGATTAAGGACACTAGAACTAAAAATAGGTGATTGTCATCCTGGTCCAGCTAGCTCATATATAGAGTTAGGTGGTTTTGGTTTGTCTTTTGGTCACTCACTGCTCAACCTACTATTTTGAGGTGGTGTTGGTTAGATATTCGAGTTTAAATCAGAAATTACCTTTATATAATAAATTTAAGATAAATAATAATAATATAAAAAATTTCAATTGTAATATATTACAATATAACTACATATTTTATTTTTGAAATCACAAGTGAAAGTTACACATTTGCTGGTTTTAGTTCCAATTCAATAGATTTTTTATTTCCCTGCAATTGATCGAAGAAATGAGAGAGAGTGGAAAGGCCTGTCATTCTTCCATTCCCTTGTGTTTGTGGCCAGTGTTGCTGTAGGTATTTTGCATCCAAGAAGATCAAGACCAGACACCAACTCACCAGCTGCCACAACAAGTCAGTCTCTTAATTTTGATATCATGCATCTAATCTTCTTTTTCCACCATGCATCAAGGCTTAATGATTCAGTTAAATGTTATTACCTCATTTCAATCAGATCAATCTCTTAAGACAGTTAGACTCTTATTGTACACCATTGTTAAAATATGTCCTTATCCAGTGCTTATTTGTTTTGGTTAATCTCTATCTTATAAGTTTACAACAACAATTTTTTAAAATTGTTTTTAATGTTGTTTTTTAATCAAAAAATAAATTTTCATTTCAATAATTTACATAATAAAAATATTCATTTCTATTTCTGATCCAAAAACATCATCATCTATCTCATCTAAATTTTGTCCATATATACTTTTATGGACACTTGCTCTATATCACCACAAGCCCATCGCCCACCATCTAAAAGATACCCTCCACCCCAATAAGTAGCAGTGTCATGGGCTCACTTTCAACTTTAAAAGCTTCCAATTAGTGGATCACCTTTTTTACTTTTTTTGGTTGAATCACTTCATAGGTTGACTGAATCATTCCATTATGTATTGGATTCTTTCTTATTTTATTGATAAATGGATGAACCATGGTGGGTTTATTAAATGAAATTAAATGGAAACAATGAGTTTCTAGCTATTATATATCTACATGGTTAAGGCTTTTGCCATTTCCATATATATGAAAATAATTGTAGAAATATAATTCACCTTAATAAAGTGATTCATGATTTGAATTACTGAAAAATAACAAATACAAAGTATATCAATCAGTGTTATTATTCTTGTGAAAGATGAGATAAAAGTATAATAATACTAGAAGCACGTGTCTGTTTGTTTTAACCTTTTCTTTTCATAAAAATTACTATTAAAAAAACTTAGTGTGTTAATTTAACCTTTTGGAAAAAAAATTCTAATTTTTTTGAAGCTGCTTTAGATAGCTTTTGAAAAAAATATTTTTTTAAATTGTAATTAAATAAAAATAGATTCTATTTTTTTTATAAAATTATTATAAAACAAATGACCATTTATACATCTTCAAGTCATTTTTTAAAAGTTTAATGGGTGATGACAGAGTTCGTCTAGACTTGATCCATTAGTTCGGTAAAACTTTCCCCTTTTTCAGTTTTGACGCCTTCTGAATTTAGAACAATTTGCACGTGCGTTTGGATTTACCCACGTGATCTTCACCATTTTTTTTATTATAGGCGTTGTTTGAATTTGATCTTGACCATGGAACTCTTTTGACTACATAATTCGTGGTTGGAAAGACAGAGACTATATAACTCTTTGCGCATATTGCTGTGCAGAATCTTCTTCGTTTAACAGCAATTGTTTTGTTTTTTCTCTAAGAAATTTTTTAATAGTTTAATTTTTATACAATATTATGCTTTCAACCGGTCAAAGTGTATTTATCAAAATAATTATTGTAAAAGTTAATTTATTATACATGTTAATTTTTAATTCAATAATAATATAAACATTTATACTTACACTATATTACTCTATTTTTAAATAAAGACAAAATGTATGATCCGTTATAAAAATAAATAATCATGCATTATATCTGTCACATATGAAGTGAAAAAATTGAAAATAATTTTAATTTAGACTTAGGAAATCAGCAGAGTTCAATAGTCAATCAATAACTTATATAAAAGAAAATATAAATGCATATATGAATTAAAATATCATTATAAGGACCAAGTTGTAAGAAAAAGATAGAAGAAGATGAGGCTTGAGTTATTGACGACAAGTCCAAATCCAATTTTTTTTTTCAAATATTGACGGAGCCTACTTTAATGAATCCACTTGAATTTGAGTCAAAATTGTTATTTTTATCAATAATAATATATTAATAGAAAAATACTACGTAAGCAAAGACGAAATGTTAAAAATGCGACTCATGCAGCATATTAAAACTATCGTCGTAATTCTGTATAATTTAAAAAATATATTAACAACAAAAAAGTGGATAATTTTTTTGTAAGCCGCCATCTAAATCACTTTCAAACTTTCCACCTTGTTTTAATGACAAGTATTTATCTATATTTTTACTTATTATCATTCAAGATAATTACAGATAAAAGAATACAACGAAATTTGAATTCGTAAAGTGGGTAGGATTAACATATATCTAGGGTAATTTTTCATTTTAATTATGTATAATATATATATAATTGGTATACATATTTTTTATCAACTATCTTTTTTCTTTAATCTTTTTTAACTACTCCATGTACTATTGATTAGTTTTCATTATCTTTTTTTATTTTATTTTTAATCTTTAAGAAACACAGATAAATATGAAGAATCTCTTTTTTTCTTTTACAGTATCTATAATTTATATATAAGGAGATCGAAGCCATACCTTTGGCACTTATAGTTGTGAGCCAAGGCCGAAAGAACAAGAGCAAGCTTAACATGGTGAGAGTGATGATTGAAGAGGAAGACGAAGCTGTGATTGCTCCAACTAACTTTTCCATCGTTGAGGAGGGCATTTATCGCTCCAGCTTCCCTGGATCTTCAAATTTTTCTTTTCTCGAAACTCTGAATCTTCGATCCATCATGTGAGTTCAACTTTTCTTTTCTTAGATCATATCACGCTTCTCTCGTTCTTTTTCTGTTGTAGAATATGAAAAAGTTATTTGTACAATAATTTATATAAAAATTAAAACAAAATTAGATTAACAAACTAAAGTTATTTGTACAAGTACTTTAAATGAAAGCTCACGGATATCATATTGGTGAGTGCAGATACTTGTGCCCCGAACCCTATCCACAACAAAATTTGGAGTTTCTTCAATCGCACAATATTCGCCTCTTTCACTTTGCTATTAAGGGCAAGACGGTAGTTAACGTCCTTTTCTTATATATATTATGATTATGATTGCATTGTAAACCTAAAGCCATTTGATTTCATGCTAAATGACTACTGGCTTATTTGTCTTTGCAGGATCTTACAGTCTCTTCCGCCAGGGACACTATCTTGGAGGCTGTCAAAGTTTTAATTGGTACTTAATTATTGTAACACTTATTCAAGCATTATGATATCTCTTTTTTTGTCACATGTTTTTAAATTGCTTCATTTTGTTGCGGTTTCAGATGTGAGAAACCACCCAGTTTTAATCCACTGCAATCAAGGAAAGGTATATATATCTACATCTATTAATAGATTTAATTTTCCAATTTATTTGTTATTGTGAATTGGTTTTATTTATAAATTACCTAGAAGATCTGATGTTTGTGTTGTTTTATATATATATGCAGCACCGAACTGGTTGCGTTGTTGGTTGCTTGAGAAAATTGCAGAATTGGTGTTTATCTTCTGTGTGTGAGGAGTACAAGCAATTTGCTGGTGCTAAATCCAGAGCAACAGATTTAAGGTTCATAGAAACGCTTGAGGTGTCAAGCCTGAGACAGTGTCTTAATAGCATCATATACCAGTACCTAGGATGTACTTCAAAGATGAGGTTGCTGAATGGAGATGAGAATTCAATCAAGCCACAGATGACATTAGTTTAGCTTTGGTGTAGCTGTTCATTTTGTTCTTTTTGAACACGCAAAAATTGTCACGCTGCATGTGTCATTGCACACAATTAATTCATCTTTGAATTTTTTTTTCATATATATAGATATTTCAAAAATAGATCGATTCTAAAATTAAAGAGATAATTATTTGTTGTGCAATTCTTAGGTTGAAAAAACATTTACCATAGTTGAGTGGTTGTTTGTACAGTCAGTTCTTGATCTTCCAAGACACTTGGACTGTCTTGGACTTGTGTCCTTGCTCTATTATGTTTGAATTGTTAGAATTAGAATTACAAATTTGGATTTTAATTTTTATTTTAGTTAGTTTAGAAATTAGAATTATAAATCTTACATTTATATTATTCATAGGATTATTATGTATAATCTAAAATTTGAAAGTAATATTTATTAGAAAATATAATATTTTGAATATTTTATTACTTTTGATTTATCTACTTAAATCATGACTAATTTTTACAATTATATTTATTTGGCCAATCCTACTCTTCCAAATAAATTATAAGGTAGTAAATCACCACTTTTATGTGATGATAACTAATATCAATATGATATATATTCTAATTTTTAACTTATAAGAAAAAGTTAATAATATTTAATTATATATTATGTAGAGATGGTAGTCTTAAATTATTTAATAATTTCTCACTCTCGACGTGGGTTTGTCCAACCACCATCATATTATGATATATTATAGCTTTTCTTGAGTAAAAAAAATCAACCGTTAAAATCTCATCATTTTTTAAAATTATTTTATAATAAAATATTGTATTAATAAAAGTTATTAAGTGACTAAGATTATGTAGTATTAGTGTCAGCGAATCCGTTCTCATGTCTCCATTATTTTTATCTGAGTCTCGTTAAAAAAGATGGAAGAGACATCTTTTTTACTTGAGCGTGATTTTGATTCTTAGTTGACCTATGTAAATAGATTGCATGACTTAATTGGAGTTATTTGAACTAGTTTACCCCATTTAACTTATATGATCTTTGTGCGCGCGTATGTAATTAACGTTTTCAAGATATTACTTTAAATAATTTATTAATTAGTTTTTATTAAAAACTTAAGTTATTTGAATCAAAAAGATTAACAATTATTACATAAAATAAACGAGTACTTTTAAAATAATATTTAAGTAAGGATATGTTAATAATTATACTAATTTACTATGTCAAATCCATTGTAACGGATCCGAGTATTACTATATAAAATCTTGTTCACAAGAAAGTTTCATAGGATTTTAAATTTCCTGGATAAAAAAAACTCAAATGGATAAATAAATGGATTTTAAATTTCCATTAATGAGAGTAGCTAGCTAGGCTAAATATATACAATGCCTTTTAGTATTAACCGACTGATCTTCATCTTAAATTGGTGTTGATTAATTCGATGTGATCATTATCTTGATTAGACTGTTACATCAGTGGATTTTTTTTTTCAACATCATTGGATTGTTAATTTATAATAACTGAATATAGTTGAATAACTTGGATCACACACGCAGACAAAATATAATAACAGGAACATTACAATTAATAAAGAGCTGCAAGGTGTCGTAAGAATGCATCTTCTCTTGGCTGATTGATTAAATACGGGCAGAAGTAGAAATTTTTTACTAAAATATAGTTATTTGAAATATTTTATAAAAGGGGACGATTTTGTTCGTGTCATTCTAAAATGGTACAATATTTAGATAGAATATAGAAAACCCTTAATTTTAATTTTATTGTCCGTTACTGTATTTTTTACTAAAAAAAGTTAAATTATGTAGCGATTTTCAATACCACATATCTTCTTGCATGTGAGCCATGTAGCATGACCATTAATGTTTTTTTAAAAATAGTTAGCCACGTGATGACTTCCAAAAAATAAAATAAAAAATAAAATAAAATTGTGCATGTACAACACATGTTCTGGCTGCATACCCTACTGGTGGAGTGGTGGTGCAGATGTCCCCAAAATCCAATTCACACATCAAACCTCCTCTTCTTCCATAATCTCTAAAACTCTCCTTTTCCTCATGCATTTTAGGTTAGTTTTATTTAGTATATTATATTTTAAATATAATTATTATTTTTTAATTATCCAAGTTTTTTTTTAATTATTTTTATTTATTATATTATTTATTGATTGGTAATTTTATTATTTGTGATTTTTTATTTTATTAAGTATTTATTTATTATATTATGGTATTATTAACATAAAAACAATAATTAATAACAAGCATAGAAAGAAAGAAACGTAAATAAATATTTGAATAAAGTACAAATAGATACACAAATAAATAAATAAAAATAATGTAAATAAATAAAGATACACAAATAAACTAGTATAAGAAAATTAAATATAATTAATAAAATAAAATACATAACCATAAATAAATTAATTTTTAATTAACATAACTACATAATAAAATAATAATAATAAAACGTTCATAAAATTTACTCTATTTAACTTAATATCACTGAAATATAAATTTATTTCATTAAACATAGCACTATTAATTTTTTTAAAGTTTAGAATATATTTTTAATTAAAACATATACTAAAATAAATTAATTTACCAAGTTATTCTTTATTCATCTTAAAATTTAAACCATAACTCGATAATTTTTTTTATAATGTATAGTAAAATCCAAAATAATTAAAAATTTTAAAATAATAATTAATAATAAAAATTATGAGATAAATTATTATTATTATTATTATATTAATTATATATATTATATTTCTACTCAGGCATATTGAAGACTCTTCACAAAGCCGAGAAAGATATGTGTCAAGATTCTCGAAATCTTAGTAACCAATAAATAATGAATAATAAGTATGGATTATGCGGCGAAAGATCGACTGTCATTAAGGATAACGTGCCTAAGCCTATAAGTATCATAAAAGGGAGCAAGAGGCAAACACCAGATATATTGTGAATCTCGAGAAAAAGACTTCTATAAGAGATATAGTTGACTTGGACGTCGAAGTGTTTCTTTAAGTGAAGGTGCTTCACCTTTCACCTTGGGCAAGATGAGAGAGCTCAGAGATTTGTAGAAAGAACTTAAAAGCTAATGAGAAGGATAGGAAAGTCGATTAAAAAGAGAATTTGGTGATCGATAAATTTCAGGTGAGAAAAAATACACATTTAAAATTTTCTATTTTAAAACATGTTTTATAAATTATTTTTTAAACAGTAAAATATAATAACATTTTTAGTTACATGTGTATAAGAATTAAATTTTGTAATAACTATATTTATTTAATAATTTATTTTAATATATATATATATATATATTCATTTAAAAATTTATGCCTTGATATAATATATAGCATTACATTTATTAAATTCAATGAATATATTATATTTAACAAATATATTAAGATAGTATTTAATTAAAGTGATATATATATATATATATATATATATAATGTATATAGTATAATGTATCTACATTTGTTAAAAAAAATAATATAATATTTACATCTCTCAAGCAAGATAGTATATTGAAGATATTTTGATAATAATATTTTTAATAAAATTTTAATAAAAAATAAAAAAATAGATTAAAATGTCGTATATTTAAATTTGTTAAAGAAAAGAAATATGTATTTTAATATAAAAGGAGAATATAATTAAACATAATAATATTTACAATTCTCGACAAAAGAAGAGAATAATTTACTCAAATAATAATAAAATTAATCTGAAATAAGAAGAAAAAAGAGTGTTGAGAAGATTAATTTTATAAGAGAAGAGAAAAAGAGTTTGATGTGTGAAATGGGGCGGGGAGGGAATAGTTTATATAAGAAAAAATAATTTTTATTATGGAAGATAATACTTGACTACAAATAATAAATAAGTAAAGGCAAAGAGAATTCCCGTCATGATCCTCTCTGTGCTCTAGACTTTATTAATCACGATATAGAGAATAACACAGCAGATATACACACTTAATTAATAATAAGAGAGTCCAATCTATTAGGAAATCCCAATTTCTCAAGTACATAAACAGGGCAAAAAAGACTACTACATTCTATCATAAGCTTTGGACATATGAAGTTTGATATATAGCCACATTTCCTTTTCTACCTCTCTCCTTATTCTTCATATAATGAAAACATTCAAAACCTATTCAGGCATTATTTATGATAATTTTATTTGGAACAAAAACAGTTTGAAATTCATCCACAGTATTTGGCATGTCTCTTGCAATTGTTTTTGTGACAAATTTAAATAGAACATTGCATAGGTTAATTTGTCTAAACTGACATGAACACGTTATTTATCTTATGGAATAAGAACAATTAAATTTGGTTTATAAAACCTAGATGAAGGCCATCATTAAAATTTGTTAATGCTACATCCTTCACGTCCTCCCCCACAACATGCCAAAACTTGTGATAAAAGAGATCTGGAATTTCATTCCTTCCTGGACCCTTTTTGGAACGTATTTGGGGTAGAGCTTCCAAAACTCCACCTTCTTTAAACTGTAAAATAGCCAATGTCTATATATTTTTTTAGAAATACTAGTTAAGACACCATTTACAGCTTGTTATATGACTTTTAGTAATATTTATAAAATATTATAAAATATAAAAAATATTATTTATTAATTTTGATATATTTTAACAAATATTATATTTAAGTAATATTATAAAATGTTATTGACAATATTTTATATTTAATCAGTATTACTAAAAAATATATAAAAAAAGTTATTTAAGAAAAATATCGATAACATTTTTGGATAAATATTATAAAAGTGGCAGTAGTATTTTTTCTTCTTTCTCTTATATCTTGTAAGGTTGGAAACTGTGACATGTTCCTCCACACCTGAAATTGGAAACCATCCTATCAAATCTCTCTTTTATATAGAATCTGGTGTATAATTAAGCTCCTTCTATTTGTCCATTATGTATACCTATATATCCAATAAAATCCAAGTCAAGTAATTCGCACTCATTAATAATTCAATAATATTATATCACTGATTACATATAAAGTCAAAATTTAAAGTAGCTGTATACTCTACTTTTTATTAACATTCGTCATCTCTCTTTTATTTTTTTATTTTAAAAAAATATGAAGTTGCACGGAGGGTTTCTTTCTCCTAATTATTATAAAATTAATGTTAAATACTTTACAAAATTGGTTAAAAAAACTGCTAGCTAGAAATTATACTTGATTATTAATAGTTGAATGAGAATTTGGGAATATTTTTTAATTTTTTAACTTTAAATAAGAAGATATACATCTGTGCGAGGACTTCTAAAATAAGCTCTTCAATGTTTTAATGCTTCTTTTAAAAAAAATAAAAATTCAAACGGATCTTATGATCGATCCCTTCAAATGAACCTGACTCCGTAATTGAACTTTGGTAAGATTCTTGTTATTAATTTGATAGAGACTCAAGCAGGATTAGACATTAGATGGAATTGTAGTAAATGATTATTGATTTAAGTAGAAAGAAGTTATAGGTGGTTTAATACCTATACCTTATAAAAGTTTACAGAGAAATGCTAAACAAATAACTTTATTCATATAATTGATTTATTTTTATTATTTTTTTTATTTTTCATTTGTGGACTCTTTTAAGCTTAATAGTTAATTCCTAGCTACCAGACAAAAACTATTTATACTGTGAATTATTTTTTTTGTCCATAGATGCAAAATAAAAGTTATCATATGATGTTACAATTGTTAATTAAGGGGGAACATACTAAATTACATAAATTTATTCCCACTGCCAATGGGGTGTTGATTTTAAAGATAGGATTTAGGTTCGAATTCAAGATAATTCATTAGTAGGTGATATATATGTAATTTTATTATAATTTCTTGTTGAAAATGGAAGTCTTTCCGAATCTTTATGAGAATGAATCTTTTCCTAATTTAATTTTTAGCCATTAAATCAATCTATTTCATACACTAAGAAAAATGTTGTATACTATCAGTTTGAAGTAACCTAAAAAAATCGTGCAAATGCGGTTACTCGTATTATAGGGAGAAGACACACAAATACACAATAAACTCACCTGTAATGCTTAGATGGAACCCAATAAATAAAACCACCTTAACTTTTGTACATCCTATTTTTTACATTCACTTTAGACGAGCAATGCTAATTGCTTAATTTTTTAAAACCACCGCTAGAGTTGCTGATTTGTCATTTCTTAGAAAGAGTTTGTTGCTTATTTAAGTAACTATTACTTAAAGTAAAATGAGTACTGCAACTTAAAAACAAGAGGTCAAAGCGGGATGATCTGTTAATTTTATTTGATTGACTTATTAAAATCGTACCATTAGATTAGAATAGATAGTATTGCTTAATAAAAGTTGCATAAAGTTAAGAAAAAAAATATATATATATATATATATATATGACATTCCAGAATTTTGTATAAAAAATGTATAAAATAAGGATATGCAACTCTAATGGATTACACCTTTAGAGATCTTCTTACACTTCTTTGGATAACTTTTTTTTACCCCCTAAAAAATGGAGACAGATATTCGGGAATGAGTTATCAATGTTTGTTGGTTCAAGTGACAAGAAACAATTGATTTCCCTTAAGTAAAAACTCAGATTTGATTTTAGTATGAAAAAAAAGAGTGTCAAGAGAGCTTTGTTTAAATGGATTCATTCAAGGCAAAGAGTAAAAAAGTGCAGATAAAGAGGAAATTCGCCCCACTAACAAGTACTCAACAAAATCAGCTAGAGGAAAGGGGCTAGCTAAAATTGTGGGCGCAAGAAAACAATCAAGCATTCCACAAAACCAGAACTGTATTATATATAGTTCAAGGACACAAAGGAATTATGAGGAATAAGTTACAAATATTAAGTAAATTAAAAATTAAATCCTTATATTAACACTGTTATTTATTTATTCTACATGAAAATATTTAGAAATTTCATTAAGTTTGACAAGTATTTGTCAAGATGTAGTCCCAATTATCATGTAGGACAAATGCTTACCACCTCAACAAACATCTAACATCATTGTAATTTCAACAACTAAAAACTAATCATACAAGAGCAAGATAATAACATTTTTCAGATAAAAACAAAAAACATAAAACGATGTGAAATATTATATAAACCAAATAGAAGTCTTAGCATGCACTTTGTACATACTCTCTTCATACCATATAGTTTGACTCATATCCAAATAACCAAAAACAACGACGGGATAAAATCTCAAACACAAAATGAAAGCCAACAGAAATTGTTCAGTTGCTGACACAGTAAAGACAAGATAACTGTCTGTTGCACCTAGTACCTGTTCAGGAACCTAGTACCTGTCTCTTGCACCTCTGAAAGGGAACACTGAACTTGACCCATTAGAATTAAACCTAGCCTGAGGAAAACCTCCAGAAGAAGGAGGAATGTTAAATGGTGGAGACATTGGAAACTCAAAAACCCTTGAAGGACCAGGTTGAGAGGCATCATATCGGTTACGGTTAAGCCCATAGGAGAGGTAGGGCATGGTATTGGTATTATTCAAGGGAGAATATTGCATTTGTGGGGTGGAGGAGGAAGACCCAATATTATTCATGTTACTATTCATGAAACTCAGAAACATATTGGAAAATTCAGGGCTTGTGTCATTGCCAAGTTCAAGAGTTTGATCTTGAGGTTCTGCAGGATTTGGGGCGTTGAGATTCTCATTCCTAGGTATTCCAAAAGCCGATACAGCATTAGCAGTAACAGCAGCAAGTTCTTCACTGCCATCATCATCTTTATCCACACGCTGTTTCTTGTTGTTGTTCCTAGGAGGTGGCGCTTCGTGGTTGTGTTTTCCCTCGTAAGTTGTAACCACGTTTTTTGGATTGAATGAATCCCTTTCCACGTGCTTCCTTACGGCACACCTACCACTTGTGCATTTGTAGTAGGCCCTACAAAAAATATATCCATGAAAACTCGTTAAATGATATAGGCCCTAATGTGAAGAGTGAAGACCTTAATTTAAATGAATATAATGAGGATGCTTTGGCATGTTGATGGATAGTAGAAGCAAACCAATGGAGTACGTAATTTAGTTGTAACAAATTTTTATTTTTTTTGTGTTAGTATTTGGTACCAGGTTAAAGAATGGTTGAGGTAGGGAGAAAAGGGCACTTTGGTAAGAGTGCCATTATGAGTTGTCAAGAAAGAAAAAAGATGAAAAGTGAAACATGTAAGAAGTAATTTAATGCAAAAGGATGAAAAAAAAAAAAAGAGACGAAAGAAGATAGATGAGAAAGTGAGTGAATGAATGTAATTATTCTATAAATATTAATGCTATGCATGATATAAAAACTAATTAACTTCCTAATGTGTGGAGCATTAATTGTAAGATTTATATCTTATATCTTGCCTTTTAATTACTTTGTTTTGTCTAGTAATTAATATTATAATTAAAAATGAACAATAATTAATAAAGAAAATGAAGGTCGTACCATGTTGAGAGAAATACAAGTAGAATACCATATAAGTAACTAATTAAGTAATAATATTATTTTTTATTATCTGTTATTTGGTGGCCATAGGCATTCAGACAATTTTGAGAGAGAGAAAGAGAAAAAAAATGAAGAAAGAAAGAAGAGAGAGAAGAAGACTCAGAATTATTAAGATGCAGAAAGGTTGAGTATATATATATATTTTAAAAATATTAATTATTGTAAAACGGAAAAATGTATTTCCTAGTTTGTTGAATAGAAAATTTTAAATTTTCTCTCCTGTGCTATCTTTAATTTTATTTTGTCTCATTATTTTTTAAAATTAAATAAAAAATTAATAATTATTTTTGTTATGTTTAGTTTAAAAAAAAAAGAGACCCAAAAGGCAGTTAAAACAATAAACTGCTGATTTACTTAAAATACAGATTAAAAAATGACAAAATAAAAATGATAGTAACTCTAGTTTTTCACTTTTTTTTTCTTATATTTCATATACACTGATTTTTTTTCTTTTATTATAACCACCGCGTAATTTTTTAACTACAAAAAATTTTAAAATCTGCTGTAGCAAAATTAATAGCTATTCTGTAACTAATTTTAAGTAAAAATAATTAACTACAAAATTACTATAGTATTGATGGTAGCATGAAATAAGTAATAAATTAACTAAGAAAATAATTTTAATTAATTTGTGATAAAATTTTAAAATTTTTAATTATTTTTTAATCAATTTGTAGTGTATAAATAAATATAATTTAAATTTAGTTAAAAAATAATATACTAATTAATTAATAGTTAATTAGCTAAAATTTAATTATTAATTTAAATAATAGTTAAAATTAATAATAAAATTAGTATTTGTTGTGAGGTTTGAAACGAGAGTTAAAAGAGATAGACACAAAATTTAAAAAAAAATTGAGAGAAAATAAAAAATGTCAAAATACGTACAAGGAAAGAAAAAAAGAAAAAAGAAAATATAAAGATAAATTTTAAAAAATGTCTTAAAAAAAAACACAATTCCCTTACTCATGGCTTTTTTATTTTTTCTTTCCTTCTTTATTGTTTTATTCTCAATCCCTATCTTCTTCACCCTTTTGGAGGGAATGAAAGAATGATTATTGAAATGATAAACAGATACAAATAAGTAAAATAGCCATGAGTATTGTGAAAACAAAGAGCATAACTTGCACGTGCAGAGAGAGTAAAGAGAGAGCAGAATACCTAGGGTATATGTTTCCCTTAATAATCTTCTGTCCATACTTGCGCCAGCGATAACCATCATCCATTATGGTCACCTTTTCACTCTCAGTTTCCACTGCCACTGTTTCCCCACGGAAAGCCCTGCCACCCCCTTGCTCACATTCCTCCAACACACCCTTTCTCTTCCTGTAACACAAAATTAAATCCATTATTTTTGTAGACTAAAAAATGAGAGAGTGTCACGTGAAAATTAACCTATAGTAATAATATATACAAATAGAGGGCAAATTAAACCTGTTGTCAGACCCAGATCCTCCCTCAACAACACTGGCTCTGTCTTCATTATCATTGTCAAAAGCATTGGTAGGAGGAACAACATCTGGAGAGACATCGAAACCAAACAAACGTAAAGGTCGAATGTTGTCGGCTGATGCAGAATTGGGGAGCTTAGTTTCATCAGAAGTGGCGGGTGTCGTTTCACACGCGCCACCAACTTCGACACGTGCTTCCTTGGAGCAAGAAATTGGCTCCTTCTCATCAAGTTGAGCATTAAGATCAAAGGGAAACTTCACTGTTTCTGCATCATTGGATGAATGCACTTGTGTAGGAGGAGGAAGTGGCAAATCCACCGGAGCAAGTGGTTGGCACTCTCCTATTGCCCTGAGACAATTATTATCAGCAGAAACCTGATCCATTCATGTATGATAATTAAATTACAAGTGCATTAGTCAATTAAAAAAATTACCAGTGTCTACTCTGAATATACCTATCTAATAGGTAATAGAATAGTATAGAAAGAATGAAAAAGACAGAAATAATAAATATTATTCATTTGTTTAGAGTAGATAAGTGTTCGTGGATTATTATTAAATGAATTATACCAGTTTGGAAGCTTTCACATATTGGATAATTTCTGAGAAAAATAATAAATACATGTTGGATAGAAGTCTCATGTATTTTTTTTTTTTATGTTTTTAGTCTTTATAATTTATTCATTTATTCATTGTTGAGTTTGTATAACAACTTACCAATAAATTATACAATTAAGAAATATAAAATGTAATAAATGATGGAAAAGAAAGATAAATACAAAAATAACACAATTTTTTATTTTAAATTTTCAAATTAATTTTTTTAAATAGTTCATGTAATATTTAAAAAAATTACATTAGTTTCAACTGTTATTTAATAGTAGTTAACTATTATCGGTGCCTAAAAAGTCAGGAATTAAATAAAAAACAATCTAGGTCAGAGACTAAAATAAAAATGAACTTTTTTTAACAATGACTACATTAAAAAGTGTACATGTCATCTCATAATAGGTGAAGCAACAGTTAGCAACAACTAATTAATAACAAGGATTAAAACTAAAAAAACTATTACAAAAATTATTTTAAAAATAAGTTTAAAAGGAATAAAATAAAAAACAAATAAATATATTTAAGTCTTCCTAAAAATATCACATTTTTTTTGTTATAATATCTATAAAAATATTGTTTATTTTTATTCTCTATATTTAATAAAATTATTTAATGTGAGTATGCTATTAAGGACTAAAAAGATGTGTAATGAATAATTAAAATCACATCATTTCATTCAATATAAATATAAGAAATAAATAATATTTTATAAAAATTAAATTTAAATCGTAATATTTTTATGGACTAATCCTTTATCTAAATTAATATCAAAATCATGTTTAAATGTTTAAATTTGTAAGGTGAATTTGTCCCAAAAAAATTGTAGCTAGGCTGAATTGACAAAAATCCCCTATTCTTCGTACCAACCAGACTGAAATATTGAGTTTAGGTTTAAAATTGATTTTGATTCGAAGGAGCTTTAAATAATTTTTGTTAAATAATAAAAACTATAATAAATTTTAGTATTAATTTATTTTTAGAATAAAAACATCTAAACATAATTTATTGAAAAAATAAAATATGTATGGTTAGTCTAAAAAAAATTATACTCACATAAAAAAAAATAACTATTTAATCATATCATATTAATTATTAAAAGTTATTTTTAACAAAATTTAATTATTTTTTTGTTACATATAAAAAAATTTAACTATTTAATCACATCATATTAATTATTAAAAGTTGTTTTTAACAAAAGTTAACTATTTTTTTTGTTTTGGTCACATAAAAAAGTTTTAACTATTTAATCATATCATATTAATTATTAAGATTTATTTTTAACAAAAGTTAATTTTTGTTTTGGTCACATCTAAAAAAATTTAACTATTTAGTCACATCATATTAATTATTAAAATTTATTTTTAACAAAAGTTAATTCTTTTTTATTGTTTTGATCATTATCTTATGCTCTACTGCTCCATCTCAAAACATTAACCCTCCATTTTCTCTCATCTCAAAACTTCCATTCCCATTTTTTCTAATCACCTTCTATCTTATTTCCTCATCTCAAAACCCCCAATCCCATTTTTTCTAGTCACCTTCTTTTACTTCCTTTTCTCAATTCAAAATCACAATCTCATCTTTTTTACCACCCTCCTCAACCTCGTTCAACTTTTATTGTTTTCATCCACCCTCTTCTACTTCACTCTCTCATTGAGTACTTAAACTCTTATTTATTCTAACCACTCTCCTTCAACCTTCTCTCATCTGAGTACTTAAACCCTTAATTTTTTCTACCACCATCAACTACTCCACTTTCCCATCTCAAAATCCAACCCTCCATGTTTAAGTTTATTAGTTTTTTAAATTTAATTAAAATTATATGATATGATGTGAAAAAAAATTAATTATACTAATACATATTCATTAAACTCAAAATATTTTACTTCAATTTTTTTTATCCAAATTGACTTCATTTAAAACTAATTTTACAAACAATTATCAAAACACAAAAAAGAAGAAAAAAATGGATCAACTATCGAAAAGTAGATACAAAGCGGACATGTATTAGTAACAAAGAACATAAAGAGTAAAACTGTAGTATGAAAGCAAAAAGGAACTTATTTTAAATCAACTTATAGATAATAAATAAATAAAAAAGGAGAAAATATACCGGAGAATTTGGAACCAAATTGATGTCGATAGCAGAAGGAGAAGCCTCGGGGGTTGTATTGATTATGGGTTCATTTAAATCGAAATCCCTTCTCTCCCTTGTGCAACAACCATGAAATTGAAAGCTTCTTTCTTCACTTGTAATTTCATTGTGGTTAGGGTTGTTGCTATTGTTTTCCATGGTGTGGTGAAAATTGGAAGCTAGGATTTCGCTAATGGATTCAACTCCTCCAGTATAGTACAATGGAACCTAGACCAATCTCTGACTATATTTTGTACTCACAATGTTAAGGCAATGAATAATATGGACATTTTAAATGAAATAAAAGGAAATTAAACAATACTTATTTTTTTGTTTTACTAATTTACTGTATTACAGCTAGCGAAGGGATGATCATATAGAAGGAAAGTGCTTATAGTACTTGTACATGTCTAAGCTGTCAGTGTTACATAATGTACGAGGAGTAATACACCAGTTGAGTGTTTTTTTTTTTTTTAATCTTATCACATATGGAAAGTGTTTATTAATTTTGTTAATGACTAGTCTATGTTGAAAAATGATATAAATATTTTTAATAAAAAATTGAAATATGTAAAAATAAGAACTTTAATATTTTTATTTTATAAAAGCGATTTTCTCTTGTTTCTGTTCCAAATTGGACTGATTGCAAAAATAATGAGTCTCATTTAAATTTTTTCTTTCTTTCCTTTGTAAAGTGTTATCTAATGATGGAAGTTTTTGTTTTTTTTTTTTAATTCTTTCCTTTTCTTTATGTCCTCGCCTCTTTCCATTGTTTCAAACTAATGGTTAACAGAATTTTTTTTTCAATCATTTTTTTTTACACAAAGTTTAAATATGAAATCTTGCTTTAAAAATTGGGTCTAGTTTCACTTACGGTAACATTGATGCATTAATTGGAGTTTAAGCATATGTGATATTAATTAAAATTAAATAAGAATTATACAAACGCAAGAAAATATATATAAGCATGTGTGATTATTTGTTTTGTTAGAAAAAGACAACTTATTTCAAAATATGTCTAAAAAATAATTAGGTTCTGATATATAATTATTATAATAAAATAGTTTATTGTAATTTATTCGTCTTTATCATTATTTTTCATTTCCAAATACATCAACTCGATCCCACCATGACTCGTTCCATAAATAATGGCCTATAGTATGCTTTCCCTCCCACCCGAGAAAAGTGCTAAATACGAAAAGTTTTCTTCTTATAATTCTTATTTGTCACTTAAAAGAATGACTTTAGTGTTAACGTGGTTAGGTGTATTTTATATAATTATTTAATTATAAATTATTATTTATATAATTTTAAAAATAATTATTATAAAAATTAATAAATTTATTATATATAGTAGTATGTTATTGAATGATAGTATAACTTATTTTACATTGTCAATGCATATTTTATTTTTTTTAAAGAATATAATACAAAATAATGGAATACGAAAGAAATTAAATAATAAAAATATTTATATATGAAATTATATGAATATAAAATTTATAGGTAATAAATGAGTAAAAATTAAATTGATATTAAAAATATTAATTAATAGCTTGTTCAAGTGTATATATTTTTCTTTAATCCAAGGTATTTATGTTTGAGAGTTAATGACTAATCTTTCAAAATACACACTAAGATTCATTTAAAGCATTAATTTTTTTTAATATATATTTTTTCATACACCCGGGAGACTTAACTCTTTAATCATATATGCTTAAAAGACACAAGATTATTAATCAATCATGCCACACCATATTAGTTAAAGTAGTATATGTTTGAAACTTATAAAACAAAGTCTTGTGTTATCATGTGTACAAAAATTCCCACACAATATTTTCCAGTAGAGCAAGTTAATTATATGTAATCTAAACAAAATAGAATTAAAAAATAATAATTTGTGGTTGTTTAAATGATACTG